>CM042241.1:21318740-21761240 GCA_023566225.1 Romanogobio albipinnatus
GTGTCAACTACACCGTTTCAGGACAGTCTGATGTGGAATTACAGAATAAGAGCCCACCAAAATCCATATTTGCGCTGTTTTGTATGTACATGAAGTAACCCAAAAAAAGAAAAGTCCTAGTTTCCACAGACTAATTTCACTGCATATGGAGAGTACACCTTCTCACAGTGTCAACTACATCGTTTCAGGACAGTCTGATGTGGAATTACAAAATAAGAGCCACCCAAAATTCATATTTGCGCTGTTTTGTATTGACATTAAGTAACCCTTAAAAAAAAAAGTCCTAGTTTCCACAGACTAATTTCACTGCAGATGGAGAGTACACCTTCTAACAGTGTCAACTACACCGTTTCAGGACAGTCTGATGTGGAATTACAGAATAAGAGCCCACCAAAATCCATATTTGCGCTGTTTTGTATGTCCATGAAGTAACCCATATAAAGAAAAGTCCTAGTTTCCACAGACTAATTTCACTGCAGATGGAGTGTACACCTTCTCACAGTGTCAACTACACCGTTTCAGGACAGTCTGATGTGGAATTACAAAATAAGAGCCACCCAAAATTCATATTTGCGCTGTTTTGTATTGACATTAAGTAACCCTTAAAAAAAAAATCCTAGTTTCCACAGACTAATTTCACTGCAGATGGAGAGTACACCTTCTCACAGTGTCAACTACATCGTTTCAGGACAGTCTGATGTGGAATTACAGAATAAGAGCCCACAAAAATCCATATTTGCGCTGTTTTGTATGTCCATGAAGTAAGCCATAAAAAGAAAGGTCCTAGTTTCCACAGACTAAATTCACTGCAGATGGAAAGTACACCTTCTCACAGTGTCAACTACACCGTTTCAGGACAGTCTGATGTGGAATTACAGAATAAGAGCCCACCAAAATCCATATTTGCGCTGTTTTGTATGTACATGAAGTAACCCAAAAAAAGAAAAGTCCTAGTTTCCACAGACTAATTTCACTGCATATGGAGAGTACACCTTCTCACAGTGTCAACTACATCGTTTCAAGACAGTCTGATGTGGAATTACAGAATAAGAGCCCACCAAAATCCATATTTGCGCTGTTTTGTATGTACATGAAGTAACCCAAAAAAAGAAAAGTCCTAGTTTCCACAGACTAAATTCACTGCAGATGGAAAGTACACCTTCTCACAGTGTCAACTACACCGTTTCAGGACAGTCTGATGTGGAATTACAAAATAAGAGCCACCCAAAATTCATATTTGCGCTGTTTTGTATTGACATTAAGTAACCCTTAAAAAAAAAAGTCCTATTTTCCAACAACTAAATTCACTGCAGATGGAAAGTACACCTTCTCACAGTGTCAACTACACCGTTTCAAGACAGTCTGATGTGGAATTACAGAATACAACTAGGACTTTTCTTTTTATGGGTTATTTAATGTACATTCAAAACAGCGCAAATATGGATTTTGGGTGGCTCTTATTCTGTAATTCCACATCAGACTGTCTTGAAACGGTGTAGTTGACACTGTGAGAAGGTGTACTCTCCATCTGCAGTGAATTTAGTCTGTGGAAACTAGGACCTTTCTTTTTTTGGGTTACTTCATGTACATACAAAACAGCGCAAATATGGATTTTGGTGGGCTCTTATTCTGTAATTCCACATCAGACTGTCCTGAAACGGTGTAGTTGACACTGTGAGAAGGTGTACTCTCCATCTGCAGTGAAATTAGTCTGTGGAAACTAGGACCTTTCTTTTTTTGGGTTACTTCATGTACATACAAAACAGCGCAAATATGGATTTTGGTGGGCTCTTATTCTGTAATTCCACATCAGACTGTCCTGAAACGGTGTAGTTGACACTGTGAGAAGGTGTACTCTCCATCTGCAGTGAAATTAGTCTGTGGAAACTAGGACTTTTCTTTTTATGGGTTACTTCATGTACATACAAAACAGCGCAAATATGAATTTTGGGTGGCTCTTATTTTGTAATTCCACATCAGACTGTCCTGAAACGATGTAGTTGACACTGTGAGAAGGTGTACTCTCCATATGCAGTGAAATTAGTCTGTGGAAACTAGGACTTTTCTTTTTTTGGGTTACTTCATGTACATACAAAACAGCGCAAATATGGATTTTGGTGGGCTCTTATTCTGTAATTCCACATCAGACTGTCCTGAAACGGTGTAGTTGACACTGTTAGAAGGTGTACTCTCCATCTGCAGTGAAATTAGTCTGTGGAAACTAGGACTTTTCTTTATATGGGTTACTTCATGGACATACAAAACAGCGCAAATATGGATTTTGGTGGGCTCTTATTCTGTAATTCCACATCAGACTGTCCTGAAACGGTGTAGTTGACACTGTGAGAAGGTGTACTCTCCATCTGCAGTGAAATTAGTCTGTGGAAACTAGGACTTTTGTTTTTATGGGTTACTCAATGTATAGACAAAAAAAAAATAAGGGCTCTTATTTTGTAACATATATGTAAAAAAAAAAAAAAAAAAATGTATATATATATATATATACACACATTTATACACATACATACATATATACACGTATATATACGTATATACATATATATATATATATATATATATATATATATACATACATACATACATACATATATATATATATATGTGTGTGTGTGTGTAAATATATACATGTATTCATATATATACACACACACACATACATACATACATACATACATACATACATACACACACATATATATATATATATATATATATATATATATATATATATATATATATATATATATATATATATATATATATATATATAACTAAAATAAAAGCCCTCCCCCAAAATTCATATATACGCCCGTTTATTTGTTTATTTATTCAGTGAGACTTTTATTTTGGAATTCGACATCATACAGTGACAGGCTGTGAGGTGTACTATCCTTTTCAGGTGAAATTGGGTTGTGAAATGTTTATTTATTTATATTTATTTAGGTATGTTTCTATATTTATTCAGGCAGACTTTTATTTTGGAAGTCGGCATCATACAGTGACAGGTACAATATTTATTTGTTTTAATTTATTCAGACAGACGTACTGAATAAAAGTATGTTAAATCGCGTTCACCAGAAGATCACTTGTTTTCATATCAGTTCTCTGACGGTCGTACCGTAACAGCCAGTGTATGCGCGCACCACAAAATAACGTGGCGGATAGATTGACTGTGTATTTCGGAGTGGCGGATGGCTTGACCCCAGTAAACATGAACACATGTTATATTGCACACTGTAAACACAATCAAAGCTTCAAAAAAACACGAAGAACGGGACCTTTAACTTGAGCGATTCGCGCGAATTGAGCGTTTTGAACGCGTGATTCGCGCCGCAGAATGCCATTTCGGGTCTCTCGCGCAAATCGCGTCCAGTGTTCTGTCGATTTGTCCTACCTTGTCAGATTTTGCTACCTCCCATTAAAACAGTAGGTAGCACAATTCGACAGCAAAAAATGCTGCCTGTCAGATTGTGCTACCAGCATCATATTCATCTGATTTAAGGCTTTTTTAATATCCATACCTACCCCTACCCTGAACCTACCCTTAAAACTATGTAAATATTTAAAATAAATAAATATTAAATATGGATGTAAAATGCTACCTATCTGATTGTGCTACCAGAATCATATTAATGTGATTTGCTTTATTAATATTCATTAATATCCATACCTACATCCATACCTACCCCTAAACCTACCCAAAATGTAAATATAAAAAATAAAAAAATAAAAATATTGATGTGGGCATGCGCAGTAAGCCCTGGTAGGACAATCTGACGGGTAGGATGAAATGTCAGGACACCGGTGTGAATGCCACATTACAGTGTAACTATACATTTACTGAGCAATATTAATGTTTTTACTATAGGGTTATGGGTTACACTTTATTTTAAGGTGTCATTGTTACTGTGTAATATATTTAAGTACTGAGTAATATTAATTAACAACAATTACTATGGTTAAGGTAGTATTGGGGTTTGGTTGAGGGTTATTTGCATACGATTATGCATAATTTACTAATTTTAAGTACATGTAACATATGTAACAAGTACACTGAATAAAGTGTTACCGAGTTGGATTAGGGTTTGGTTTAGGTTTAGTTGCATGTAATTATGCATAATACTGTTATCACCATAGTATGCATGTAACATGGACACTGTAAAATAAAGTGTTACCGAAAACTGTGCAGCTGCCATAATGCAAGCTTTTTTGAGAACCTGATTCTGAAATGACATTGTATATTTAAGAGCACACACATGCTTAAATCTATGTTCACACTTGCTTTATTTTTTTCACTGCATTTCACATGATCTTTAGGTTCTGAGCAGAGTGCAGAGATACTCACAGCAAATGTTATTAAGGTATCTATATTGATTCAGTCATTTGTGTTAAGCATCGCCATGTCAAAAACAATAGTTTAGTTTGTTTCATGTGCACCTCCTATTCATTTCAGGGGAATCCTACAGAGAAACATCAGTGTGAGACGAGTAAAACTGGAAAGATCTGCCTCCACACTGAAGTCTCTTATAGACTGCTGACATCTTCATATCCATATGCCAAGATGTGATTCTTGCCTATGTGCTTGATTTTATACACCTGTGGCCATGGAAGTGATTGGAACACCTGAATTCAATGATTCAGAGGGGTGTCCCAGTACTTTTGGCAATATAGTGTATCAATAGGATGTTAACATGGGTTTCCTGTGTGTGTTTACCACTCACTCTTTTTCTTTTTCTCTCTTCTTGTGGTCAGCTGTAAGTACCAACCACAAATGTTCCCATTGGACCCTATCAACAGAAATGCACAGAAGAATTCAAATGTGATCTATTCCATGTGAATAAAGCTAATGCACATAATGTAATGAAAGACAGCAATATTTGACCAAATAAGTTATGTTGCATTTCAAAAATAAATAAGTGAAGAGATGGTTTCTGTTGTCATGACAGTGTTTATTTTACAATTTATTACTTCATATTTTTATTTATACTTTTTTGAAGTTTCATAACTTCATAATTTGAATGGATTAGTTATAATAATTATAATAATAGTGGCAGAAGTAGTAGTAGCAGCAGCAGCCTTAATAAGTAGTGATTAATTTAAAAAGTCATTTGAACAAGAAACAAAAGGAAAGCAAAACCCAATGGCTCCATCTAGTGGTTAATATGTGGATTTAATAATTTCTCCTCATTAAAGTTTCAGAAATAAAGAAATTCCCTTTAAGAAATAAAGAAGAAAATATTAGTACAAAACATGTTTAAACATTAGCCATTGGCAGTCATATCAATAGCCTATTTTATTTATAATTATTTTCATTTTTTATTTATTTACAGTTTTTAGACACATTTTGAACACGTAACCCAATCCCTTCCCTAAACCTACCCATTTGTGTATTATAAAACCAGGATATAACAGGTAGATACGACTGCAGGCACAATTTATTCAAAACGTACAAATATTCCAAGTGTTCCGAGGCCAAACGATTGATTTATGTGAAGAAAATCCCCAAAAGCGATCAGCAGCGTCGAGTCCATCCGCCAAAGATCATAAACACATTTCAAATTGTACCGCCGGAAGAAACGTTACGTCAGCTTTGACAGCATTGGCTGTCGTATGTCTCGTGACCAATTGCGTCATTACGTCGGCTTTGATTGTAAAGTGCCATTGGCTCTCGTGTGTCTCGTGACCAATTGCGTCATTACGTCGGCTTTGATTGTAAAATGCCATTGGCTCTCGTGTGTCTCGTGACAGATTGTGGGTGGGATCATAATTTTAGTGATTAAAACATTAAGATCAACTCTGTTCTTTACATGAAGACATCGTGTGACTTCAGAAGACTTGGAATGCAACATGAGTTAATAACTTTTATGCTGTTTTGGTCAGTTTTTGCAATAAATACCTGTGACTGTACTTGTATTTGCCTGTTATGTGTATTATATAGTTGAGAAGTGGGTAGGTTTAGGGTAGGAGTGGAGTTAGTTGCTCCAAAATATAAAAGTAGCCTATAAATATTCATAAAATCATGTCTGCTTTTTACTGTCATTGACTTGCATAGGAATCACTTCCGTGGACCCATCACGGAATTTTCAGCGATTCCGTGAAACTGCCACGGATTTTGAGTTAAGGGGCCCGTGTTCATTTCACGGAATTCTGTGAGACCAGGTTGGATTCACAAGCTAGGGAGCTGATTGAGACGCACCCTAGGGCTATGTTTGAAATTGCCCCCTATAGCTCATTCACTATTCCATACATTACTCCACTAATATTCTAGACGTGGGAATTAAATTGGCACAACCCTCAACAGTGCACGGGTATTCTCTAGACCAGTGGTTCCCAACTTTTTTACTTTTTTACCCCCTCCTATCGAATTCAAAATTTTGGGATACTCCGCAATCTTAAGGCAGGTCATTGTCATAAGTGAACAGGTCTTCTGTCAGAATAAGCAATCGTGTCTGGAGCATCTGATGCCCATGCGTAGCTAGGCTATACAATCACCACTGTCTGATCCTTGCAAACTTCTCCTAAACACGCTTCTTCAGCGAGAATCCGTTATAAATCACACACAGTAGGCTACATTCATTTTGAAAACTACGCAAATATATTGAACATCAATATATTCATGCAGAAACATGTTATAGGGTTTCTTGTATATAAACAATACTGGATGTGTGTGCATTCAGGGGACAAAACCGCTAACAGGTGTGATGATTAGTAACATACTGTACAAGACATGAGACGTGTGACAGCTAGCTAGGTGTGTGACAGTAAGGAAATCGCTAGCATAAATTACTTTAGAAGCCGATAGCGCGGACTCCACCAATTATATTAAATAATTAACTCTCAGTAATGGCGAGATATTACCAGATCCCTACGCTATTTCAGACCACGAATGGATCACAGATATGTCCAAGTGGCCAGCAATCATATGGTCCGATATTTACACTTATCTCACAGAGTTGCCCCCATTCCATCACGCACAATCACCCCACTGGCTGCAGGCTGTTCAACCACAAGTGATGGGGTCCCGTTCTTCGTGATCCCATTGTTCAAACTTTAGTTAGTGTGTAATGTTGCTGTTAGAGCATAAATAATACCTGTAAAATTATAAAGCTCAAAGTTCAATGCCAAGCGAGATATTTTATTTAACAGAAGTCCCCTTTCAAAGCCTAACGAACGGCCGGCTTGGACTACATCCTGGTACTTCCTTCATAAATGACTTCAGTAGAACAGTAGAACAGACTAAACTCCGCCCACAAGAATACGTGAAAAAGGGGGCGTGGTCTTGTTGCTGTCCCACGTGGAGAAGAGGACTGTCGCGTGGAGAAAAGGAAGTGTTGCGTTTGAGTGTGTTTGTCGCCATGTCGTCGAGACGCTGTTATTTTCATCCCGGAGTCAAATCACCTTTGTTTGGCTTTCCCAGGGACGCTGTAGAGATCATTAAGCGCATATATATCTCCCGTTAAGAGGCGTGACCTTTCCACGTGCGCTAAGCTGCTGTCGAATCACAACACAGGAACCGTGACACGTTCGCTAAACTGCGGTCAAATCACAACACGGGAACCGCTGGCACAATCAGAACTCGTTACGTATTTCTGAAGGAGGGACTTCATAGAACAAGGAACTCATCAGCCCGTTTTTAGAACAGTGAAAACAGCGGTATACAGATAAGTAAATTGTGTGAAAAATACTGTGTTTTTTTACACACGAAACATGAACACATGTTATATTGCACACTGTTAACACAATCAAAGCTTCAAAAACACACGAAGAACGGGACCTTTAACACGCTGATAATTGCCGAACTATTACGCACACACTTCCGCAATGCCCCAAAGCTTAACATAACATAAAAGCATTATAACATAAGGGCCTAATTGTGCCATTAATGTAGGCCTATCTCTGTGCAGACACTTAATTTTCAATGAGAAGCTCTGAAATGTAACGTCTCAAACATTTTAATAATTTAAGTAAAAGTGTTTTTGTGAAACTACTCCCTCTCATGTGATAATGCTTACATAATATACATTTTCTATACATTTATAGGACCACCGGGACCCCAATCTGCCCTATTAATGGCCTGGATGCATATCTCCTTCTGTTTTTAGCAAAGGCATGTGATCCCCTCGGAATATTGAACATTTTAAATCCATAATTTTTGGCGGTTAGTGCAGTTTACAGCACAACAGCTCCGTGTCATCTTTGTTTCTGCTAGACATGCCGTAGGAGTGCTGCTTTCTGCCCCCCACTGTTGCCAACTAATTTTCAGGAGAAGTTGCTAAAAGCAGACCGATTTGTTGCTAAAAGTTGCTAAATGACGTTGTGCAACGCAAAACTATGCCATTATGTAATACGTAGATATTATTTTAAATGCTAATTGAGATTTGTTTGTAAAAGAAATATAATATAAATGTGAAATGTGTGCTACCGCTGCTGCACTCAGACAACTATTTTTGCTGCTGCCGCAGACCTTATTTAGCCCCGCCCCTGCACTTGCTGTGTTTTGTTTTCCTTTTTTTTTTTTTGCCTTCTGCTGCGCTATTGGCGGGTTTAACACGATGATAGAGAAGTGATGGATCATTGGTTTGATTGATTGAAGGTCTATCCAATTGCATTCGAGAGTCATTGGAACTATGCCCGTTCATCACACCTCTTGTGCAGTAGAAAATACAGACCAGACTCTCCAGACTAATGTGCAGTCTTAAAAGATTGAGCTTGGTATTCCTTCACAAAAGCCACTCTGTCTATTGAGCTAGCTTGTATGTGTGTTGTTTGGATTTTCTTATACAACTAATGCCTAGTTCAGACTGCATAATTTTCAAACTCGTCGGATCACTGCTCTTTTCACACTGCATGACTATCTGGGGTAGCATTCAGTCACTGCTGTGTTCACACTGCACAATGGATCGGCGACAGGGGGTTTCACACTACATGAGTGTATAAGAGGAAGAATCGCCGACAGCTCTGTCCTGTCCGCAAATTATGTTTCACAACAAAACACACGCGAGAATTGAGAAGGAAACAACGCAAGATCACACGAGTGTCAGACTGGAGTTCTCGCGCAAGACTGGAATTGTTATTAAAAATATAGACTGCAGTGCAGAAACTCGCGGTCCAAATTGTCTGTGCGCTGATTTGCAGCTAAATGGAGAAAAAGAAAAAAGATTATGGAGGAGGAAATGGTTGGGGAGACACAGGGAGCAATGATTGTGTTCTGCAAAGAGAGTTGGAGGTACATAAATCATTTTGCAATGTGCTTCTGTTGTGGTTGGTCAAGCAAATGTTTGTGCTTTGTTTCTGTTTGATAGAATTGTAAATATATCTATTAAAATACTGATATTCTACACTCAAAAAAAAAAGGTTCTATATGGCACCAAAATTGGTTCTTCATCGTAATCATAGAGGAACCACTTTTGGTGCTATATAGCACCATATCTTAACATGTTCTGTAAATGGTAGTAACATGTTCTGTATATGGCACCTTAGTTAGCGGTGCTATATAGCACCTTAGTCAAAGAACCAGTGAAGAACCTCTGAAGAACCGCTGAAGAACCACTGAAGCACCAAAATTGGTGCTATAGCACTTAAAAAGGTTCCCTTATGATTACGAGCCAAGAACCATTTTTGGTGCCATATAGAACCCCTTTTTTTTAATAGTGTAGTCCATAACTCCTCCCCGAACCTCCCGCTGCCCTGTATCTTGTTCTCTCATTGGCTGTAGGTCATCATAGATTTAATTTTCAGTCAGAACACATTTCACACAGCAGGAGTTTGAATCGCAGACAGGTCCAGATATTTAGCATGCCAAATATCTCACAGGCGTCTGCAACTCATCGGCGATTCTCTCTGATCGCGTCTTTGATAATTCACACTGTGTGATTATCACTCATGTGCACGAGCACCGCTTTGCCTATGATTTCGGGCATTTGTCGGCGATTTTGCAAAACCTGTCGGAGAGTCAAAATCGGGGCTAAAATCTGGGCAAAAATCGGGCAGTCTGAGGCTTAAGAGATGTAGTTTGCATATCTGTGGATGTTTTAAGCCGCCGTTCAGTCTGTAGCCTATTTCACACAGCGAGATGAGAAATGGCTTGGGCTGCTCCGAAACGATCACAGAATACATATGGAGAGGGGGTGCTTTGTTTTAATTAATATTTTTTAATTAATAATTTTTTTTATTTATTTAACATATTAATAATAACATTAATGAACTATAATAAAATATTTAAATTTATTTTAACTTATCTCGCGGCCCCCCTGGAAGATCAGGCCCCCATTCCCCCTAGGCCCACAGGTTGAAAACCACAGCTCTAGCCATTGAATATGCATCAGTACACTCGTTATTGCATTATGGGATTGAATGAATGCACTTGATAACATCCACTATGGTTTTGGACACCACTACAAATGGCTGTTCCCTCAAATAGTGCCCTATTTAAACGTATAGGGGGCGATTTCAGACAGACTAGGTCAACTAAGGAAGACAGGAAATTCACACATGAGCACACAGTTAAACAGTTAAAATAAAAATAAGAAAATCACAACAGAACATAAGCATGACTCATTTGTTAGTAGCCTATTATTATTTCTGATAACCACATTTCTAACAATTAAAGCAAGTACTTCCTTGAAGCTGAGAGCTGGCAAGAAACACAGAAAACCACAATATTGTGATTATTTATGTGCATTATTATGTGTGGTGTTTGCATAGAGCGGACAAAGGGAATGGAACGATTGGTGGTTTTGACACCTCTGCAGGACTCTATCACAACACATCTCAAGCAAATTTCCCTCAGTTACACCATATCAGTTTGGGTTTTAAAATTCTATAATATTAAAATTCTATAATATCTATAATATTCTGTTTTATTTTATCTTCTGACCTTGATGTACAAACCATTTTACTACTACTGTTATTAATAATAATTTTTCTATCATTATCATTATTATTAAAATTACATAAAATATTTATAATGTACAGCTGTTTATTATCATCCATCCATCCATCCATCCATCCATCCATCCATCCATCCATCCATCCATCCATCCATCCATCCATCCATCCATCCATCCATCCATCCATCCATCCATACATACATACATCCATTTATACATCTATACATACATACATACATCTATACATACATACATCTATACAACCATCCATACATCCACCCATTCATCCATCTAGCTATCCATACATACATCTATACATACATAAATGCATACATGCATACATAGGCTTAAACAGCTTGTTATGCAGCTGGATCCTGGATCCTGGACTTCCTGTCAAACAGACGCCAGGTGGTCAGAATGGGCAGTAACATCTCCTCATCACTGACTCTCAACACTGGAGCCCCTCAGGGCTGTGTTCTCAGCCCACTCCTGTACTCTTTGTACACACATGACTGTGTGGCAACCCACAGCTCCAACACCATCATCAAGTTTGCTGACGATACGACGGTGGTAGGTCTCATCACTGACAATGATGAAACGGCCTACAGAGAGGAGGTGCATACTCTGACATGATGGTGTCAGGAGCACAACCTCTCCCTCAACGTCAGCAAGACCAAGGAGCTGGTGGTCGACTTCAGGAGGAATGAGAGAGAACACCGCCCCATCACCATCGATGGAGCACCGGTGGAGAGAGTCTGCAGCTTCAAGTTCCTCGGTGTCCACATCACAGAGGAACTCTCATGGTCCGTCCACACCGAGGCCGTTGTGAAGAAGGCTCATCAGCGCCTTTTCTTCCTGCGACGGCTGAGGAGGTTTGGAATGAACCGCCACATCCTCACATGCTTCTACAGCAGCACCATAGAGAGCCTGCTGACTGGCTGCATCACCACCTGGTACGGCAACAGTACCACCCGCAACCGCAAAGCCCTGCAAAGGGTAGTGCGCACGGCCAGCTGCATCATCGGAGGTGAGCTTCCCTCCCTCCAGGACATTTATGCCAGGCGGTGTGTGAAGAGAGCTCAGAGGATCATCAGAGACTCTAGCCACCCGAACCATGGGCTGCTCTCACTGCTGCCATCAGGCAGGCGGTACCGCAGCATCAGAACACGCACCAGCCGACTCCAGAACAGCTTCTTCCCACAAGCAATTAGACTCCTTAACTCCTGATCCATCAGGATCATAACACACACTGACAGAATATCACTCAGCACAACCCACTGTAGATACACACACATTATATACACATTTATTTATCATATAGCACCTATTGTACATTGGATCTCTACTGTGAATAATATTGTATACTGTACATTGTATATTATTATTATTATAGCGTAATGTATATTGTTTAATGTATGTTTAGTGTATATTGTTTAAAGTATATGTATATTGTTTAAGCTGTGAGAACTACACTCACATTGTGTAAATTATTTATTGTTTATTGTAGTGTATACTGTGCTGTGAGTAATTGTGGGAGCATCAGATGTGTAATCTGATGTTGCTTTAAATGTTGTACATGTCATGTCATGACTGTTATGTTGCTCGGAACTGCACCTAAGAATTTCACCAACTGTTGCACTTGTGTATATGGTTGTGTGACAATAAAGTGATTTGATTTGATTTGATTTGATTTGACATACATACTGTACATCCATCCATCCATCCATACATATACATACATCCATATCGCCTGTTCAGGGGAAGCTATAGTCTTGGACCGTAAGCTGGGAAACACCCTGAATGCATGACCAGTCCATCACAGTGCTATACGTCGTTCACTATTCCCTATATTGTTTGTTTGTTTGTTTATTTATATGGATCCCATTAGCTGAAAGTCTTTGCAATCAGCTAGTCTTCCTGGGGTCCATTCTAAAATGTTACATTACAACAACAACAACATTACAATTATCACAATAGATAAAATATACACAAATACACATTACACACACATACATACATACATATACATATACATATACATATATATATATATATATATATATATATATATATATATATATATATATATACATATACATATACATACATACATACATACATACATACATACATACATACATACATACATACACATACACATACACATACACTCACACATTCATACATAAAATCAGGTTTCAATCCATAACAGGACGAGACATCAATTTTTTTTAATTGATTTAAATTACATTGATCAAAACATTTAAGAACCTACATCAACACATAACACCTTAAACTCCTCTTAATTGACAGCTTATTACAAAGCTTACGAACTTCAATGGGAATGTTATTCCAGATGACACTAGCTCTATACAAGACAGTTTTCTTCATAAAATTAGTTTTTGGATTAGGGGTCATTATATGACCATTGTTTGCCTTTCTGGTGTTATGATTGTGCACAGAGTTATAGTACACTATTTGATTAAACAGAAAAATAGGCATTTTCATTGTCAATGTGTTATATATCATGGTGCTTAAAGTAACTATTATTCTTTGGTTTAAAGTGAGCCATGAAAGAGTAGAATACATCTGCTCTCTACTTGTTTTAATTGAGCAGCCCAGAACAAGTCTTGCTGCTTTATTTTGCACAACTTGGATTCTTGTCAAGTCCTTTTTAGATGCAGAAGACCACACCTCGGTGCAGTATGACAAGTGACATAATATTAATGACTCTGTTACTATTTTTGAAGTGTCCCGATTCACATAATGACAACATTTCTTAGTTACTGCAATGCCGCATCCCATTCTGTTAACAATAGTATTTATGTGTTCTGTCCAAGAAAGACTACTATCAATAACCAAACCCAACAGTTTAGCCTTTTCTACTTTCTACTGTATTCTTTGCCTGGCTATATGTAACTTTAATTCCGATCCAAGCTTCAATTTTTGTTTTGATCCAATAATCATACTTTTAGTTTTGGGTATATTTAAGACTAATTTATTTCCGCTAACCCACTCCTACACCGAATCCAATTCTCAAGACAAAACATGATTAAGTTTATTACGTGAGTCGGCAGCATAGTAAACAGTTGAGTCATCTGCAAACATTGTCATTGATGCTTTTTTGACAGTTAAAGGCAAATCATTAATAAAAACAGAAAACAAAAGAGGACCCAAACAACTTCCTTGAGGTAAACCACAAACTAAACCTTAATAATTAGATAAGTAACTATTGTAAAAAAAACCCTGCTGGGTTCTGTGGGAAAGATAACTTTTCATCAGTGCAACAGCAGAACTAGTGAAGCCGTAGCTCTTCAATTTCTCAATTACAATATGATGGTCTATAACATCAAAAGTGGCACTGAATTCCAACATAACCACTCCAACTAATTCAGAATTATCCATACTTCTAAGCCATCCATCAGTCATCTGTGTAAGAGCTGTACAGGTAGAATGTGCCTTTCTATATGCATGCTGAAACATAATCATCAAATTATTTTTCTGGAAATAATTATAAATTTGTGTATGAATAATCTTTTCCATAACTTTACTGATTGCAGGCAGAATACTTATAGGTCTGCAGTTATGCCCGTTATAAGATAATCGATTGTCTTTTATCAATGAAATAATTTTCCCTTCCTTCCACAGCTATGCACTGATTAAATATATGACACAACGGAGCAGCAATATATTTGGCTGTTTTATTCAATACTAGGCTGTCCAAGTTGTCTGTGCCTGGACTTCCATGTGTTGGAAGAGACTTTAACATGGCCATCACTTCTGCAGTTTGCACACAATTAAAGTTACACATTTTATCAGCCATGATTTCATTTTTGATCAGGTCACAGTAATTAAAGTCTTGTGTTCCAAAACCTTTTCTTAAATTACTAACTTTATTTGTAAAATAATTATTAAAATAGTCATAATTATAATTATTGTTATAAAACCTCCATCAGACTCTACAAAAGAAGGGGATGCATTTCTATTTCTACCCATAATTTCATTTAGGATATTCCAAAGTGTAACGACGAGTAAGCTTTTTGCCATCATATTTAACACTGTCAATTCTGTTTTGTAGTACTCTTTCTTGTTTCTTTTATTCATTTTAGTAACTTGGTTCCTTAATTTGCAATATTTTAATCTGTCCTCTAATAATCTCGTTTTCACAGCCACTTGTTTGGCTTCATCTCTTAGCTTCATCATAATTTTTCAATGTTGAATCAATCCACCTTGCAGTATGCGATTTATCACCATATATTTCATCGGTGCATATTTATCAACAATACCCAAAATCATACTCATGAAAACATCCAAGGAAGCTCCTGGGTTGTGTCCACTGTACACGTCAATAGCAGATACTTTATAAAACCTTTTATATACAAAAATAGCTTTAGGGACTTTAGCTTTCTTGTTGACAGCAATGAGATTATGGTCACTAAACCCTACTGGTGTTGACACAACGTCCGTACACAGTTCTGGTACATTAGTGTAAATGTGATCAATACACGTTGCTGTTGTAATGCTCGCCTTATTGCTAAAGATTCTTGTTGGCACATTAACAATTTGATGTAGATTGCAGACACTTATATAGGAAAGTAATTTCTTTTTCTTTGTACTGCTTTCATCATTCCAATCAATGTTCATATCTCCAAACAGGTAAAGTTCACAATTAAAATCAGAGACATTATCAAGCATTTCACCTAAGCATGTCAGATAGTCCACATGTGCATCTGGAGGTCTATAACAGCATCCTACAAGCACTGGTTTCATATAAGGTACATAGACTTCCACCCATATGGCTTCAATGTCATTGCATATCAAATTTTGTTTTAATTTACAAGGAATGTTGCTTTGCACAAAAATGGTCACACCACCACCACATTTATTTCTATCCTTTCTAAAAACATTAAAATCTTTAACTGATAATTCAGAGTTTTGAATAGAGCTGTCGAGATGTGTCTCAGATAGGGCTAATATATTAATTGAATACTTGTGCACTAAATTATTAATGTCTTGTATTTTATTCTTTAAACTACAAATGTTCAAATGTGCCAAAACCAAACCTTTACTTGTTTTGGTTGTACACATTAGTGTGATATAAGCTTCAAACACGTCAAAAACCTTATACTAATACTTTGAAATATGTCTTAGTTCTGTATCCTTTCTTCTCTGGGCAAAATGCCCAATTTATCATACCTTAGTATTGCCTTTTCACCTTGGGCTCTAGCAGCTTTAAGTTTGGGCCACAGTTCCTTTCTTCTAATATATTGTAGACTTGCATGCCGGTGTTATAAGGGAGAGCGGTAGCCTGGTTAAAAAAACAGACCATTCTCAGAAGTAACTGAGTTATGGTCAGTGTTGGGAATAACGGCGTTATAGACAAACTTACTAACGGAATTATTTTTTCAAACGAATTACTGTTTCTTCCGTTACAACGCCGTTAGCGTTACCGAAAATAAAATGCGGCGTTACTATAATTGAGCTCACTGAAGCGGTTTTCATCCGGACAGGCTCTCTGTCAGTCGGACCTGCAACGGGTGTGTGTGTGTGTGCGTGCGCGCCAGCCACGCGTGTCGAGGGGTGGGTTGGGTGGTACACATAACTGATGATGATTGGTGGGTGGGAGACAAGGTTGAGGTTGATAGGTTGAGTTCACACACACACACACACACACACACACACACACACACACACACACACACACACACACACACACACACACACACACACACACACACACACACACACTTATGACGCACACCCATATGCCCAGTCAGCGACGGCAAGTCCAACGACTTTAAAGGTAGCTTTCGCAAACTGGTAGTAAGCGTTATTTTTCCCTCGTTGAGGTGAAAGGTAAGAATGTTTATGTAACGTGCAGCTTATGCCCAGGAAGAAAGAGTCTCTCCACGTCGGTGGCCAGTAATTCTAATCTAATTAAGCCTCACATCATCACAGCCACTAGTGGCTAAAAACCCAGGTGATAACGTGAGCTCCACTACCAGAGGAGTAGTAAAGTACTGATAATATAGGCCTACTGATAATATTTACAATAATATATTGAATTTGATAGGTGTCTCTCACATTGTCCCACAGCAACATTACATTAGTGTACATTAATGTATGTTTTATAATAATAATTTATTCTATTTAGTGTTCAATTCATTCAACATATTTATTATTGGGGGCATCCAAGTTATTTGACATATTTGAACATTTGAAAAAAAAAAAGAAAAAAGTAACAGTAGTTACTTTCCCTGGTAATTAGTTACTTTTATAATGATGTAACTCAGTTACTAACTCAGTTACTATTTGTAAGAAGTAACTAGTAACTATAACTTATTACTTTTTTAAAGTAACGTGCCCAACACTGGTTATGGTCTGGCAAAGCTTTATAGACAAATCATTTCCAAAGGGGCGTCACCAACGGGCGTAGCTCAAATGCCTCAGGGCGCAATTGGATAGACCTAAAACCAATCAGAGCGATGAGGGAGATGACATATGCAGAACGGAGAAACATCTGAGACTCTGGCCGTTTCTCAATATGCGTTCTTGTCTGTACTTGTGTTCTCAAATAGGAAATGTCCCCGGTTTCCATTTCAGAAATCTGGTCACCTTACCTAAACCACATATTAATGTTTAATACATTATTTTTTAAAATGTAAACGAAAAGAGGTAGGGTGTTTTATACTTCGTTTTATTATAAATATATAATATAATCATTGTAGGCCTAGCTACGCGTTGCCTGAACCACATTTGTGTGGATAATATGTTTAAGTTTTTTTTTTTTTAATGAAATGAGGCAGTGGTTTTTTATGACATATTTCGTACGCGAACTTCTGACTTGCGTCCGTGACTTACCAAGTTTGACTCCAGAGAACGAACTCCCGAGGACGGGAGGACACTAGTCCACCTACTCTGCTAATGGATCACTCATAGTATCACTCAGTATGTCTATATTTTAGGCTACAATAAAACAAAATAATTATATTTTAAATATTAAACATGTTATAGCCACACAAATGTAGTGCAGGCAATGCATATTATCTTCAATGCATGTATATAACAAAACAAAATATAAAAAAAAAACCCCGGCATCTTTTCGATTACATAAAAAAAAAAAAAAAAAAAAAAAAGTGTGCATATATAGGCTATGATTATCACTGTAATAAAATGAGATATGACATAAAACACAACCCAGTCTCTTTTTGTTAAATGGTAGTTTATGTGTGATCAATAGCCATTATAAAAGTATAAGCAAAATGTATAAGACGCTATACAATAAATAAAGCAATTCAGTCAAACAAAGTCAGTGCTAGGAGACCCATCCATCCATCCATCCATCCATCTTCTTCCGCTTATCCGGGGCCGGGTCGCGGGGGCAGCAGTCTAAGCAGAGATGCCCAGACTTCCCTCTCCCTAGACACTTCCTCCAGCTCTTCCGGGGGGACACAGAGGCGTTCCAAGGCCAGCCGGGAGACATAGTCCCTCCAGCGTGTCCTTGGTCTTTCCCGGGGCCTCCTCCCGGTTGGACATGCCTGAAACACCTTCCCGGGAAGGCGTTCAGGAGGCATCCGGAACAGATGCCCGAGCCACCTCAGCTGTCCCCTCTCGATGTGGAGGAGCAGCGGCTCTACTCCGAGTTCCTCCCGAGTGACTGAGCTTCTCACCCTATCTCTAAGGGAGCGCCCAGCCACCCTGCGGAGAAAGCTCATTTCGGCCGCCTGTATCCGGGATCTTGTCCTTTCGGTCATGACCCAAAGCTCATGACCATAGGTGAGAGTAGGAACGTAGATTGACCGGTAAATCGAGAGCTTCGCCTTACGGCTTAGCTCTTTCTTCACCACGACAGACCGGAACATCGACCGCATTACTGCAGAAGCTGCACCGATCCGTCTGTCAATCTCCCGTTCCATCCTCCCCTCACTCGTGAACAAGACCCCTAGATACTTGAACTCCTCCACTTGGGGCAGGAACTCTCCACCAACCTGGAGTGGGCAAGCCACCCTTTTCCGACTGAGGACCATGGCCTCGGATTTGGAGGTGCTGATCCCCATCCCAGCCGCTTCACACTCGGCTGCAAACCGTCCCAGTGCATGCTGAAGGTCCTGGTTAGAAGGGGCCAACACGACAACGTCATCCGCAAAGAGCAGAGACGAAACCGTGTGGTCCCCAAACCTGACACCCTCCGGCCCTTGGCTGCGCCTAGAAATTCTGTCCATAAAAATTATGAACAGAACCGGCGACAAAGGGCAGCCCTGCCGTAGTCCAACATGCACCGGGAACAAGTCTGACTTACTGCCGGCAATGCGGACCAAACTCCTGCTTCGGTCATACAGGGACCGGACAGCCCTCAGCAAAGGACCCCGGACCCCATATTCCCCCAGCACCCTCCACAGGACGCCGCGAGGGACACAGTCGAATGCTTTCTCCAAATCCACAAAACAAATGTGGACTGGTTGGGCAAACTCCCATGAACCCTCCAGCACCCTGTAGAGGGTATAGAGCTGGTCCAGTGTTCCGCGACCAGGACGAAAACCACACTGTTCCTCCTGAATCCGAGGTTCCACTATCGGCCGGATTCTCCTCTCCAGTACCCTGGCATAGACTTTCCCGGGGAGGCTGAGAAGTGTGATCCCCCTATAGTTGGAACACACCCTCCGGTCCCCCTTCTTAAAAAGAGGGACCACCACCCCGGTCTGCCATCCCAGAGGCACTGTCCCCGACCGCCACGCGATGCTGCAGAGGCGTGTCAGCCAAGACAGCCCCACAACATCCAGAGACTTGAGGTACTCAGGGCGGATCTCATCCACCCCCGGTGCCTTGCCACCGAGGAGTTTCTTGACCACCTCGGTGACTTCAGCTTGGGTGATGGACGAGTCCTCCTCTGAGCCCCCAGCCTCTGCTTCCTCAATGGAAGACGTGACGGCGGGATTGAGGAGATCCTCGAAGTATTCCTTCCACCGTCCGACAACATCCCCAGTTGAGGTCAACAGCCGCCCATCGCCACTGTAAACAGCGTTGGTAGGGCACTGCTTCCCCCTCCTGAGGCGCCGGACGGTTTGCCAGAATCTCTTCGAGGCCAGCCGATAGTCCTTTTCCATGGCCTCACCGAACTCCTCCCAGGCCCGAGTTTTTGCCTCCACAACCACCCGGGCTGCAGTCTGTTTAGCCTGTCGGTACCTGTCAGCTGCCTCAGGAGTCCCACAAGCCAGCCAGGCCCGATAGGACTCCTTCTTCAGCTTGACGGCATCCCTTACTTCCGGTGTCCACCACCGGGTTCGGGGATTGCCGCCTCGACAGGCACCGGAGACCTTGCGTCCACAGCTCCGAGCAGCCGCTTTGACAATGGAGGTGGAGAACATGGTCCACTCGGACTCAATATCTCCAGCCTCCCTCGGGATCCGGTCGAAGCTCTGCCGGAGGCAGGAGTTGAAGATCTCTCTGACAGGAGACTCGGCCAAACGTTCCCAGCAGACCCTCACAGTACGTTTGGGTCTACCGAGTCTATCCAGCTTCCTCCCCTGCCATCGGATCCAACTCACCACCAGGTGGTGATCAGTTGACAGCTCCGCCCCTCTCTTCACCCGAGTGTCCAAGACATACGGCCGCAGGTCAGATGAAACGACCACAAAGTCGATCATTGACCTACGACCTAGGGTGTCCTGGTGCCATGTGCACTGATGGACACCCTTATGCTTGAACATGGTGTTCGTTATGGACAAACTGTAACTAGCACAGAAGTCCAATAACTGAACACCACTCGGGTTCAGATCAGGGGGGCCGTTCCTCCCAATCACACCCCTCCAGGTTTCACTGTCATTGCCCACGTGGGCGTTGAAGTCCCCCAGTAGAACGACGGAGTCCCCAATCGGAGCACTCTCCAGCACCCCTCCCAGGGACACCAAGAAGGTCGGGTACTCTGCACTGCTGTTTGGCCCGTAGGCACACACAACAGTGAGAGACCTATCCCCAAGCCGAAGCCGCAGGGAAACGACCCTCTCGTTCACCGGGGTAAACTCCAACACATGGCAGCAGAGCTGGGGGGCTATAAGCAAACCCACACCAGCCCGCCGCCTCTCACCATGGGCAACTCCAGAGTGGTAAAGAGTCCATCCCCCCTCGAGGAGTGTGGTTCCAGAGCCCAAGCCATGCGTGGAGGTGATTCCGACTATCTCTAGTCGGAACCTCTCAACCTCACGCACAATCTCAGGCTCTTTCCCCGCCAGCGAGGTGACATTCCATGTCCCAAGAGCCAGTTTCCGTGTCCAGGAATCGGGTCGTCTAGGCCCCCGCCTTCGACTGCTGCCCGATTCTCTTTGCACCGGCCCCTTACGGTCCCTCCCGTGAGTGGTGGGCCCACAGGAAGGTGTCCCCACGTCGCTCCTTTGGGCTGAGCCCGGCCGGACCCCGTGGGGGAAGGCCCGGCCACCAGGCGCTCGCATACGAGCCCCAACCCCAGGCCTGGCTCCAGGGTGGGGCCCCGGCTGCGCCATACCGGGCGACGTCACGGTCCTCCTTCTTTTTGTCATCATAAGGGGTTTTTTAACTGCTCTTAGTCTGACCCGTCCCCTAGGACCTGTTTGCCTTGGGAGACCCTACCAGGGGCATATAGCCCCGGACAACATAGCTCCTAGGGTCATTCGCTAGGAGACTACAAAGTAGAGTTTAAGTTTAATAGCTTACAAATATAAAGTTATGAAACTTCACTTTGCCCTCAAACAAAACAATCAGGGAACAAATTATAGATTAATGAGATCAAAGCCATTAGATCTACACCAGACGAATCATATCTTATGTTTAACCACTATAGAGGCATCAGAGCCAGCGGCAGACGGCAGAAGGACTGGCCGAGGAAAGGATGCTCTCGGTGGGGTTAATGAGCGCTGAGCGCCGCTGATCCACTGGAGCTCACAACTCCGAAAACGGCAGATCAAATTTTCAAAAAGGCGCTCTCTTTATAAATAAACCACAAATCTGAGCTTTAAACAACTACATTCTCGCCTGAAAAGGACTTAAAACTATATTTTGGTAAACATTAACACTACCAGAGGGCTCTCGCTAAGACCCATTCGTTTAGCCACAAAAGGGGCAAGCTGCTGGTATATCAGACTTTTGTCGAATCCAGTCGGTAAGACAGCGATAACATCTTTTTTAGATATGAAGGCTTCGAGTGTTGTTCTTTGCTCAGGTTTTAACGGAAAGGAAAAGTTTAAATCGCTTAAAACAGCCGTGATAGCTGATTCGAACGAGTGATGTTCCACGGCTGCATCCCTTTGTAATGTACAGAATCTGCTTCACCGTCGCTGTCGTCATCGTGTAAAGCCCGCCCCAACATTTCTGATTGGTGCCGCAATTTCGAGGGATTAGAAATTGGTTTTTGCCAGACTACTTGCAGAACAAATCTAAATTTGCTGGAAGTTGTCTGGGTATTCCCAGGCTAGGAGAGTGGGGCACAACCTAACGCTTTTTGACTTTCTCAGTTTGTGTAAATGGGGTTCAGAGTATTTATTTTTTCCCACATTCATTTCACACGTCTAGTACAATTATGTGGTTTTGTTTCATTAATACAGTCTATACTTTTTTCTTGATTTACCCCGAAAGAATGGAGTTGAAATGTGACAACATGCCCCATAGGTGGGGTACATTGTTAGCCTGACAAGCCAGACCCACATCAAGATGTTGGGTCTGGAAACTCACCATTGACAGGACTCAATCTGAGGGGCGGGATAAACGGTTGTCTTTCAAATTCCCTCTGCACGTAATTGGAGAGCGCCATGACCACCACAACCAACCAGAGCAAAGAAGAAGGTGAAGCCGAGCTAACGTTAGTTGATAGACTTTCGCCGTATCCGGTCGGCAAAACTTCGTACAGATCTTCTTTTCTTAAGAATGACTGCAGTGCCGTTCTTTGTTCTTTTCTCAATTAAAAGCTTAACTCCAAGTCTTACAGAGTCGCGGCTAAAGCCGAATCAAAAGACCGCTGTTCGCCAGCTTCTGTGTTTATGAGTAGTACGCAGAACCTTCGCAACTCTGCCGTGACGTGCCGTCATTATGTTAAGCCCGCCCACCGACTCTACACACACTGTGACTGGCCTGACCAGAGTTTGGTTTTTCCAGCTCTCAGGTCTACCGAGAGTTGCTAGGTTACACTCGCTGCAAAATACATTTTCTGCCGCTAGGGTGCGTCTAGATTTCTAGGCTACACTCTAAAAAAAAAGGTTCTATATGGCACCAAAAATGGTTCTTGGCTCGTAATCATAGAGGAACCTTTTTAGTGCTATATAGCACCAATTTTGGTGCTTCAGCGGTTCTTCAGCAGTTCTTCAGAGGTTCTTCACTGGTTCTTTGACTAAGGTGCTATATAGCACCGCTAACTATGGTGCTATATAGCACCGCTACCATATACAGAACATGTTAAGATATGGTGCTATATAGCACCAAAAGTGGTTCCTCTATGATTACGACGAAGAACCATTTTTGGTGCCATGTAGAACCTTTTTTTTTTTTTAGAGTGTAGTAGCCTACATTGTGAGGGGCACATTGTAATATGACCATATGACAGCTTAAAATGTTATCTGATATAATAAAAATATATATCCAAGACCAACTAAAATATTTTGTAAATAAAATACAATTATTAATTTGTTCAAATAAAATAATGACATTTTTAATAAATAGAAATATACAACTTTTTGAGCAGCATAGTTCAAAACATAATAGATATTATTCATTAGTCTTTTTCCTCATGGTTTCTGAAAAGAATTAATAAAAGTATAGAATATAATAGCGTAGTTCTAATAGGGGCTCATTGTAACGCAGTTACAACTTACAACGCCTGCACAACTGGGATTTAAACCACGGCTCTTGTCTTCTGCTGGTTAGATCAGCATTAAAGAACCATCTCGACTGTTAAATAACAGATATACGATTAAAATAATATCAGATTTGTCTTATTTTAAATAAACACAAAAAACAGAGATGAAAAATAAACTTAAGTAAGACATTTTCTTTTGCTATGGTTAAATACATGTTCAGTAATATCTTCCAGAGATTTTTTAATTTTGGCACAATGTTTTCTCTAAATAATGTTGAAATGGCAACTAGAAAATACACAAAGTTGTGTCATCCTAGCGTGTGTTGAAAGTGTTAAACCATGTGTGTTACAACTAGGTTAGGTTGTGCCCCGCTCTCCCCTATTTCAAAATGCAACAGTGGCGTTTTGATGCCACAGGATGTAAGAAGTGGTTTGCATGTGTGAATTCAGTGCTATTTACAGGTTGTCATGGTAATAAAGAGAGTCCAGCCTTCTGTTTGTTTTTCTGAGGTAAAAGTCAGAACCACAAAAGTTTCCAGTGGTCTTTGTCTTCTTGTGAATGCTTATTTCCGTTTTAGCCTGTTCATTTTACAGGTTGATTTTTACAGTTAGTATAGTATTTTTGATCAAGTAAAATTTTCAAATGATCTAATTCCAATGTGTATCCACCTAAAGTCCCTGTATCACCATGTTATTATTCTCAAATATGGTAAACAAAGTAATAGCATGGTTAGATGGGGTTATTATGAGCTGTTCATTGTTTGTGGTGCTGAAACTCCTTTTGTTGTGTTTTAATATTCACTTCAATTCATGTGTAATTCAGTCCAGTCTTGCAAAGACTTAAATGCTGCATTTCCCAATTCTGAAACCCAATTTAGACATGCTAAAACAGGAAACCACAAGCTTGTGATTATGTAAGTGCACTAGTATGTCTTGGAGCTAGTGCTTGTATAGAGAGCATACATGTAATGGAATTATGTGGTTACAGCCAGAAATTATAATAAAATTATAATAATAATAATAATAATAATAATAATAATAATAATATAAAATTATAATAATAAATTGAATAAGATGAAATTGGAACTGCATTATCTAAAACATTAGAAAAAAAATTGTTAGAACAACTGTATTATAATGCAATCTACTTTTTATTGTTATTTAATACATTTTAAGAATCCATTGAATATGGTTTTCTTTGACTGGCATTTAATGATAGTCTTTGTGTTGATATGCATATATTGTTAGTGTTCTCATATGTGAATGGTTTTAGATGACATTTCAACCTCTGAATATAATATAATTTTGTGGGTTTAACTATATACCTACACAAGAACATATATAAGAATATACCCTAACTGCTTAAGCCAATAGGTTTTCTTTTCTTAAAAACAATTATAGTTGTATTTGTAATGGCGTTTGCTAAGAATCACGCTGAAGCCCTTTTCATTTATCAAGTAGTTGCAGGCCTTTTTCTGGTTTGCTACAGCGCCACCTTTTGGCCAAACTACATCTCACGTGCCAAGCTTCCTTTGTGAGAACTGACTTATTGCATTTTAAATCAAATTAAATTAGACTACGCCCAGAACATTTGATTCCCCTGAGGTTGCTGTTTTGATCTCAAAGTTTTTGTTGATCTCATGTTTTAATGAATTATTGCTTAATGTAATGAATGTAATGTAATTCGCATGTTCATTAATTTTTCTATATGCATTTGCAATTGCAAGATTATCTAATAGCTTTCCACATTTAATGGGTTACTAGTTTAAGACCGACAAGGAAATGTATATCATACATTGTTCAGTTAATGAGAAATGTACATTATCTTGTCATATCACAGACTGACCTTACAATTATGGAAAAAAGTGGATGTAATTAGAAAAGATTTTTCGTGTGGAGGACCAGAAGTAGTTCAGCACATTGGACAGCTCCCAGTGCTGAACCCACTGAACCACACCTGCAGAAGAATTCTAAACGACAAATTATTTTCTCCTTCCTGAATATTAAGAATTAAGAAAAGCAACATCTGCATTGGCATCTTGCAGACATTATTAAAGTAATTAAATTATACACCATATAATAAATAATAAAAAAATAAACACATAAAATAATAAAACACAATTATGTCTGACAATATTAAATCACTGCCCTCAATCGCTGTTACAGAGCATCAAACACACCTATATATATATATATATATAATATATATATATAAGTGTGTGTGTCTGTGTCTATATCGATAAGGCATGACATTATGACCACCTTTGTTTTTGCTGCCAAAAGAGCCCTGACGCATCAAGGCATGGACTCCACTAGACCCCTGAAGGTGTGCTGTGTTATCTGACACCAATATGTTAGCAGCAGATCCTTTAAGTCCTGTAAGTTGCGAGGTTGGGCCTCCATGGATCGGACTTGTTTGTTCAGCACATCCCACAGATGCTCGATTGGATTGAGATCTGGGGAATTTGGAGGCCAAGTCAACACCTCAAACGCGTTGCTGTACTCCTCAATCCATTCCTGACCCATTTTTGCTTTGTGGCAGGGCGCATTATCCTGCTGAAAGAGCACAGCCACCAGGGTGTACATGGTCTGACATGGTTTCGGAGATGCTCTGACAGGGTCGTCAAGCCATCATAATTTGTCCTTGTCTTTGTCAAACTCGCTCAAATCCTTACGCTTGCCCATTTTTCCTGCTTCTAACAGATCAACTTTGAGGACAAAATGTTCACTTGCTACCCACTAATAGGTGCCGTGATGAAGAGATAATCAGTGTTATTCACTTCACCTGTCATAATGTTATGCCCGATCGGTGTATGAGACATCGGTGTAAAACAGAGAGACTAATGCTGCGTTCCAGTCACAACTTCAAAACACGACTCACGACTTTGTAAAGTCATGGCAAACTGTCTGAGCGCTGAGTAGCTAGATGTAAACAAAGCATGGAGGACCGTACGGGGCTTTACGGGGCCATACGGCTCATTTACAATCATTACTATCGCCGAAGGTGCTTACTCCTTGCTTATTTGAGGGAAACAGAGGAGAAAAACAGAAGCTGTTATACCTTTTATTTTATGTTATTTGTAAAATAACGTGTACGACTTCCATAAACACCGCATATGTGGGGGCTGCCATTGCTGTTTCGCAGGCTATGTGACATCAGAGCACGTAACTAGGAGTACATCGATCTAGTACGAGTTCACGGGTGGGAAGTCACGGGTTTGACTGCCGTTCCAGTGCACTTTCACGGGTAGAAGGTTAGAAAAACACGGGTTACAAGTTGCCTGGAACGCAGCATAAGGCCCCGTCCACACAGAGATGTGTTTAGCATATAAACCTCTTGTGAAGCGTTAAAAATTTGTATCGTATCAGCGCTTTGTCCAGCGCTTTGTCCAGACGGATCTGCCGTTTTAGGAGCCTGAAACCGGGTCCCAGAGTGGATAAATCTGAAACTGACACCCTTACGTTTTCGTGTGTACAGCCATTTTGTGAAACGGTGATGTCATCATACCACGTGCTGTATGTATACTACATTGTTTTGAGTCAGTTTCAGTGGTTTTGTGTGTACGCAGATATTTCTTGAGACAAGGGGAAAAAAAAGATTGGATAGGGAAAGCTCTGGCTTCCTGTGGATGTGGCCTAAGGCCTAATCCACACATACACGGATATTTTTATAAACAGAATTTTTCTCTCCATTTAAAAAAATAAAAATTGCGTCCATATGAAAACGCGAAACACACAATGAAGCACTTTCAAGAGCGTGCCAAACCAGCATGTGGCAATATAACCCTAACCGTAAAGCCATTTAAAAAAAAAAAAAGGTTTGGTTTCAGTGTCCGGATTCTGCGTTTGCTTGTGGACGAACAGCCAAACCGCATAGAAAAAGATGCGGTTTTGAAAATACCCATGTTCGTGTGGACAGGGCCTAATGTAGCAGACTGTAAACTTCTTTGAGGAGAGATATCATCCAGATAATGCATTTTAGCTTTGTGAAAATTAAAAGTGCTTATTTAATTAAACGTGAAGCATTTACTTTAAAAGCCAATAGGCTTATTTGGTATACATGCTTAAGTGGTGTATTGCAATTGTTATAATATTAACAAAATATATTTAACAAAATATTGACTTTATATAATAATCTTCAGTTTAATACACACTTTATTACAATTATTTAAATATATATATACAGGTCCTTCTCAATAAATTAGCATATTGTGATAAAGTTCATTATTTTTCATAATGTAATGAAAAAAATTTAACTTTCATATATTTTAGATTCATTGCACACCAACTGAAATATTTCAGGTCTTTTATTGTTTTAATACTGATGATTTTGGCATACAGCTCATGAAAACCCAAAATTCCTATCTCAATAAATTAGCATATTTTATCCGACCAATAAAAGAAAAGTGTTTTTAATACAAAAAAAGTCAACCTTCAAATAATTATGTTCAGTTATGCACTCACTACTTGGTCGGGAATCCTTTTGCAGAAATGACTGCTTCAATGCGGCGTGGCATGGAGGCAATCAGCCTGTGGCACTGCTGAGGTGTTATGGAGGCCCAGGATGCTTCGATAGCGGCCTTAAGCTCATCCAGAGTGTTGGGTCTTGCGTCTCTCAACTTTCTCTTCACAATATCCCACAGATTCTCTATGGGGTTCAGGTCAGGAGAGTTGGCAGGCCAATTGAGCACAGTAATACCATGGTCAGTAAACCATTTACCAGTGGTTTTGGCACTGTGAGCAGGTGCCAGGTCATGCTGAACAATGAAATCATCTCCATAAAGCTTTTCAGCAGATGGAAGCATGAAGTGCTCCAAAATCTCCTGATAGCTAGCTGCATTGACCCTGCCCTTGATAAAACACAGTGGACCAACACCAGCAGCTGACATGGCAACCCAGACCATCACTTACTGTGGGTACTTGACACTGGACTTCAGGCATTTTGGCATTTCCTTCTCCCCAGTCTTCCTCCAGACTCTGACACCTTGATTTCCGAATGACATGCAAAATTTGCTTTCATCCGAAAAAAGTACTTTGGACCACTGAGCAACAGTCCAGTGCTGCTTCTCTGTAGCCCAGGTCAGGCGCTTCTGCCGCTGTTTCTGGGTCAAAAGTGGCTTGACCTGGGGAATGCGGCACCTGTAGCTCATTTCCTTCACACGCCTGTGCACGGTGGCTCTGGATGTTTCTACTCCAGACTCAGTCTGCTGCTTCCGCAGGTCCCCCAAGGTCTGGAATCGGTCCTTCTCCACAATCTTCCTCAGGGTCCGGTCACCTCTTCTCGTTGTGCAGCGTTTTTTGCCACACTTTTTCCTTCCCACAGACTTCCCACTGAGGTGCCTTGATACAGCACTCTGGGAACAGCCTATTCGTTCAGAAATTTCTTTCTGTGTCTTACCCTCTTGCTTGAGGTGTCAATGATGGCCTTCTGGACAGCAGTCAGGTTGGCAGTCTTACCCATGATTGCGGTTTTGAGTAATGAACCAGGCTGGGAGTTTTTAAAAGCCTCAGAAATCTTTTGCAGGTGCAATTTTGATTCAGATGATTAGGTTAATAGCTCGTTTAGAGAACCTTTTCATGATATGCTAATTTATTGAGATAGGAATTTTGGGTTTTCATGAGCTGTATGCCAAAATCATCAGTATTAAAACAATAAAAGACCTGAAATATTTCAGTTGGTGTGCAATGAATCTAAAATATATGAAAGTTTAATTTTTATCATTACATTATGGAAAATAATGAACATTATCACAATATGCTAATTTATTGAGAAGGACCTGTATATATATATATATATATATATATATATATATATATATATATATATATATATATATATATATATATATATATATATATATATATATATATATATATATATATATATATATATATATATATATATATATATATATATATATAAGAAAACTGGAGCAAGATGACCTAGACAAACACATGCACTTTAACCAACACAAAAAACCCCTAACAAAGCCAAATGGAAACATTTGTGTTTTGTGACCAATGATCTACTGAGAGATTAGATCGGAGAGTTTGATGACATTTAAAAACAACAAACGTGAGGAGGTTGTAGTCTAAATGAAGCTTGTGGGTTTCCTGTTTTGACATGTTTATATGTTGTTGCCTCATAGCTTCAATATATATATAATTTCAATAAAATAATAATAATAATAAAAAATAAAAATAACAATTTTACACTAGTACTTTTATCACAAAATATGAAATCTGCATTGACTGCATGTGAAACCTTGTGCTCATAAGATTTCTGATGCTAATAGTATCTATCTTCTGACAAAAAAAATAATTTTATCAATAAAAACTGAAGCCTCTCTGCATTTCTAAAATAAAGATTTTATAAAAATGTTTAAGATTTTCCTGGTCACAAAGCCAAATTAGAGCAAAAAATTTAATTGATGATTGGCTAAAATTGCTTTCACTCTTTGTACGTTCACACAATAACTCAATTTAATGCCAGCCCCTCATGACACAGGACTTTTTAGCTAAAACTTTCCATTGACGTGAGCTAGTGAGACGAGAGCTGCCGTCTGTAAGCCCCTCACCAGTGTCAGTTATTCACAGTCACTCACTGAGATGGAGAGGTCAAGACTTGCTCTTGTCACGCTCATGTGTAAGAAAAATGATGTAACTTCTTAAGCTGTTTCTGAATGTAAATGTCAATATTACTGTGAATATGTTTGTATGGTAGTTCAATCTGAAGTACTTTATTTGCGCTTCAGAACAGAATCTATGGAGCAGAAGTAAAGATGAAAGTCAGACCAGGAGACAACATCACTCTCTACTGTGATCGCTCTGTAACTTTTGGTTTTCGCTTTGTATGGATAAGAAACGGCTCTCATGAAAATCAACCCTCTCTCGTAATAGATTTAATGAAATTGGACCTGGAGATATTTCAGCGTTTCAGCTCTGTCTATAACCGCTCCAGTAATTCTCATGATCTACATATTACTAACATCAGCGTCTCTGATCTGGGCCTGTATTACTGTGCAGAAGTAGGGAATAAGGTAAATAAAGATGAAAAAGGCATCATCTATTCATCTAAAGTGTACTATTATGGAAACCGAGCAACTCGTCTCTCATTTTCAGGTAAGAAAACATTTCTGCTAGTTCATATTACATCATTGCTTGTGTAATTCTGGAGAACTTTACCTTTCTCACCGAAGAAGCAAGATGAACAGAACAGAAATATTTTTGGTATATTAATACCATTGACATGTTTATGTTTATTTTATACAGAAGAAGTACATTTCTGTTCTGGACCCTTGAACATCACCTCCACTCCACTCCACTCCACTCCACTCCACTGTATATATGGACACAAGGCAAAGTAAAGACAAGACAAGACAAGTAAAGAATGTCGATTTTGAGATTAGGGTTAGGGTTAAGCCCTTATCTAGCAATCCCAATGCAATCCCAATGCTCCAAATATCAATTAAACATCTAAAAGTATCTCTTTTTGTACGTTGTCTGAGAGGAGTACCTTTCCCTTGTACATGAAAACAATCTTTGACAGATGCGATCCTGATATACACAGAATTACAGTAGTTCAAAATATCTGTCTTGGCGAGTATTCACGCAAACATTATCTATATGCCAACGTTTGGTTAACTGTTGGGGAAAAACATCTGATGTTTTACATTATTTTAGATCTGTGCAGTACAGTAGATCTACAGACTGTCTTCATTAATGTTAATCAAACAATTGTGGTATCATAGAATTTTTTTTGAATATATATTTATTTCATATAGATATGGGTTTTGACTTGATGTGTGCAATATTTATTGAGTGGTGCAGGTATAGCGTCACTTCGTAGGCCAACCAACAGTTAGCATCGCACTGGTTTCCTTTGAGAAAAACCCAATAGGATTTTCCCGATTATCGCTAAAAACAAGCTCTGTGATCAACGGAAGTTTGTGATACTTGCACGTTTTGTCCATCAAGATAATTATCACAGATGAACACAACTTTTATATAACTTTTATGAATTTTGAAGCCTAAATGCATTCGGCAGAAGTAAAAAGCTAAAGGTAGGTTATAAATGAACTACACCATGGTTCCATGACTTCAACATCACCATCACTAGGCTTCCGACAACTCTTTGAGTTTTTAACCTAAAGACATTTTCCAAGAACGCTTGAGTTACACTAGTTTATAAGAGCACAATTATGAGCATAATGAGGTTGTAAAAGCGGACTGAGCTTATCTGTTTGGCGTGATGCCGTTTAATCTCCTCGACAGCCTCTGTTGTCCCATTTAGCCACTTGTTAGCAACCGCCTTCAAGACACACAACAGCTTCAAAAAATCATGAGTGGGGTCATATTGATGTATTTTACATTATAGAATAAAACGTGAAAGTGTTTTGAGCTTGTGTTCACCACAAACCCATTCAAAGAACCCATTGACTTCGGGACGATGGAACTGGAAGTGCTAAAATGCTAACTCGCTTCCACGTTTTGGCTTACCTGCACCACTCTATTACCAGGGATTTTAAGGAATGGTTGCTATGTGATTTTGTTTTGGAACTTTCAGAAAAACTTTAACTCGATTTCCAAGTCATTTTTGTAATCATACAAATCATACATCATTTTGAAGGGTTATTAATACATATTTTGAAAACAATAATAACTACATTTTGAAAATTTGCTCATTACGACTCATTTTGCCAGCACAGGTCATATTAAATGATGTTCTAATTTAAACGATCCATTTTAGATTCTGCACCAGATCAAAAAGACAAGCTGAAAAGTAGAAAGATTGTTCAGGTATGACATACACAAACAAACATGCTTAAAATGCTTAAAAGAAGTATACTTAAATAATGTTCAAGTATATTTTTAAGTATACTTTATGCCGCAAATATACTAATATCAATGTGTACTAGTAGTAAACTTGTAAGTGTACTATTGCTTGGGACTAAATTGGCCCACATTTAGTATATAAAAGTATAAACTTTAAACTTTAAGAGCACAACTAGGTTTCTCATTTGTACTGCATCAGTACTACAAGTGAACTCATAAGTATACTAGTAGTTTAAGAAAAAATACAAAAAAACAAACAAAAAAAAGATGGCGCCGAGGATGGCTGCTACGTTGCGAGCTCCGCTGAATCATTGTAGTTTTTTGTTTGTTCTGTTTACAGTTTTTGTGTTTTTTGTCTTGGATGTTGTCTGCCTTACTACGTACGACAGACAGACACTTTTGGACATTGGTTCGGCAATCGCACACCGAAAACCGGACTTTAAATTCATCAACGACGACCCGCTGTTTACAAACACGGCAGCGGAGCCCTTTGTATGGGCGGCCCGACCGCGGAAACGCAGCCGGAGAAGGGGGAAGAGAGCTGGCGTGCTCATCAGAGTAAGACGCCGCGCAAACCGACCCCCGCTTCCCAGTATTTTACTAGCTAATGTTCAGTCTCTGGACAATAAACTCTACGAGCTGAGAGCACGGATCTCTTTCCAACGAGAGACGAGGGACTGCGCATTATCTGCCTTACAGAAACTTGGATGTCTGCTGAGATTCCAGATTCGGCCATCGAAACCGCGGGGTTCTCCGTGCATCGAATGGACAGAGAAAAATAACTCTCAGGGAAAAGCAAAGGCGGGGGTGTATGTTTTATGATCAACAGATCCTGGTGTGATCAGAGGAACGTACATTCTATCAAGTCTTTCTGTTCTCCTGATCTGGAACTTCTCATGGTTCTGTGCCGACCATTCTGGCTACCGAGGGAATTCACAGCGGTCATCATCACAGCTGTGTATATTCCCCCACAAGCCGACACAGACCGGGCACTAAAGGAACTGTATAGGACAGTGAGTGAGCAGGAAACCGCACATCCTGAGGCTGCGTTTATTGTGACCGGGGACTTTAACAAAGCCAACTTCAAACGCATTGCACCTAAATACCACCAACATCATAGATCACTGCTACTCTCCCTTCCGGGGCGGTTACAAGTCCCTCCCGCGCCCACCATTCGGCAAATCAGATCACGCTTCCATTCTACTTTTGCCCGCTTACAGGCAGAGACTGAAACAGGAAGCACCCGCCCTCAGAACCATCCAGTGCTGGTCGGACCAATCGGACTCTATGCTACAGGACTGTTTTGATCACGCGGACTGGGAGATGTTCCGGTCGGCCTCTGATGATGACATCGAGGTCTACGCTGATAGCGTAACGTGTTTCATCAGGAAGTGCGTAGAAGACGTTGTTCCGACCCAAAAAATTCGGCTGTACCCAAACCAGAAGCCGTGGCTAAATGGGGATGTTCGCGCAGCACTCAATGCGCGGACCTTCACTTTTAACTCCGGTAATGCGGAGGAGCATAAACAAGCAAGTTATGCCCTCCGGAAAACCATCAGAGCAGCAAAACGGCAGTACAGGGACAAGATTGAAGGACAGTTCAACACCACCGACTCTAGAAGCATGTGGCGGGGAATTGACACCATCACGGACTATAAAGGGAACACAAACTCCACCGTGAACACCGCTGCCTCTCTCCCGGACGAGCTCAACACCTTTTATGCTCGCTTTGAGGGAACTAACACCGCCCTCGCGGAGAGAGAGCTCGTGGCTGAAGATGCAGAGGTTAGTTCACTCTCCGTATCTTTAGCTGATGTAACCCGATCCTTCCGGTGGGTGAACATCCGTAAAGCCGCGGGTCCAGACGGCATTCCGGGCCACGTCATCAGAGCGTGCGCGCACCAACTGGCTGGAGTTTTCACGGACATTTTTAACCTGTACCTCTCCCTGTCCGTGGTCCCCACATGCTTCAAAACGTCCACCATTGTTCCTGTACCTAAGCAGTCAAAAACCACCTGCTTAAACGACTGGCGTCCTGTTGCTCTGACCCCCATCATCAGCAAATGCTTTGAGAGACTAGTCAGAAACCACATCTGCTCTGTTCTCCCCCCCTCACTGGACCCACTGCAGTTTGCATACCGCACAAACCGCTCCACTGATGATGCCATTTCATCAACAATTCACACTGCTCTCTCCCACCTGGAAAAGAGGAACACATATGTGAGAATGCTGTTTGTAGACTACAGCTCAGCATTCAACACCATTGTGCCCTCCATACTTGACATGAAACTCCGGGCTCTAGGCTTAAACAGCTTGTTATGCAGCTGGATCCTGGACTTCCTGTCAAACAGACGCCAGGTGGTCAGAATGGGCAGTAACATCTCCTCATCACTGACTCTCAACACTGGAGCCCCCCAGGGCTGTGTTCTCAGCCCACTCCTGTACTCCTTGTACACACATGACTGTGTGGCAACCCACAGCTCCAACACCATCATCAAGTTTGCTGACGATACGACAGTGGTAGGTCTCATCACTGACAATGATGAAACGGCCTACAGAGAGGAGGTGCACACTCTGACACGGTGGTGTCAGGAGCACAACCTCTCCCTCAACGTCAGCAAGACCAAGGAGCTGGTGGTCGACTTCAGGAGGAATGAGAGAGAACACCGCCCCATCACCATCAATGGAGCACCGGTGGAGAGAGTCAGCAGCTTCAAGTTCCTCGGTGTCCACATCACAGAGGAACTCTCATGGTCCGTCCACACCGAGGCCGTTGTGAAGAAGGCTCATCAGCGCCTTTTCTTCCTGCGACGGCTGAGGAGGTTTGGAATGAACCGCCACATCCTCACATGCTTCTACACCTGCACCATAGAGAGTCTGCTGACTGGCTGCATCACCACCTGGTACGGCAACAGTACCGCCCGCAACCTCAAGGCCCTGCAAAGGGTAGTGCGCACGGCCAGCTGCATCATCGGAGGTGAGCTTCCCTCCCTCCAGTACATTTACGCCAGGCGGTGTGTGAAGAGAGCTCAGAGGATCATCAGAGACTCTAGCCACCCGAACCATGGGCTGCTCTCACTGCTGCCATCAGGCAGACGGTACCGCAGCATCAGAACACGCACCAGCCGACTCCATAACAGCTTCTTCCCACAAGCAATCAGACTACTTAACTCTTGATCCATCAGGATCATAACACACACTGGACAGAATATCACTCAGCACAAACCACTGGAGATACACACACATATACACATTTATTTATCATACAGCATCTATTGCACTTTGGATTTCAATTTGTGAACATATTGTATACTGTACATTGTATATTATTACTATAGCTTAATGTATACTGTTATTGTTTAATGTATGTTTAGTGTATATTGTTTAAAGTATATGTATATTGTAAGTATGTTTATGTTGTTTAAAGCTGTGAGAACTACACTCACATTGTGTAAATTATTTATTGTTTATTGTAGTGTATACTGTGCTGTGAGTAGGGTTGGGTACCGAAACCCGGTGCCAACATGGTACTTTTATAACCGGTGTGTACCGGACCGAATCAGAACGCAGATTTCGGTGCCTCATTTCGGTGCCACTTGTGCTTTCGCGCTTTGGCTGGCGCCGAGCCAGAGACAGACACGCTCGTCACATATCACAACTATTCAACCACATACAGTTTATTTTAGGTTTCAGACATGTAAATGCTATAAAAAGTACTAGCAAAAAATACACACTGATGTCTATGGAAGCGGCAAAAACAATCCTTTCTGACAGTTAAGATAACGTGACTACGTGTTTTATTCATATCAGATACACATTATATAGTGACTATATAGTTGACTCTATTCTTCTCCCAGTTCAGCAGCGGTCACTTACTTTCATGTATTTTGTGAGACGAAGATAAATGTATGTGATGTAAATCCGACAGATTACGCAATCTAACGTGGCGCCGCCCATTGCGCAGTATAGATCAACCAACACACATTCACTCACACATATTCGAAAATCAGAATATCAGATAGTTCATGACATAGTTAGCAAGTTTGTGAATATTTTGAATAAAAAAGAAAAAGTGAAATAAACCCGATAAAGCTGAGCTGTCATACAACGCTATTGCGGCTGCTGTGTGTCATGTGAGAAGCATGACGCGTCTCCATGGAAACAATAAGGTGACGCGTTCTAAAATATTTAGCCAGAGAATATGGTCATATTTCTGCAAAATAAAGCTGAAGCTTGAAGCCGGTTTGTAGCAGACCAAGAATACAGACGACTGCTGTTATCTCTGTGACTGTTATTTAGAGTTAAATTAGGCCTGTTGTAGTTGGTGGCTTTAGTTTTACTGTAAGTTTGTTAAGTAAATTGTGTTTTGTATTTATTTATATATTTAAGTATACTTTAAACTTGTAATAAATTGTTCAATTTAAATAAAATAAAAAAAATAAAAATTCAATAAAAAGCCATTCTTTAATCTCATCCACCTCGTTTTGTGGCTCTTTTTTTATTTATTAAGTATCGGTTCAGGCACCGTTTAGGCACCGGTACCGTTTTAAATGTATCGGTTTGGCACCGGTATCGAAAAAAACCCAAACGATACCCAACCCTAGCTGTGAGTAATTGTGTGCGCATCAGATGTGTAATCTGTTGTTGCTTAAATGTTGTACATGTCATGTCATGACTACTATGTTTGCTCGGACTGCACCTAAGAATTTCACCTGCTGTTGCACTTGTGCATATGGTAGAGTGACAATAAAGTGATTTGATTTTGATTTGATTTGATTTGATTTGATTTGAGTTTACTATTTTAATACAAGTAGTAATTTTTTTTTGTTTATAAAAGTACACTTTGAAGTGTACTCTCATGTAAACTAGTAGTCTAGTAGTTTTATACTGCAAGTATACTTGTAAGTTTTCTTTAAGTGAACATAACATACTATATAGTTTACTATTTATATATTATTTTTTGCACTTTGAGTATACAACGTTCAAAAATCAGATTTTGTATACTTGGAATATAGGAAAGAAAAGGCTATCACAATTTAATGCCAACTTTAAGCTCTACTGGATCTTTTCTGTTGCTGAAAAAAATGTGTAATATGTAAAAAAAAGTTTGATTTAAAAAACAACAACAAAAAAAACAATATACATTTTTATTCCAGGTGAATGATGATGAAGAGGTGTGTTATGCATCTTTAGACATGATGACCAGAAGACAAAAACAGCACAAGAAAACAAGAGTGCAGAGTTCTGATTTCAGCACAATATGATATGCTCAAGTCAGAGAAGGAATCGATTAGAAAGTTGCAGGTGCCATGATCATTGAAACATGTTCATACTGTAGCATGTCTGTTGGTTTAGTGTGTGTGTCTGTAGATAAAATATGCAAAAAGGATTATAATGCTTCTGTATTTGAAGTAAAGAATTGGCAAATAAATAAACTTTTCATTTAGTAAAAGTACTTCAGTATACATACAGTTTTTATGAACATGCAGTAATGGATGAAGGTGTGAGCGGAGGGAACCGCGACTTCGGATTCCAGACTAGGAAAAATAGGGGGCTGGTAACCTAAGCTACACTCAAACGGAGAAAGGCTCGTAGACGACACTGGTAATGAGTTATGTGCGTACTCAACCCATGGAAGTTGCTGGCTCCAGGAGGAAGGATTCTTAGATACCAAACATCGCAACACTCTCTCCAAGTCTTGGTTGGCTCGCTCGGTTTGGCCATTGCTCTGGGGGTGGAAACATGAAGACAGACTTACACTTGCTCCCAGTAATCTACAAAACTCCCTCCACAATTAGGAAATAATTTGGGGCCCCCTGTCAGAGACCACGTCAATCGGGAGGCCATGTATGCGAAAGAGGTGTTCAATGACAGCTAATGCGGTCTCCTTAGCAGAAGGTAATTTGGGTAAGGGAATAAAGTGAGCCGCCTTCGAGAGCCGGTCCACTATGGTCAAAAGAACCATTTTACCCTTGGAGGGTGGTGACAAAATCGAGCGCGATGTGGGACCAAGGTCTCGAAGGGACAGACAGTGGTTGGAGTAACCCATCTGGGGGATGATTGGAAGTCTTACCACAAGCGCAAACCGAACAGGCCAAAACAAAACTTTGAATGTCACGAGCCATCCCTGGCCACCAGAATCGTTGCTTGACCAAAAAACTAGTACGATTAACCCCTGGATGACATGCCACATTGGAACAATGACCCCACTGAATAACGTCGGACCGTAATTCCTCCGGCACAAATAACTGACTCGGTGGGCCACCGGACGAAAGTGTTACCCCTTCTAAGGCCGATTTGACCTTCGATTCGACCTTCCATATGAGTGTTGAAACAATGAGTTTCTCAGGTAAAATGCACTCGGGAGTGGACAGGCGTTCGGAACGGTCAAAAACGCAAGATAAAGCATCAGGTTTGATGTTTTTAGAACTCGGGCAGTACGAGAGGGAAAAATCAAATCGTCCGAAAAAAAGAGCCCACCGAGCCTGTCTGGATTCAAGAGTTTTATTTGTCACATACACAGTTATATACACAATATACAACTGGCAGTGAAATGTAAACAGGTCCGCTCCATGGACAGTGCAAATAACAGTTACAAGAAACACAAGGGGAAATTAAAATAGAAATAGAATAAAGTTAGAATAAAAAGTATTAACATAAGTAGAATTATAAATAAATCAAGTAAAAGATAAAAATAGGGAATAAGATAAAAATAAAAATATAAAAATATAAAATAAGTGGATATGATAAGTGAGATAAACTGTAGACTTAAAAATAAGTGGTTAACATAAAAAAAAATATATATATATACCTATAAAGAAGTATAATGTGTAAACAGGAGTATGATGTGCAAACAGGTTATTACAGGTTGTTACGCAGTAACAATAGGAACGTAAAGTGCAGTGCAATGGCAGTATGTGGATGTTAATGTTAAAAAACTGGATGTTTATGCGTGTGCGGGGTGAAGTGCAGTCACGTGACTGAGTTCACGAGTCTGATGGCCTGGGGGAAGAAACTCCTCCTGAGTCTTTCAGTCTTTGCCATCAGGCTACGGAAGCGCTTACCAGATGGCAGCAGGGTGAAGTGAGAGTTTGCAGGGTGATTAATGTCTCTGATGATTTTAGTAGATCTACCTCTGCAGCGTTTGGTGTAGATGTCCTGCAGAGACGGGAGAGCTGAGCCTGAGATGCGCTCGGATAAGCGCACCACTCTTTGCAGGGCTTTGCAATCGTGACTGGTGCTGTTCCCATACCACGCTGTGATGCACTGAGTCAGGACACTTTCTATCGCCCCTCGATAGAAAGTTTTCAGGATGGCTGGTGAAACCCTGAATTTCCTCAGCTGGCGCAGGTGGTACAGTCTTTGCCTGGCTTTTTTCACCTGTGTCTGGATGTGTGTAGTCCAGGTCAGATCCTCGGAGATGTTCACACCCAGGTATTTGAAGCTGCTCACTCTCTCTACCGGTGTCCCGCTGATCATGAGAGGGGAGTATGGCCGATGCTGTCTCTTCCTGAAGTCCACAATCAGTTCTTTGGTCTTGTTAACATTCAGAGAGAGACAGTTGTCCTGGCACCATGATGTCAGTTGCTCCACTTCGTCCAAGTATGCCGTCTCATTGTTGTTGGAGATGAGACCCAGGACAACAGTATCATCAGCAAACTTGATGATAGAGGTGGAGCTGTGTGTGGACAAACAGTCATGGGTGTAGAGAGAGTAGAGCAGGGGACTCAGCACACAGCCCTGTGGAGCTCCAACACTCAGGGTGATGGAGGTGGAGGTGAACTGGCCTACTCTCACCGCCTGGGGTCTGCCAGTGAGGAAATCTTCAATCCAGAGGCAGAGAGAAGAATTCAGGCCTAGATCCAGGAGTTTGTGTGTTAGCTTAATGGGAACTATGGTGTTAAAGGCTGAGCTATAGTCAATAAATAGCAGCCTGACATAGTTCCCACTTTTGCTGTCGATATGAGTGAGGCAGGAGTGAAGGACGTGAGAGATGGCATCTTCAGTCGATCTATTGGGACGATAGGCAAACTGAAGAGGGTCCAAAGTGTCAGGAATGGAGGAGCAAATGTTGTTTTTAATGAGTCTCTCAAAGACCTTCATGACTAAAGATGTGAGAGCCACTGGACGATAGTCATTTAGGCAAGAGGGTTTACTGATCTTAGGTACAGGGATGATGGAGGATCGTTTGAAGGAGGTGGGGACAACAGATGTAGCAAGGGACTCGTTAAATATGGATGTAAAGAGCCCTGCGAGCTGATCAGCACAGGACCGCAGAACACGACCTGAAATACCATCCGGCCCAGCAGCTTTCCTGACATCCACACGTTTGAGTGCCCTCCGAACCTCGTCCTCCGAGACAGAGATCACGTGACCGTTGCTGCTCTGAGGGACTCTCTCTGACGCGTCACTCGCCGGAGTCGCGCTGCCGCGATTACCATCAAAGCGAGCGTAGAAAGAGTTTAACTCGTTCACCAGCAACGGATCAGCTCTCACCTCTGCAGAGGATTTAGTTCCAAAAGCACAGATGGTCCTCAGTCCCTGCCACATCCTCCGGGAGTCGTTGAGTTGGAAATGAGATTCCACTCGGTCTTTATAGCGGAGTTTTGCGGCTTTAACAGCGCGCCGGAGGGCGTAACAAGAAGCTTTGTACTCCCTCATATCCCCCGTTAGGAGACCGGCATTGTAAGCGATAGTGCGCGTGTTTACTGCAGTGCGGATTGAACTGTCCACCCACGGTTTCTGATTAGGGAAGGACGTTATAGATATTGTTTGTGTGGCTTGCTCTGTCAGTGTGTTGATAAAGCAGAGCGCCACTTCTGTGAACTCGCTGACGTCTTCAGAACTCGCGCGGAACATATCCCAGTCGACGTCATCAAGAGCTGCCTGTAGCGTGATCTCTGAATGGGATGACCAGCGTTTGACTTCCCTCCTCACCGGGGGCTCTTGAACGAGCCTTTGTTTATATTCCGGTGTGAGAAAAATGGCGGCATGGTCCGATTTGCCAAAAGCTGGCTGTGAACAAGCTTTGTAGGCGTTCTTAAACGGAGAGTAGCAATGATCCAGTGTGTTTGCTCCTCGTGTGGGACAGGAGACATGCTGGTGAAAGTTTGGCAATACTTTCTTTAGGTTTGCTTTGTTAAAATCACCCGCGACGATGAAAGCAGCGTCGGGTTGTTTGTTTATGAAGCCGCTGGTCACATCATGGAGGGCAGATAAAGCCAGCCCCGTGTCTGCCTGTGGTGGAATATAAACGGCAGTGGCGATGACCGAGGAAAACTCCCTCGGTAGGTAGAAAGGCCGGCAAATGAGAGTTAAATGTTCCAAGTGAGGCGAGCAGGATCGCGAAAGAATGGAGATGTTCCTAGGATCGCACCATTTCTTGTTTATCATGAAACACACTCCACCGCCTTTAGATTTACCGGCCTCGGCTGTTCTGTCCATCCGAAAAACAGAGAAGTTCTCGGACGGTGTCACGGCTGTATCCGGGACCGCTGGCGTGAGCCATGTTTCGGACAGACAATAGATGTTGCAGTCTCTCATGTCCCGTTGAAAACTTATCCTGGCTCTAAGATCGTCCATCTTATTCTCCAAGGATTGGACATTTGCGAGCAAAATGCTCGGGAGAGGAGGACTGAATGCTCTTTTTCTCAGTCTGTTGCGGATCCCAGCGCGTTTCCTGCTGTGTTTTTTGAATCTTCGCCGTCGACTCGAGTGGCCATTGTTCAACTCGGCGTCCCGGCGAATCTCAGATGTAAGATTGGAGAAAGTGTCCTGAAACAGGTCAGTGTAGCGGTAACCAATTTCCAGAAGTGTTTTGCTGTTGTAACAGATCAAAGCAGATGATCCATTGGAAAAAATGGAGAGTAAAAGAGAGTAGAATAATAAATAAAAGCAAAGTTTTAGCGGAGCGACCTGAACGGCGACCGAACACGGCGGCGCCATCTTGCGCCAACTCTTGGAGTTGAGTCTTTTAGCAGATCTGATGTATTCCAAATTCTTATGATCAGTCCAGACTATAAAAGGTACCCCCGACCCCTCTAGCCAATGAAGCCACTCTTCCAATGCTAACTTGACTGCCAACAACTCTTTCACACACCCACGCACACACACAGAGAGAGAGAATGAGACAGTGAATTCATGAACCTTGACAGATTCATGTCCAATTTAGTTGCTCCTCTGTAGTAAGATACATTTCTTGTTGACCTTTTTTGTTTTCCTTCAGACTGGTGCATGTTAAGTCTGCCTTTTACTAATTGTATATTTGATTGAAATTGAAAGAAGTTATTTAATTTGAAGTGTTTCTTTTGAACCCCCAGAGTTGTTCTTCAATGGAGCCTTGCTGTTCTGTTGTTTTTTCCTCAAAGAAAGGTCTTGTCTTATTCTCAGTTAAAGAAATAACCATCTTAACAACAAATGTTTCTATTCAGTTTAGTGCTTGTGCATATGAGGCAGGAGTAGGAATACAGAGGTTGGTTTGTGATTTTAAATGCTTATGTGGTGAGTTTGTGGTGAAATTGGTTTGTTTGCATGCAATGCCTGCAAAAGCTTGAGTTACAGCAGCAGTCTTTCTTTAGACTCTCTGATGGAAGTATCACATTTACTGCATCTCTCAGAATGAAGCACAGACTGCGTGTTTCAGCCTAGAGGTTAAAGGGTTAGTTCACCCAAAAATGAAAATTATGTCATTAATTACTCACCCTCATGTTGTTCGACACTCGTAAGACATTCGTTCATCTTCGGAACACAAATGAAGATATTTTTGTTGAAAGCTGATGGCTGAGAAAGGCCTCCATTGACATTCAGTACATTTACACTCACAAGACCCATAAAAGGCACTAAAAACTTCGTTACAAAGTCCATCTCACTATAGTGGCTCTACAATAATTTTACGAAGCGACGATAATAGTTTTTGTGCGAAAAAAAAAAATCAAAATAACGACTTTATTGTACAAGTTCTTTTCTTCCTTGTTGGCCTGGTACAGGCAGTGGTAGACACCATCTCTTCTGCTAGAGCCCCCTCTACGAGACACCTCTACGCTTTGAAGTGGAACCTGTTCGTTGGATGGTGCTCTTCCCACCGGGAAGACCCCCGAAGGTGTTCGGTTAGTGTCGTGTTTTCTTTTCTGCAAGATGGGCTGGAATGAAGGCGGTCTCCCTCCACCCTCAAAGTGTACGTCACAGCAATAGCGGCGTATCACGACGCAGTCGAAGGTAAGTCCTTAGGGAAGCATGACCTAATCGCCAGGTTCCTCAGAGGTGCGAGGAGGCTAAATCCTCCTCGTCCAAACTCGTTACCCTCTTGTGACTTGGCTCTAGTGCTCAGAGCACTTCAGAGCCCTCCCTTTGATCCTTTGCAGTCTATAGAGCTTAAAATCCTGTCAATGAAGACAGTGCTTCTGACGGCATTGGCCTCCATCAAGAGGGTAGGGGACCTGCATGCACTTTCGGTCAACGAATCGTGCCTAGAATTCAGGCCGGACAACTCTCACGTTGTCCTGAGACCCTGGCCTGGATACGTACCCAAGGTTCCTACCACTCCCTTTCGGGACCAGGTGGTGAACCTGCAAGCGCTGCCTTCGGAGGAGGCAGACCCAGCCCTGGCTTTGTTATGTCCCGTCTGTGCTCTTCGTGCTTACGTTGACTGGACTTAAAGCTTTCGGACCTCAGAGCAACTCTTCGTCTGTTACAGAGGCCAGCAGAAGGGAAAGGCTGTCTCCAAGCAGAGGTTAGCCCAGTGGATAGTGAATGCTATTGTCTTGGCTTACCAGTCCCAGGACGTGCCTTGCCCGTTCGGGTTGCGAGCACACTCAACAAGGAGTGTTGCTTCCTCCTGGGCGCTGGCTCAAGCTGCCTCACTGACAGATATATGTAGAGCTGAGGGGCTGGGCGACACCTAACACGTTCGCTAGATTCTATAGCCTCCCTGTAGAGCCGGTATCTTCCCGCATCCTCGCCCTGAAGGAGGGAACGGAGACGTACGTCCCGTCGCCAGGTGCTGCGCTTCCACTAGGGGGCCGAGTCACTAGTTCGGCTCCTCAGCAGAAAAAAAGCAATGATCAAGCATTCCACTTCCTTATTTATACCCGCACCATGGGGCAGAGCATGGGATGCGTGGATCACATGCCAATCTCCATTGGCACGTTTTTAACACACTCGAAGTAGATTGGTCTCTGAAACCAGATCCCAATTCGTCGGTCAGTTCTGACGTACGTCCCCTCCTTCAGGGAAAGAGGTTTACATACGTAACCGAGACATTATTTAAGTACGAGTCCTCAAAATTTTTAAGATCTTAAGGTAGTTCTTACATATGGGCTGGAAGAGCAGAGGAGGATAATGTTATGACAAATATTTCTTCTATTATGGAGAAGGGTTTAGATATGCTTACAAATGAAGATCATTTAAATCTGACAAAATTGCAGAACAAATTAGACGAGATCTTTAAAAGAAAAGCTGAGGGCGCATTTATTCTCTCCAGGAAAAAGTGATTCAAGGAGGGGGAGCAAAATTCTGCTTATTTTTTCCGATTGGAAAAGCAAAGTGCTAATTACAATACTATACATCAACTCAACATTAACGGCACTGTTACCACTGATTTGAAGCTGATTTCTAAATTCTGCTCATTGTTCTATAGTAAGCTTTATACCTCATATTACTCTGAGCAGTCAACATCCTCCTTTTTTGCCTTTCTAGATAAACCTAAGAATATTCTACTAGAAAATAAAAGATATATGTGACAAACCTCTAAGTATTAAAGAAATAATAGATTCAATTGACTGATTAAAAAGTAATAAATCTCCTGTAATAAAATTCACAAGTGCTTTGCCCAAAAAATAGCCCCATTTCTATTGAATGTATTTAATGAAAGTATTTCCATTAGCCAGCTTCCACCAAGCATGAATCAGGGTCTTATTACTTTGATACCGAAGTCAAAAAAGGATTTATTATTTATTGATAATTGCAGACCAATTTGTCTTTTAAACAATGATTACAAAATCCTTGCTAGTGTTTTTGCTGAGAGAATAAAAAACGTTCCTCAATTTTTGATCTCGATTTTTGGTTTCATGAAGAACAGACATATATCCAATAACATTAGGCTAGTTTTAGATGTTCTTGATTATTCTTATCTGATTTTGGATCAAAGCTATATTTTATTTTTGGATTTCTACAAAGCATTTGATACTCTTGAGCACAAATTTATTTTTCTTAGTTTGGAAAGATTTGGTTTTGGTCCTTTTTTGTGTGATGCGGTTAGGACTTTATATTGTAATGCTAACAGTTCAATTAAATTAAAACATGGGACTTAAAGGGGTATACGTCAAGGTTGTCCTATCTCTCCCTATTTGTTCTTATTAGCAGTTCAACTCTTAGCAGACCATATCAAGCAAAGCAACCTTGTAGGTTTCTCAATTGCAGGGAAGGAAGTGATTGGCTGATGATACCACTCTCTTCTTAAAAAATAGTGAACAAGCTGTTGTAGCTCTAGGGGTAATAGATGTATTTTCTAAAGCCTCTGGTTTACACCTTAATATATCTAAGTGTGAATTATTATCTATTACAGATTGTGATGATTGTGATGTGTGAGATGGTGGTCCAGTGGGTTATACCATGGAACTGATTCGCAGAAGGTTGCTGGTTTGATCCCAGTGGTCACCACCAGTGTGTCCTTGAGCAAGGCCCTTTACTCCATGTTGCTTCTGGGGGATTGTCCCTGTAATAAGGGCACTGTAAGTCGCTTTGGATAAAAGCGTCTGCCAAATGCATAAATATATGTTTCATCCATTTGTAATATTCCTGTCAAAGAAAAAGTCACCTACTTAAGGGTTGTAATAACAAAAAAATCAAGCTATGCACTGTTATGAAAATTTCATTCCTGTTATTGACAAAACTCGTAAAAAATTAAACCAGTGGCTCCAAAGAAATATTTCATTAAAAGGTAGGGTCTTACTTGCTAAAGCTGAAGGTTTATCTAGATTAACATATACAGCATTAGCTCTATATATGGACAATACAATTTGTAAATTGATAGATAATCTTCTATTTAATTTTGTCTGGAGGAATCGTACCCATTACATAAAAAAATAAACTGTAGTAATAAATACATATGAAAATGGAGGTTTACATTTTCTAGATTTTAATACATTACATCACACTTTTAAAATTAACTGGATGAAAAACTTCTTAAAATGCCCCTCTTCAATTTTATAACCTTATTCCAAATTATATATTCTCCAAGCTAGGTGGCCTATAGTTTCTTTCATTATGCAATTATAATATCGAAAAATTGCCTGTAAAGCTCTCTGCATTCCACAAACAAATGCTTCTTGTTTAGTCTCTTATTTATAAACCAAGTTTTCTCCACATTCATATTTCATATGGAATAATCAAAATATTCTTTATAAAAACAGGTCCTATTTTTTTCAGAATTGGTATGATAACAATATCACTTTAGTCTGTGATCTTTTTAATGAAGATGGTCTTCTATATACCTATGGTGAATTTTTGGAAAAAATAAATTTTCCTGTCATATCCAGAGAATTTGCCATTGTCTTCGATGCTTTGCCAATGTTGTGGACTGGAAAAAAGTTTGGTTATTGCCACATAAATATCTTATTGTGAATAAAGTCAGAGAAGTTTCTTTGGCCCCACTTTATATTAGGTGGCCTTAAGTACTATGTACTTACATCAAAAAATAAGTAGAATGTACTTACTGTGTTCAAATTGTATTGCAAAACACCTTTGCTTATATTGAGGTGGGAATCGGGTAGGGTTAGGGACAGGTGTGGTGGTATGGGTACATTTAAGGGTAGGGTTAGGTGTAAGGGAAGTGTCAACTGTGTAATTACAATTGTAACTACAGAAATTAATTACAGACGTAATTACATGCAGGTATTTTTAAAAATGTAAGTACAATGTAAAAACATGCATGTACACAATAAGTGCATTGTATCAAATGATTAATTAAAATGTTAGTACATAGTAGTTAAGGCCGCCTAATATAAACTGGGTCCATTTCTTTTAATTAATTCACAGATTCTATCCAGCAAAAAGTTATTTTAGAAAGTTTAAACCTGACATTGACAAAAAAAAAAAACGATTTCTGCAATGCAAAAGATGAGACCACTGTACATTTGTTTTGGGATTGTAATATACAAAATCTTTTGGAAGAGCTTTTGCAGGTATATTATTGATTTTGTGTATTTTGGAAATATGTTCTATTTGGTTTTGTTAACAAAAACTTTGAAAAATAATTTTACCTTATAAATCTTCTCTTAGCGAAATATTATATATTTATAAATGTAAATTTTCTAATCATAAGCAATTTTTCAAAGTTTTTCTCTCTGAATTTCACCAATATCTTCAAACGCTTTCTGTATCAAAGAATGCCAAATCAAGTAAAACATTATCTTGTTGCGTTCTTGCAACCCGTTCTCACTCCCAGGGCGTCGATAAACGAAGCATGGTCAAGTGCCTTCTGCGTCGCAACGAAGACGCTAAAGTCACCCCTAGGCGTCACTATTTTGACACGCTGAGTGCTCCATTCATTTCAGTTGTTTACCCAATGCGTCAGATCAAGATGCATTTTATTCTTTGCATTTGTAAAAGCATACATGATTTTATTAATATTTTATTCATATTTAAAGGTTACTTTTATATTTTTGAGCAGCTAACCCAACTCCTACCCTAAACCTACCCACTCCTAAACAATATAAAACACACAACAGGCAAATACAAGTACAGTCACAGGTATTTATTGCAAAAACTTACCAACAACAGTATAAAAGTATTAACTCATGTTGCATTCCAAGTCTTCTGAAGTCACACGATGTCTTCATGTAAAGAACAGAGTTGATCTTAATGTTTTAATCGCCGAGATGATGATCCCGCCGCTCCGTTAACGCACTCATTCATATCTCATTCAAATAATACACACGCCTCTTTAGCATGACGCAATCTGTCACGAGACACACGAGAACCAATGAAATTTTACAATCAAAGCTGACGTAATGACGCAATTAGTCACGAGACATACGAGAGCCAATGAAATTTCACTATGAAAACTGACGTAACGGGCGGCAACATTTGAAATTGTTTGTGTTCGTGATCTTCTGCGGATGGAGACGCTGATCGCTTTTGGGGATTTCCTTCACACAAATCAATCGCTTGGCCTCGGAATATTTGTATTTTTTTAATGAATTGTGCATGCAGTCGACTCTGCCTATTATATCTGCGTTTTATACCACACAAATGGGTAGGTTTAGAGATGGAATAGGGTTGGGTTACATGTTAAAACGTGTCTAGATAGCGTAAATAAAATGATGCTGGCTGATTAAATTGAGAATCACAGTCCAACATGTCATAATGGCAAAATCATAACCCAATATATGATCAGCATGACGATAACGTTCCCATGCCCAACGAGTCTGTGTCTGACGCCGAAGGTTTCTCATTGAAATGAATGGAGCACTCAGCGCGTCGATATAGTGACGCCTAGGGGTGCCTTTAGAGTCTTTATTGTGACGCGGAAAGCATTTGACCATGCTTCGTTTTTCGACGCTTTGGGAGTGAGAACATGTTGGTTCTTTTTAAAATCCACCTTTAATTTAATTTAGTATCTTATTTTTGGCTCAACCTGCTCCAATTGCTTAGATATTTTACTTGTGTTTTCTTTACTTTTATATAGGTATCTTTGCTTGATTTTTTCTTCTTTTTCTCTTTTCTTTTTTTCCCCTCTGGCTGTTGTTCCTGTTCTTGTTCTCCCTATTGGTGCTATTTGTTATCTATCGTATATTTCTTTCTTAATTGTATGTTTCCTTATCTGTAATGCTTTATTGTTCTTAATAAAAAAATAAGTAAAAAGAAATTCCCAGAAAAAAAAAAAAATGGCACATTTGCTTCAACTGTTTCAGTGCTTCACAAAGCCTCGGTCTGCCCATTAGTAGACAGGCAACAGCACAACACACTAAAACACAACTGAGATCGGACAGAGACTGAAGGAACGGGAGGAACTTATATAGTGAACATATAATGACACAGCCGACACAGATTAACTAATAATGATGGTAACCGGGGAGACAGATGAGTGGCGGGAAACAGAACAAAGGAACATGTGACATACAAACGTGACTGTGACACACACATGTTGTCTTTCCATGTTTTATGGGGACATTTAATAGAACACATTTTTTTAATACTGTACAAACTGTATATGTTATCCCCCTACACTACCCCTACCCCTAAACCTACCCATCACAGAAAACTTTATGCTATTTTATCATACCTGTATGATTTATAAGCTTGTTTCCTCATAGGGAGTAAAAAATGTCCCCACAAAGTCAAAATTTACTGGTATACAATACTTACTAATCAATACAATACACACACACACACACACACACACACACACACACACACACACACACACACACACACACACACACACACACACACACACACACACACACACACACACACACACACACACACACACACACACATTTTTAATAAGGCCTCACCAAGCATAAGTATACACAATTATTTGAGGTCACTCACACTGTCCTTAAAGTCACCATCAAATCAATGCATATCATTCATGTGCCCCTGTAATCTTAAATCAAAATAACTTCCCTTCCCTCTTCTAGTAACATCTTTTCTCTTCTCTGATTATGTGTTTACTGTTGTGAGGGAGCGAGACAACCTGTCACTCACATGACATCACAGCAATAGCAAACTACAACCCTCCAATCAATTCCTGACATTTTCTACATTTTTCTTGTGTAATGATTGTTAAAAAAATCATCACACACTTTTGTGTATTGTGATTTATGTAAATGATGTTTTGATCTTCACATGTGCTACTGTTTCTGTTTTAGAATATAATGCAGCTTATTTCAGCTCAATGGACAGCTGTTCGTGTCAGTAACCACAGTTAAGACAAGCTGAGCAAATTTTCTTTGTGCAAATGTGTGCACTCTAACCAACACACAAAACCACACAAGGCTAATGGAAACATTTGTGCTTGGTCACCAGTGATAAAGTAAGAGTTTGACGACATGTCACAGCAGCAAATGTGAAGGCGTATGCTATAAGAGGTCTGAATATAAGAGTTGTGGTTTCCTGTTTTGACATGTTTACACATTGCTGGCTTGCAACAACTACAGTACAACAGAGAACATTACTATGATTAAAAAAAATTGACCATCTGAAATGTAAAGCACAACATTTCTCAAGTGAAGATACTTATCTGCATGTCTGAAGCCAAATTATTTGATGCTCAACACATCTATCATATCTATCACACAAACAAAAGTTTTACCCTCTTCATATCTGTTTGATGGTTATTTACATTTTTGTGAACCAATCACAGCAAATCAGAGCAAAAAAGTCTATAGGGTAACCAATGATTGGTTAATACTTACTCTTTGTACGTACACGTGATAACCTAATTTAATGACAACCTCCTGTGACGTGAGACATTAAAAAAAATATTTTCCATTGACGTGAACCAATCAGACGAGAGCTGCCGTCTGTAAGACCCTCACCAGTGTCAGTTATTCACAGTCACTCAGAGATGGAGGGGTCAAGATATGCTTTCTTCACATTTATGTGTAAGAAAAATAGTTTTGAAAAAGTTTTCAGCTGTTTTGAGAGTTTTTCAAATGTCAATATTACTGTGAATATTTTTGTTCTGTACTATATATTTCAAATTGAAGTACTTTATTAAGTTATTTTGCACTTTTACAGGTGTTTTGTTGTTTATTCAGAACAGAATCTATGGAGCAGAAGTAGAGATAAAGGTCAGACCAGGAGACAACATCACTCTCTACTGTGATCGCTCTGTAACTCAAGATTTCCGCTTTGAATGGATAAGAAACTGCTCTCATGAAAATCAACCCTCTCTCGTAATAGATATAATGAAATTGGACCTGGAGATATTTCAGCGTTTCAGCTCTGTCTATAACCGCTCCAGTAATTCTTATGATCTACATATTACTAACATCAGCGTCTCTGATCTGGGCCTGTATTACTGTGCAGAAGTAGAGAAAAAGATATATGAAGATGAAAAAGGCATCCTCTCATCATCTAAAGTGTACCATTATGGAAACCGAACAACTCGTCTCTGTTTTGAAGGTAAGAAAACATTTAAGCTATAGTTTTACTTATTTCATTGCTTGTGTAATTCTGGAGAATTTTCTCACTGAAAAAGCAAGATGAACAGAACAAAAATATGTATATTTCTTTACTAACATTCATTGATACATTTTTGTTTATTTTATATAGAAGAAGTACATTTCTGTTCTGGACCCTGGAACGTCACGTCCACACTTCCTGAATCAGATTGTGTTCTCTGCTGGACGCTGTTGTTTAGTGTGTGTCCGGTGTGTGTTCTCCTCTCCTCTATCTGTGTGTACTGCCTCTGTCAGAGGAAAACTACAGGTAATTATTTACTAATTCTCACTCTTCTTTTGCATTGCCACAGTTTTAATTTAATATACAGATAAACAGCTTTGTTAAATAGCATACTTAGAATAAGCAAAGCCAGCAAACAAAACTTGATAATAATGTAGAAATTGAAATATAATACATAACCACTGCATAAACTAAACAATTTATGTATATGTATGTGATGTTATAATTTAAACAATCCATTGTAGATGCTGCGACAGACCAAAAAGACCATTTGAAAAATAGAAATACAATTGAGGTATGAACACTGCAAACATGCACGTTCACATGTAATACTGTATGAGTAAGTTTCAGAAAGCAACTTTATTTTCTTCCATTCCAGGGCCCGGATGAAGAGGTGTGTTATGCATCTTTAGACGTGATAACCAGGAGACAAAAACAACGCAAGACAAAGCGAGTGCAGTGTTCTGACTTCAGTACGTATGCTCAGGTCAGAACAGAAACGGAGTAGAACTAAAATAGAACTGAGGTGCTTTCTGAAACTTTCCAAATATGATAAAGGTTGCAGGTTTCATTATCATGTAACATCGCTTAATAGTAGAGGATTTCCTTACAGCTGAATGTAAAAAATATGTAATTCTATATTTGGAAACTTGGTCCTACTATGTACTAACATTTAAATTAATAATCTAATCTAATCTAATGTAATGTAATCTAATCTCATCTAATCTAATCTAATCTATTATGTACATACATGTTTTTACATTGCACATGTTTTAAATCTGCATGTAGCTGTAATTACTATGCACATATATTGTTACACAGCTGATCCTTCCGTTCCATCTTAACCCACCCTTAAACATACCCAGTCCACAAAACCTAAACTTACCCAAACTTACCCTCAACAGAAGCTTGTGGTTTGAATACAAAATGAAGCATTTTATCCATTTTTTTAAAGTAAGTAGTTAAAGGCACCTAATCTAAAAAGTGAGTGGATACTTTTATAACATTTTTTTTTCACACATTGATAACTTTTTTTTTATTTTTTTTATGAGCTGTTACTCTTACTGTTGTTTCTCTGTTGTTACTCTGGTCCTCTGTGCATTACAGTTTTGTTTTTCTCTATTAAAAATGTATTTGTGGACACACATTGATGACCTGAATAACAGGATGTAGTGGGTTTCCTGTACAAAGTGATATTTAGTTTAAGGTATTTCGATTTCTCTTCAACTCAATAATTGCAGCTCTTATCTGACTCAATTTTATAGTTAGCCTCATTAAATTTTCCCAAACCATAATCCATGGCGGATAAAGCAGTCTGTGCTGAGTAGCATGTTTGGATAAGTTAGCTACATTTAAACTGACAACCTATCTATCTTATCTTAAAAATATCTATCTTATAACTTTAAAGGTAAAAGAGAAATGCCCACTTTAGTTGCTTCTCTTAGAGCTACATTCTTGTTTTTCCCCATTTTCTTATTTTTCTTACGTTAGGTCTGCTTTTTTCTAATTGTGCTTTTAATGCTGCAGATCCTTTAAGTGCTTTTAATGATGTTGAACAGTTCAAATCTAATGGAAATCTAAACAAATTTAAATATTCAAAGCATCAGAGTTACTTTTCAAAGAAGTTTTACTGAAGTACACTGTCTGTGTCTTTTTCTGAGGAAGGGTCTTGCTTTATTTCCAGTTAAAGATATGACATCTTAACCACAAATGTTTCCATTCAGTTTAGTGCTTGTGCATATGAGACAGAAGTAAGAAAGAGGTTGGTCTGTGTACATGTTCATGTGGTGAGTTTGTGGTTAAATCGGTTTGCATGCAATTTTTGCAAAAGCTTTATTAGCGGCAGTCTTTCTTTAGACTCTCTGATGGACGAGGAAGTATCACATTTACTGCATCTCTCAGAATGAAGCACAAAAGCTGGTTTTATTTTTTTTTCTAAAGATATCAGTGCTATAACATTTAATAACAATGTGTCAAAAGGAATATGCTTCTTTTATCGCAACCCGTTCTCACTTAGCCTGGATTCCAGACAAACTTAGCCCCGCCCACAAAAAAATTTGCGCGGGCAGTTCGGTCTGGACTTGATCCATAGAGAAGTAATTATGTCCGAACAGAAACGGTTCTCCGGGAAAAATGGGATTTTGGGGGGTAAAATATGTGTTATTTTGGCTGGACTGCCTGCTAAATTTGCGTTCCTGTTTCTGTATATCACATAATTGGGGTCGCTTCAACCCGCGGACTTGGCAACACAGTGCAGTTGAGTTCTGTTGACATTTGACAACTAACGTTATGCGTCGCTCCGTTGCTCTGATTGGTTGTAGGTCTATCCAATTGAGGTCTTTCCTGGTTCGGTTGAAACATGCCCCATAATCACAGCCCAACGGAGCAGTATCAGACTCAAATTCTGACTAGAATTGAGTATGACGACGTCAGGCTAGTTCTCACTCCCAGGGCGTCGAAAAACGAAGCATGGTCAAGTGCCTTCCGCGTCGCAACGAAGACGCTAAAGGCACCCATAGGCGTCACTATTTTGACGCGCTGGGTGCTCCATTCATTTCAGTTGTTTACCCAATGCGTCAGATCAAGACGAATTTTATTCTTTAAATTTGTAAAAGCATACATGATTTTATTAATATTTTATTCATATTTAAAGGTTACTTTTATATTTTGGAGCAGCTAACCCAACTCCTACCCTAAACCTACCCACTCCTAAACAATATAAAACACACAACAGGCAAATACAAGTACAGTCACAGGTATTTACTGCAAAAACTTACCAACAACAGTATAAAACTATTAACTCATGTTGCATTCCAAGTCTTCTGAAGTCACACGATGTCTTCATGTAAAGAACAGAGTTGATCTTAATGTTTTAATCGCTGAGATGATGATCCCGCCGCTCCGTTAACGCACTCATTCATATCTCATTCAAATAATACACACGCCTCTTTAGCATGACGCAATCTGTCACGAGACACACGAGAACCAATGAAATTTTACAATCAAAGCTGACGTAATGACGCAATTGGTCACGAGACATACGAGAGCCAATGAAATTTCACTATGAAAACTGACGTAACGGGCGGCAACATTTGAAATTGTTTGTGTTCGTGATCTTCTGCGGATGGAGACGCTGATCGCTTTTGGGGATTTCCTTCACACAAATCAATCGCTTGGCCTCGGAATATTTGTTTTAATAAATTGTGCATGCAGTCGACTCTGCCTATTATATCTGTGTTTTATACCACACGAATGGGTAGGTTTAGAGATGGAATAGGGTTGGGTTACATGTTAAAACGTGTCTAGATAGCGTAAATAAAATGATGCTGGCTGATTATATTGAGAATTACAGTCCAACATGTCATAATGGCAAAATCATAACCCAATATATGATCAGCATGACGATAACGTTCCCATGCCCAACGAGTCTGTGTCTGACGCCGAAGGTTTCTCATTGAAATTAATGGAGCACTCAGCGCGTAGATATAGTGACGCCTAGGGGTGCCTTTAGCGTCTTTATTGTGACGCGGAAAGCACTTGACCATGCTTCGTTTTTCGACGCTTTGGGAGTGAGAACGGGTTGTTTATCTGTACATTTTTGTCACTGTATGTAATAGATAGTGATGTTTTATAGTATGGCAATGGACACCGATCAGGCATAACATTATAACCTAATATTGTGTTGGTCCCCCTTTTACTGTCAAAGCAGCCCTGACCCATCGAGACATGGACTCCACTAGACCCCTGAAGGTGTGCTTTGCTATCTGGCACCAAGATTCAAGAATGTGCATGTGTGTGTGTGTGTGTGAGAGAGTTGAAAAATATAGTACAACACACCTCTGCTAAAACTGTTGGGTTTGGTGATTTTTTTTTTCTTTTTGTAAAAGAAAAAAAAGAAAGATAAATAATTTTACTCCTTTAAACTACTATTACTACTACTAGTAGTAGTATCAGTAGCAGTAATCTGGTGAATTTTGTAGGCAAGTTAATACTGGATTTAGATTTTTAAAATGTACTATAAAGGCATACTTTTTAATAATAATAATAATAAGTGCATGATTATTTTCGCAGGAATAATAAGTGCATTTCGCAGGAAGTTTAAGACTTGGTTTATGTTTTTAAAAATGGATTGTAAGGGAATACTAATATTTTTATGTTTTAAAAGCTATTACAATAGTTAAAATGTGACATGTTTTTGGTGAGTTTATAATGTAATACATTTCTCATAATGTAATTTTTTTTATTACATTATGAGGAAATTATTACATTATGAACATTTTATTACAATAATAATGTAATACTTATTACATTATGTGCACACTCTAAAAAATGTTGGGTTAAAAATAACCCAAGTTGGGTTGAAAATGGACTAACCCAGCAATTGGGTTGTTTTAAGCAAACATTTTTGTTAAAAGCAAACATTTAACCCAACCGCTGGGTTAAAACAACCCAATTGCTGGGTTAGTCAATTTTCAACCCAACTTTGGTTATTTTTAACCTAGCATTTTTTAGAGTACAGTTTTAACATTATGTGCAGTTATTAATACGTGTCAAAGTAACATCCACATGGATGGAAGGACCCAGCAGAACATTGTGCAAAGCATCACACTGCCTCCGCCGGCTTGCCTTCTTCCCATAGTACATCCTGGTGCCGTGTGATCCCCAGGTAAGGGACGCACCCGGGCATCCACGTAATGTAAAAGTAAACTTGATTCATTAGACCAGGCCACGTTCTTCCATTGCTCCATGAGCCAGTCCTGATGCTCAAATGCCCACTGTTGGCGCTTTCGATGGTGCAGGGGTCAGCATGGGTACCCTGACTGGTCTGCAGCTATGCAGCCCCATACGCAACAAACTGCGATGCACTGTGTATTCTGACACCTTTCTATCAGAACCACCATTAACTTCTTGAGCAATTTCGCTCCCTTCCTTGGACCACTTTTGATTGATACTGACCACTGCAGACCGATAACACCCCACAAGAGCTGCAGTTTTGTAGATGCTCTGACCCTGTCTAGCCATCACAATTTGGCCCTTGTCAAACTCGCTCAAATCCTTACACTTGCCATTTTTTCTGCTTCTAACACATCAACTCTGAGGACAAAATGTTCACTTGCTGCCTAATATATCCCACACACTAACAGGTGCTGCGATGAAGAGATAATCAGTGTTATTCACTTCACCTGTCAGTGGTCATAATGGTATGCCTGATCGATGTATATCTTTACTTGTCCATGATCTGTTATGTCTGAAAAAGACTCATGGTGGTCTGTCAGTGTGTTTAGTTTTATTAGTGACCTGATGAGGGCAGTGTGGGTTTGCTTTTTGTAAAATGTCTAAAACATTTCAAATGCTTGTTACATCCCAAATTTATTTGACTAATATTTTAAAGCACATTTTTATGTGAAGGTTATATAGCAAAGCGTCGTATCAATTAATTTTTGTTGTAATTTCTGTGTCCCTACTTGTGTTTTGCAAATTATTAAAGATACACTATTAAAGATAAGTGACAAAATAACATTTGTGGGAGGAACATATTCATTTATTATTGTTGTTGTTTATAGTGTAAGTAAGTGGGAATGCACGTATGTGTGTCTCTGTGTGTGTGTTTTTCAGGCCCTTTAAAAACAAATGCTCTATGACCAGTAGGTGGCGCTCATGGTGTTTCTACAACAGTGTTTTACTGTTCAGTCCAACAAAAAACCCATTCCACACTTTGCAGAAACGCAAGTCTGACAGAGAAAACTGGATTATAGAGTTATTAGAGGGTTACTGCAGTAGCCCTGTTTGTAGTTGAATTAAAAGGGCAAATAGGGTGTGGGTGATAATGAGATATTAAGACAAGTTCATTCAATTGTTTATTTATTCTATAACTAATGCACTACCTTAAAATCACTTGAGACTGTGGCTGCGTCCGAAATTGCACACTTTCTTATAGGTACTTATTTTACAAGCACTTTAACGTATGTTCTATATAGTATGAATGTGTGTTTAGTATGAATGTAATCCAGACGTACAACATTCAGCATGTTGTCATTATAATGTGACCTACCAGTGTCAGTTGCCTCACTTAACTGCAATTCACAAACCCTCTCCTGTGGCCTCATGGGATAGTAAAATGTCTATCATATGTGCACTTTAGAATCTCACTGGAAGTTGTAGGCCAGACATTTTTTTTTTATGCCTACTCTTTTATGAGTACTGTGAATTGTTCACCATCCCGGAGAGCCACAGTCCAGCAGTTTTTGCTTCAACCCAAATCAAACACACCTGAAAAAGCTAATCAGCCAATGAAGGGTTACTATAGGAAGCTACAGGCAGGTGAGTTTTATCAGGGTAGGAGCTGAACTCTGGAGGGCAGAAGTTTACCACCCCTGGTCTAGGTTAAAGTCCCAGTCTACCAGAAGTAGCAACTGAGTTTTCTTCAGTGCTGTGACATATTTCAAAGTGAAACGGAATATTGAATAGAGGGCAGGGATTTACTTTGGCGGACCTCCTCTCCATCTCTCGCTCGTAGCAGACTAACGGTTGGAGGAGAGTGAGGAAATTCAAACCCAAGCCGTCAAACTAACGTCATTCCAGACTAGAAGTAACTTTTCAGATTTTGATTAAAGATTACTGTGACAAACAATTTTTTTCTGTGTATAAACAATTAAGATTAATTGTTCACCCTGAGACCTGTAATGTGTATAATAACAAAGTAAATAGGGTCAATTTTGTATTTTATGAGGACTTTAAGATATAGTCTGGACCCAATATAGTCTAGCTATGAATAAACTTCTAACCAAAATAAACTTCTTGTTTTTTCCAAAATAACTTGCAAGATGTATGATATCCCATCATGTAAGCAAAGTCAACATTGATTACAAGCTTTTTGGTTTAATTTCTTTGACATGTTATATGAGTTGATGACTAGTCTATTCCTGGGCTATGGTTAGACTTCTATTACATTTTCACTGACAGCCCAAATTTTGCCTTGTTTTATTCTAGATGTCAGGGCTGTGTTTGGACGGCTATTAGGTGTCTTTTAAATGCAAAATTTCTCGCTGGGAAAATAGCACGAGTGTTTTAGAAAAATATGTACAAAAATGATGTGGTATTTGATGTAGCCATGGACTCTGAGGTAAATTAATATAATATGTTTGACTCAAGAAATACACATGCAAACCTAAAAACAACAGCAATAAAATAGATTGACCCTAATTTGGATTTGGCGTGAAGTTTATTTTCCCTTGCAGCATTCATTTCTGTTTCCAGATGAGTAAATATCAGACATTCTTCCAGCTTAACAGAGTAGTCAAACATAGACAATGTCGATGTCGGTCAGTCGAGGAACAGATGATTTCCTCCTTGGTTGTGCCAGCTGCTGTCGATGTCATGCTGTGTGTGTGTGTGGGTGGGTGGGTGCAGGGCACAAACGCTGATTGCATCATGTCATTCTCGACCTTAATTTTTAACTGTGTAGTAGTATGGAATGACATTATCAAAAAGCTAATACTAAAAATAATAATAAATATAGCTGCGAGCAGCCATTAACGGGGCCAAGTGCAAACAAGCCAATAAAACATGCCAACATAGCTGAGATTGTTAGACCAACTGCAACAATGAGCAATTAAAGGCATTTTAAGAAAAATCATATATACAGTCACTAATAATATGATTTAATGGTTTGTCACTTTTGACCAATAGGTGGCGCAGTAACGAAATTGATGTGGTGTGGTCAGAGTGAGATGACAATGACAAGGGCAAAGTTTGGTGTCAGTATGTCAAAGCATTGCAGAGATACAGCCTCAAGAGTCATTTTGGCATCATGGCTCAACTTTGTCGCTGCAGTATATGAAAACGGTATTGTCTGTTGACACGAAATTAATAACTTTTTGCTGTAATAGTCTGAAGATGTTACGATTCAATTTTGGTGAAAATCAGACAAATGGTCTAGGAGGAGTTTGTAAAAGTAGGTTTCTAAAGGAAATCAAAATGGCGAACAAAATGTTTGGTCAAATATGGTAAAATTGGGATCTCTGTTCTTGTCATGACCTAAGGAATCTATTAAAACCAGATTTATGCCAATAGTCAAATTGAATCAAAAGTTATTAGCATTATTGGAAAATTCATTATAACTTTTGTCCACAAGGTGGCGCTGCCTTGAAACTTTTTGAGTACTTTCAAGGCTTGGTGATGAAGACACAGACCGAGTTTCGTAATGATACGCCAATGCGTTTGTAAAACATAGCACTTTCTGACAAAATTCAAAATGGCCGACGCCCAAAATGGTTGATATGGGAAAATTGGGTATGGTATGACTCGGCGTGATGCCCCGACTCTTAAGAGACCAGTTTTGTGATATTTGGCTAAAGCGTTCTTGAGTTATAATCAAAAATATAAAATGTATGTATCTCTGGACCACTAGGCGGCGCTGCGCCGAAACGCTGCATGTTGCCTCAGGTCATACATGTGATGACATGTACCAAGTTTGGTTTGAATACGATAAAGCGTTGTGGAGATAAAGCCTGACTTTCATTTTTGTGGGCAATTAGTCGATTTCATTCGAGTATTATTCAAGAACAGTTTGACTAATCATCTTGAGTCTAATACGCTTTTGTCACCATAGTCTGAAGATGATCTGGATCTGGTTAAATTTTCGTGCAAATTGGAGCAACGGCCTAGGAGGAGTTCGCAAAAGTAGGCTTTTCGGTTAATTAAAAATGGCGCGAAAATTATCATGACGGAAATGACGTCATTGGGTGCAATCAAATTGGCTTGAGCCAAGGAATCAGAGGATTTGGTTTCTAGCCCTTATGGTTCAAAAGTTATTAGCATAATCATTAGTGCAACTTTGGACATGTGGTGACATGTGTGTGGGTACTATTGGTAATGACCTCTGTCAGTGTGCCAAATTTCACAACTTTCCCGCAAGCGGTTCTATGGTGCTGCCATAGACTTTCGGCGGAATAATAATAATAATTTAAGATGATTTTAGGCAAAATGGCTGAAAAATCATATATACAGTCACTAATAATATGATTCAATGGTTTGTCACTTTTGACCAATAGGTGGCGCAGTAACGAAATTGATGTGGTGTGGTCAGAATAAGGGAACAATGACACTTGCAAAGATTGGTGTCAATATATCAAAGCGGGGTCAATATAGTGTCAATATGTCATTGCAGAGATCTAGCCTCAAGAGGATTTTTCATTATAAGTATGGACCACATGGCGGTGCTGTTTTGAAACCTTTTAAGTACCTTAAAGGCCTGGGGCCCGTTTCAGAAAGGAGGTTAAGTGAAAACTCTGAGTATGTTAACCCTGAAATAAGGGAAACTCTGGGTTTTCTGTTTCAGAATGGGAGGTATGTCAAACCCGAGAAAGCAGGGTAAGCCAAGCCCGTTTCTAAAAGAGAGGTAACTTATACTCAGAGTCAGTTACTAGGGTAACTTACTCTGTGAACCTAACCTGGTCAGGAGCAGGTTTTCTTTGGTAAACCCAGAGTTTCTTTCGCTCTCCTCCCCCCTTTTTAAAGCACCAGCGGTGTTTAAATACTTAATTCATTCATTCAAATGCCACAAATGCTTTTCTTACTGAGTATTTTGGTCGTATTTCAAGCATAAATATAAAAAAAATTATAAATTTAATCTAAATCTAAAGTAAGCAAAGTTTACTTAAAACAAATTCAATTTTATGCCACTTGACAAAAATACAAAAGTAAGAAAAGCATTCTTTGCAGGAACATTCATTGCTCATATTTTCATCATGATCATAATCATAATTCATCATAATCCTCTAGAAGTATCCCTGATAATTAGAGTTTTCTTTAGGATTTCCAGTGGTTGGACGCATTTATGACACTCATATACCCATCATCCCACTTTCTGAAAACGGATAACTGTATGGAATGGAAGGATGCTGCCAGATGGTAGTATGAGATATATGGCATAACCACCACCATGGCACAGCTGTTAATTTATTTACATTTTTTATAGTCATCTTTATTTCCTACAAATACTTTATTCTTTTTTCTGTTGGATTTTAATATTCTTCCTCCATCTCCTCTTCATCTGTCAGTGGTGCTGGAGTTTGGCTGACCTGAGTACAAGTCAAATGTTAATTTCATTCCCCTGATTAATAAATGTAACAAGTGGGATCAGAGAACATTTCATTATGTGAAAAGAGCATAGACCCTTTTCACATTTCTGGGTTTCCGAAGCTGAAGTCGTCATAGTTGGGTTAACTCTTATAGCGGTGAATGAGAGAATACATTAATTATATATTTTTGTGTCTCCATTTGCTCAAATAGCAAAAGAAAAACTCCACAATAGTGATTTCACAACTTTCAAAAAGATGGAAAAATTAGAGTGAGATTGATAACTGAAGTGAAAAGAGAGAAAGATGTTAATTTTAACTATCACTCCCATAGACGCTGTATTAGAAACACTCTCACAGCAGCGGTAACTTGATTTTTGTAATTTGATGCAAAAGTAATATAATACAAAGTATTAGTGTTATAAATGTACATACATAAAAAAAATACAAAAAATGTTGCAGGATTTATGATATTGATGACCATTAAAGCACGTTATCACAGTTTGTGAAAAGGGTCTAGTGGGAAAAGCTGCTGCACATTGGACACTAAATGATATTTATTTAATATGTCAAATGTTTGTAAAGTCATTAAACATACACCCATGAACATTTTATGCTTAAAGCTTTTCCTGATTGAATTATGTTTTTTTAATTTATTTTTTTAGCTGCTTCTACATTCTTTGTTTGCCTTTTGGATACCATGAAAATTAAACTTAATTAAAATAATTAAGAATTAAACTTGTGTATTGACCCGGAAGTATGCGGACGTCTTTTTGTTGGGTGCTGTTGCCATGGTGAATCGTAATTTCGGAGCTCCATTGATCGTGGCTTTTCATAGTTGGAGTGAATGAGCTTAACTCAGAGTCAGTCTACTCAGAGTTGATTGAACTACCTCAATTCAGCTGTTCTGAAACCCAAAACTCAGAGTTTCCCATCTCAGAGTAAGTCAACTCAGAGTTCAGGCTTAAACTCAGAGTTGGTTGAACCTCCTTTCTGAAACAGGCCCCTGGTGCTGATGGAACATACTAAGTTTCGTAATGATACAACAATTCATTTGTAAACCATAGCATTTTATATCATAATACTGCATTGTAGTCAATGGGAATTTCATGTTTTGTTCTATTATAGCGCCAGCAAGTGGCACAATCCTACCATTTTTTTATGTGTCCTCGGAGTGAGCCCATACATGTGTGTGTCAATTTTGGAGAAAATATCTTGTTTCGTTTTGGAGTTATAGACATTTATATGAAAAAACACATGAAAAATGACTGACACCTGACTTTGATTGGATTTTACACCCCCTTACTATCAATATTTTGACATTTTGGCATTAGTGTGTAGCTATCGACCTATGTTTCCGAACTTCTGACGCTGGTTTCGTCTCAATCGGGATCTATGTTCTTGCATTACCCAAGGAATCTATTAAAACCAGATTTATGACAATAGTCAAATTTAATCAAAAGTTATTAGGATTATTGTAAAATTAATTATACCTTAATCGAATTGGCTTGAGCCAAGGAATTCGAGGAAAAATTTATTTTGTTTTTAGCCCTTACGGTTAAAAAATTATAGCAAAAATATGAGTCAAACATGTGGTGGTGCTAGAGGGATTGTTTTAGATTGTAATGTGCCATGAACATGTTTGATAGAATGGTAATACAGAGTCTTCGAGAATTGCTGCGTTACTTACAATACATAATCTGTTTGCTTTAGCATGGAAATTAACTAATTTAAGTGTGTTATTGTTTATATAACAATAATTCAGTTTTTTGATATTTTCTTTGTTGTTTGTTCACTTAAAAAAAAAAAAAGATTAATGCTGATTTAAAATATAAATTATATGCACGTTCCCATGTTTCATTAATAAATGTTAATTTTATTGTGCAAGTAAATATTTAAAATATGAATCTTTTTAAAATAATATTAATAAATAAGTCATAACAGTGGTCTGTGTAAAAGAAATGGTTTGAAATAAAATACTAAAAGTATGACTTAAGGTCAAGATAATTTAGTGGCATTAATATAATTGTTGAACATGATAATAGGTTAAAGTTATATTTATATATTTGTATCATAGTATTTTAATCAATGTGTTTGTGATTTTGATTTTTTTTAGAGAATACATTCTGTCTTGCGTTTTTTTCTCAAGTAAAAAAAAAGATTGAAATGAATAGATGTAGACTGTGTGTTGTTTTTCACACTCCTGCTGGTTTAAACAGTTTTATTTTTAATTTAAATCTATTTCAGGAACTGACAATGCCAATTGTTACATTTCAGGAACGTTTGAACAAGAAGATAAAGAAAGTAAATAGAACATTGACATCTTTAATCATTATTAATTTAACATATTAATTTAAACAAGTTGTTTTAAATTGTTAACTATCAATAACGAACTGTAAAGGTTTGAAGTTATAATTAAACAGGAAATTTAACAACACACATTTTTAAGAATATTCTTCAAGTCGTTGATTAACAAGAATGCAAGTTTGGTTCAAAAAGTAGTAATTTAAACTGTGGGAAAAACGAAAGAAACTTAATTTTAAGTCAATTAGTTTTAAAACAAGATTGAAGACAGAATTATTTATAGAAATTAACTTTTTAAATGGTTTTGAAGTGAACACTGGAACTCTGGTCGTCTGGATCATTCATCTTTAGTCTGAAAAGCATAAGAGAACTTATTTAACATGGGCAGAAGAATAGCATGACATTTCACATGAGATGGTCATCATAAGTTACATAGTGTATCTTTAAACATACAAAAGCTCTAACAATTAGGTACCTTTGAGCAGTTTTAGTAGCTCAAAGTGACTTGTTTATTTGCTGTTAAATGAACTAAGTTGTGTGCAGTTACTTGTACGGAAGATTAAATAAATAGAGATATTCTTGGTAGGGTAAGGTAGTTGCTTTAGGAAAGCAGATTTGGTGGTCTTGGGCATTATCAGTACTGAGGATGAACTCTAAGTAGTGCTGAGTATAAATGTGTGGGTTAATATTTGTATGGTAGTGTGCATTTGTGTGTGTGCAACATACCTCTGTAGAGTTAAGGTGGTAATGGTGTGTTGACTTTGTGTTATTGCAGAGTGATGAACTTTAGTAAGGTAGGTGAGGTTGAGAGACAACGATGAGAGTGATGATGATCTTTTGTTGGTTTTGGATCATGAAGCCGATTTTTTCCTGGGGGATGGTTTGGCATGCTTTGTGTTTGTTGAGGGCGAGCAGGGCACTGGAAGATTTTGGTGGTCAGTGCTGTCTTCAATGTTTGTTGTTTGGGCAGTGGAAGAGGTTTGTGCAGTGTTTGATGTTTTTTGCAGTTTTTCTGGGAGTGGTCCATCTGTGAGGTTGGTCTGTGCAAGGTGCTTCAGTGTCTTTGGACTGTAATTTTGACTGGATGTTGAAGCAATATGTGCTTCTTCACATGTAGCTTGGCATAGCTCTTCATCACTGTTGTGTTGCTGTGCGGTGTCTTGGGTTTGGGTAGTGGTTGGTTTGGAGAGCTTTGCAATTTGATGCTCGTCAGTGTAGTTTATTGTTAAAGGTCCTGCCATTATGAGTAATTCTTCTATGTCTTGTGCGTCCAGGGTTGTTATGTCGTTTTGCTGCGTAACGTAGTTGTGGAGAATGGAATTGGTTATCGACAGTCCAATTTCCTTATTGTTGATGCAGACAGTCAGTGTTCCGTTGCACTTAGTGAGGTAGCTGGATGTTTTCCTCAGCATTTTGCAGCTGGGGCATCGGTGGAAAGGAGTTTTGATCGTGAAATCCTTTTGTGGGGTGTGGCATTTTGGGCAGAGTTTCATTACATTAATTACAGCAGCTTCTATCTCTCCAGTCAGATGATGGAGTTTTGTCTCCTGTGTAGTTGTTGCATCCGGTGGGTTGAATGAAATTGGCTTGTCGAGTGGAGTTATTGTTGTCTGGCGGGTAGTGGTCAATGTAGTCTTGTCTCTGTAGCTTCTTGTTGTGATGTTGGTGAAGGTGTAGGAGAAGTGAGGTTGTACCAAGTCGATGTGTTTGTCCCAGAGAGAGAGTTCAATGGTAGATGTTGGGTCGGCAACAAAGCAGGTTCGGACCTCGCATTCTGTGTCTCTGAAGGTCACTGTGGAGCTGGATGGGTCAACTTTGTAAACTGCAGCTTCTAATTTGGGGATCTGCAGGGGACAAAATATGTTCATTAATGTGTTGAGAGTGTGTAGTTATTATGATTTTAGTATCATGAACGGTGTGGTTTGTTTGAAACTTATACTGATATCTAGAGCAGTGATTCTCAAAACTGTCCTGGCAATCCTTTACATTATGGATGTCTGTCTCATCAGATACATTTGTTTCAAGTTTTGCAATGTTTACTAGTGGGTTAATGTGTTGGATGAACTTTGTTAGATGAGGGAGGTATGTGAAATGTGCTGTGGTGGTGATAGTCAGGACAGGTTTGAACAGCACTGATCTAAGTGCTGTTTGTCAATTGCAGTCTTGGGGACTTGGATATTTGAGTGGTTGCTATAATTGTGTCAAGTAGTGATGATTGGTGTGGTGTTTATGCCATTCTAGTTATGTAGGCATTGTAATGGGGTAAGTTGTGTGTATTGTTTGTTGTGTAGTTGTATTTAAATTGGAACTACAGTAGGTATGCGTTATTGTTAGTAGCCTTTTATGTATTGGAAAGCTGTAATTAATTAACAAATACAAAGGCATTGATAATTAATACGTGTTGTTAGTGGACATGAAAATAAAAACATTTGATTTCACTTACCAGTTGACGAGGTGGCAGACTCTTGATGTCCACAATTTGGAGTGGGGTAGGCTCTTGTTGGGGTTTGTGTGGGAAATTTAACTCTGTGACGTCTATTGTGGTGCTTCGGGACAATTTAATATCAAATTTTTGGGGGTCGGTGAGGCCTAGAAGACAAAGCAGGGGTTAGTGTGTCTGTTATTGTACAGAGATGTTTTAATAATGTTAGTTTTCACTAAGGGTGTGTGATATTGACAAGCAATTGTATTGATATTGTTTGTGATTATGATAATTATAGGGAATTTAGCTGATTACGTTTATTGTATTGGCAGTTTGGTGGCTTTAGCAGTGTTGTGGATAGCTGACTCTTAAAGTTTTTATATTCTTCATATTTTATCTTTAATAATTTACTTTTTAATCGTAATGATATGCATGCGTCATGTTTTGTGTTCATTTAATACATTTAATATAATTAAATTCGAATAATATGACTCAATAAAAATGTTTCCCAATGGAATTAAATAAAGAAATTGCATGTTTGCAAACACAGAAGCTTTGTCTGTGGTGGAATAGAAGATTTTACATGGACTGTTTAACGAGCTCAAAGGTGTCAAAGAAATACTGTATAGTTACAAATGCATTATAGTGGTTAATAAAATAATAATGTTGAGTATTAAAATAGTTTGAAACATGAAAAGATACTGCAATGTGAAGTATGCCAGTAGGTGGTAGCAATGCTCTGTTAACGAGTGAATCAATGAGATTCAAGTGATTCGTTGAAACGGGTGATTCATTCTGGCTATGTTCATCCATCTAAGTCATTGAATCATTGATTCAAATGACTTGTTTAAAAAGTTGCTTGATTCAGTAATGTAACCGTAGTTTGTTGCTCGGATACGCAATTATAGTCTTTACACTTTGTTTTTGAAGTAAGAATTAAGTAAATACAGGCAATTATGAGTGTATATGTTAAAAACTTAATATTTACTTCTGGTTTATTAAGTGTGTATATAATCAATATCACAATTTGTCATTACACGGAAATATGTAGGAATCACGGGCATGATTAAGTATATTAAACGCTTTAAATATATGTTAGAGTAAATCACGCAGCGAGCGCGTGCATTAGTCAGAGCTGATAGATAACATCACGCAGCTCATGCATGCACACTGTGCGCACGCAGTCGAGGGATATACTCGATAATAATTATTTTATAACATTTTTAAAAGAATATTGACCAAAAGATTGCACACGATATATGTATTCAACACACCTAGATGTTACAGACATTTGTGCAGTACTTTACATTAGAAAATGTTTGAAATGCCAAATGTGTCGTTGTCACGTAACGTTACTTTGTTTACGTGCAAGTGAAGCATTGACTATGCAATTGGGTTTTGAACAAAATACTAGGATTGTCAGTTACCAAGGTTAACTTGTTAGAAGATAATGAGTTGCACAAGAAAATTTTTACTGTACCGTTAGTTATGTGGTAGTAAAAAAAAGTTATTCTTCAAAAAGGAGAAAACATTGATGTTGTATACTTACTTATTTTTTTCCTGGCGTTTTGGCGCTTGATTGGAGTTTTGTTCCTCTCAGCAAGCGTCAATATTTGGTGCTTGTCGGTTGCATAGATGACTGCTTGGTGGTAGTCGTGTCTGCTCACCTGAACAACGGCGTTAAAGTATCTATTGTTCTTCTGTGACATTTTCACTGGAGATACGCTGTGTATGTAACCTGTTATTGTCTCTAAAGGTTCGTCGTTTGCTTGATTGGTAGTCATTTTGCTGTTGCTCTGAGTATGTACGGTTTTAAATGAGCTCGCGGGAGGTACTGGAAAACACGTCCAACTGTTGGAAATGAAACCGCAAGATGGCGTAGCTACAAGCAACTTGACGTCACGATGCGGTTCTGAAATTTTTTTTTTCTTTCCTACTTACAAGTAATGTTTTAAGCACTCTTTTTATTAACTCTAGGCAATTACATTTCTGCAGTTACACTAACAACAGCACTGATATTTTATTTTTTTGGTCAGGCACATGGCAGTGAAAGTTGGTCCTACGGTTCTAATAGTCTTTAGGCAAGATTTTTTTTTCTTTTTTCAATCTTTTAGTAACGATAAGGACAGATAAAAAGAATTCTTGATTTTGTCACTTTAAAATAATTGGAGTTGATATGCCTATTATTATACATTTCAATGTAGTGAAGAATTAGTAAGTTTCATACACAAGTAGAAGTAATATTGGACTTATAGAGAGAAAAGCACTTGCATATGGATTATTACCTTTTCAGGCCTATTTCTTTTAGGTTTTGAGTTGTTTTGTCTAAAAGTAGACATTTCAAATTAAATATTTCTCATGTTTGATTAGAACAGATAACATTACACAACTTTATTTCAATGACACACAAGCATTTTATGTGAATCTGTGCATCACACAGTTTTTCTTCAAGCAGTCAGACTGCTAAATGAAGTATGTACACTATCCACCAATTGCAATACCTGAGAACTGGACTTTGCATCGCTGCAGTATACATATTCACACACACTTTTTCTTCATATTCTCCACTCTCGGTCTACTGTATGTCACTTGCCCTGTTATGTTATGACATGTGTTATTGTTGATCTCTTGCACTTTATGAAATTGCACTGTCAATTGATGCACTTATGTAATTTCGTTGTACTAACAATGACAATAAATGATATATACGTAGAGAATATATTGGAATTAACAATATTGTATGAAGTAGATGTAAGCACTAAAGTAGTCTACCATGTTCAACATGACTTTTGGGTCAATTAATTAACCTCAATGTACTATTGAAATGTAAAAACAAAAATAACTTAATAAAACAAAATGACGTACTGCAGTTCAATTATCGGCTATAAATGTGTTTTTAAATTCTGTGGATTATAATAAAGGTTTTGTTAAAATGCACAACCTTTTTCAGTTTTATTTAATGATAGCAAGTGATTTTCTGGTTAAAAGAATGGAACCAATTAGATCACGGTAGGTGTGATCTGATCAAGGCATCCTTTTTAAGATTGATAATATTTATTTATTATTTATAACCAATTTTTGTTGGGTGGTGGTAGGAAGCCATTTGGTGTTGATCTTTGAAACGGAAAGAAATGCCTCTTATGCAATTGTATTTTATTATGGTTGCAATTGTATTTAATTATGGTTGTTATTTATGAATTTATTTATTTTTTACAGTAATTTGATGTTAATTTATATATGGTTATCTTTCTGCAATAAGTTAATAAAGACAATTTTTTTATTAAATGAGACATCTTCTCTAGTGTTGTACTAAATCATAATAAAAGATGTAAAAGTATAATGAACGTATATCGTACAATATATTTTAAGTGCAGTTACTATTATTATGCGTAAATAAATGTAATGTGTTTCATCCAAACCTATCGTAGGTCTATATTATATTAGCTGTTGTAATCCTGATTGTTTCTGATCGAGAGTAGTAGTTAACATTAGCACAGGTAAGAAATGTACATGATGATTCATAAACACAGGGTGAGCAGACGTCCTCGTTTTCCGAGGACAGTCCCGGTTTTTAATGTTATGTCCCTGACTGGAGCTGTCCGCGGAAATGTCCCGTTGTACAGCTCGTTCAAAACAACCCGCGGAAATATATTGGAGAAAAAGCGCTCAACAAATCATACAGCAGCTGCTGGTTATAGGAGCAATCGTGTTGTAATTATTTTTACTGGAATACATGAGACTGGTCTGTGTGAAGGTTGTGGGGAGAAGGAAACAGTGGAGCATGTGATATATGATTGTATCTAAATAAAAAAGGAAAGATAAGGATTTGGAATATCTATTAGGATATGATTTTAATAGAGATAAAGTAGGATACATGACATTAATAATATATTTATATAATAGTGGGTTAAGTGAAAGGATTAAAATTAGGCTATAGAACGAAGATGGTCTAGTGTATTCTGGATCTTAGGAGACCACGAAATTAGACTGGAGGTGAACACGCAGCGCCAGGTGGGTCCTAGGAAGAAGTAATATAATTGATAATTTTGTTTAGTTAAGTAGGTAGGTGGGGAAAATAGGAAACAATTTGATAAATAAACTGTGACTGCATAACAGCAAAAGTAGGTGGCGATATGCATAGATGGCGATATGCACATAGGATGCAATGCGCAAGGAAACAGAAGAAGAAGATTATTCTTACCAGCTGATGGCGCTGTGCCTGTGAGAACTTGGTCACGCGCGCGCCGCTATTACTTCATGAAGAACGCACCGAGCGAACAGAGCGCCATTATCTTCGTTGTTCCTTTCAAGGTAGTAACCCACTAACTATTTGTTTTTAATTGAAAATAATATTGTTTGTATGTGCTTTATAGCAGAGTCTCAATAATGTGTAGGATTGTTTTGTCCCCAATAGTTCCGCAGTCACAATGCAGTGATTACGACCGAACTTTTACTTATTAAGTATAAAAAACCCCAGCACACTTACACTTGCAACAAATACATGCGCAGAATACATATACTTTCAGTTTAAAATAAGCCTAAAATGCAAAATAACTAGACCAATTAAGGATTGTAAGAATTATTTTAATGCATAAACGTAACAAAACTTTTGAAATAAAAAATAGTAATTTATATAAATAAACTAATACAATTATAAAATGTTGTTTATCACATTTATATTTTATTTTTGTCATGTGTTTTTGTTAATAATATTTTTGAACTGCTAACTGTTTTTATGGGTTTTGTCTGCTGGTGAGTTGAATTGTATTAAAAATATTAGATAAAAAATTATAATAATCAAACTAAATAATACTAATTATTCATGTTAATAATATAGGGAGCCCACTATAACAGAACCATTCAAACATGTATTGGCCCAGTTTTTTAATTAAAATATAATAACAAATTAGATTCTAGTGATATTTTGACCGTTCAAATAGGAAATGTCTTTGTTTTCCATTTCAGAAATCTGGTCACTTTATAATAGAGTTAATTTTCTTATGTTTGTGTTCCGGCTGTCATTTAATGATTTAGCATTTTGTCTACAAGTTGTATGGTTTTACCCTGGTGTTATATAAATATAATCCGGTTGAAATGTTTAATGTGTGAGTAGCATAACTATTTAAAACGTATCAGTCATTGTTTCCGGACGGGTAGGCAATACCTGCTAAAGGAATAGGAATTAATAGAAGAACATCCGATTTTTTAGGAGTATACACAGTGGAAATGGTGGCAGTATTAGTTGTGTTAAGGTGGGTGGAAAAAACAAGTCAAGAAAAGGTTCTGATATGCTCCGATTGAGAGTTTAAGGTCTTTTCACTCTAGCCGTCAAGATGTATTATATGAAGTCCTTCAGTCAGTAACAAGGATAACAAATCAAGGAGGACAGGTACAATTTATGTGGGTTCCAACACATGTAGGGGTGAAAGGGAATGAGCAGGTGGATGAATTGGCAAAGAGGGCTTTGAAGAAGGGAAATATTGAAATGCAAATTAAAATAAGTAAAGCAAGGTCAAAGGTAAAGAGGTAAAGAGGTCAAAAGTATCATCTGGGAAACTAACCAAATTTGGCAAGAAAGGTGGGACAGAGAGGAGAAAGGAAGGCATTTATATCAAATTCAAAAGAGTGTAAAAATAAATAGATTAGGTGGTGGGCACAGGAGAGAGGAAACTGTAATGACAAGGTTAAGGTCGGGGCACGGTGCTCTAAACAAATCACTGAAAATTATAGGAAAACACGAGACAGGCTTGTGTGAGTGGTGTCAAGAAGAGGAGTCAGTGGAGCACATAATTATAAGATGTAGGAGGTATGAGAAACAGAGAGTGAAAATGAGGAATAATTTGAGGGAAATAGGGGTGCAGGAATTAACTTTAAAAGGAGTGTTGAGCATAGGTGACAGAGCACAGGTTAGGATATTGTTAACTTTCTTAAGGGAAACAGGTTTGTTTAATAGGTTATGATGATAAAATAGGGATATGGATAAGTGTGTTGGGTAATGAATGAATGTGTGTTATAGTTTTTTTATTTTTATTTTATTTTTTATGTGGAAATTAGATTGTAAGCCTATTGTCTGATTCACACTCCGGAGCAGAAGGGGGCGGTAATGCACCAAAAGCTGGTTGCCAACCGCCGTTAAAAACAAAGAAGAAGAAGAAGTTTCCAGACGGGTCGTTTTCAGTGTTGCACGTTTGTAGCACGTTGTGTGAAGCATTCGTGCAAACGTGTAAGTATAGATATGGTTTTTACTATTTTTATATTATGACTGTTACTGTTGAGACATATGACCGTACTATCATATCCTCAGTTTATTGTTATAAGTGTAAATTTACATTATGAGCCACGACACGATTACAATATTCAGATGACACGAGTGTGTTATTGTCTGTATTAGGGTTGTCACAATTCTCAATATAATATTGAACTGTTTGGTACGAGATTCACGGTTCAATACGCGCTTGTGAATTGCGTTTTTTTCGGGTTTGCATTTACTTAATTGTATCATTTGCCTCCATCCAATATACTAGGCTACTGTACAGCGTACACTAAAAGCCTGTCAAACACGTGACTACTGGATTAAGTAATCTTAATGCGCAAATAATGTAAAATACACAAGGTTTACATAAACACAGTCAATTATCTAAAGTGAAAAAAATTGTGTCTGTATATTAGATGCGTGCAGGTGACAGCAGTGCTGCAATTTTTCCTTAAAGGGACCGTTAACCTCAAAATAAAAAAACTAATAAATAATAATAACTAAAAGTCATGTTTTACTCACTGTAATGTTGTTTCAAAACTGTATTGATTTCTTCTGTTCAACACAGAAGATATTTTGATGAATGTTGGTATCCAGAAAGTTGATGGTAGCCATTGACTTGCATGTAAGTATGTATAGAATGTTTTCCTACAATGGAAGTAAATGGGGACCAGGAACTGTTTGGTTAACAATATTTTCAATATTCAATTTTTTATGTTCAACAGAAGAAATAACTTTATTACGGGTTAAAACAACTTGAGTGTGAGTAATCAATCACAGAATTGTCTTTTCTGAGTGAACTATCCCTTTAATGTTAATTAAACAACAGAAGACAAAGAGAAAATCATTCACTGCTCTTGACTGAAAAACTTTAATTAGAATCAATGTATATTTTATCGTCACGTCTATGCAGGGGCGTTTCCAGCATTGAAGGACATCCGGGGCTTAGCCCAGAACATTTAATGCAAATACAGGGATCACTCGAAGAGGTTTTTTTTTTTTTTATTACAGTCAGTAACACTTTACTTTCAGTCAAAATACATCTTTAACATTATCTTCAAGGCAGGCTAACATCCTCTCAGTGCTCAACTGAGCACAACCTTTTTTTTGGATATGAAGAGCATAACCATTGCTCAACTGAGCATGATAACATTATACATCTTTAACATTATGCTCAATACATATACACAGAGTCAACATACAACATACACTATTCACCTCTTGCTGTCTATCTGGTATGTCCTTCTATATTAGTTATATTTCTCTCTCATCACCTGCTGTAGTCTCTCATCACCTGCTGTAGTCTTTCATCACTTGCTGTAGTCTCTCATCACCTGCTGTAGTCTTTCTCATCACCTGCTGTAGTCTCTCATCCACTTGCTAGTCTTTCTCATCACCTGCTGTAGTCTTTCATCACTTGCTGTAGTCTTTCTCATCACCTGCTGTAGTCTCTCATCCACTTGCTAGTCTTTCTCATCACCTGCTGTAGTCTCTCATCCACTTGCTAGTCTTTCTCATCACCTGCTGTAGTCTCTCATCCACTTGCTAGTCTTTCTCATCACTTGCTGTAGTCTTTCATCACTTGCTGTAGTCTCTCATCCACTTGCTAGTCTTTCTCATCACCTGCTGTAGTCTCTCATCCACTTGCTAGTCTTTCTCATCACCTGCTGTAGTCTCTCATCCACTTGCTAGTCTTTCTCATCACTTGCTGTAGTCTTTCATCACTTGCTGTAGTCTTTCTCATCACTTGCTGTAGTCTCTCATCCACTTGCTAGTCTTTCTCATCACCTGCTGTAGTCTTTCATCACTTGCTGTAGTCTTTCTCATCACTTGCTGTAGTCTCTCATCCACTTGCTAGTCTTTCTCATCACCTGCTGTAGTCTTTCATCACTTGCTGTAGTCTTTCTCATCACCTGCTGTAGTCTCTCATCCACTTGCTAGTCTTTCTCATCACTTGCTGTAGTCTCTCATCACTTGCTGTAGTCTCTCATCCACTTGCTAGTCTTTCTCATCACCTGCTGTAGTCTTTCATCACTTGCTGTAGTCTTTCTCATCACTTGCTGTAGTCTCTCATCCACTTGCTAGTCTTTCTCATCACCTGCTGTAGTCTCTCATCCACTTGCTAGTCTCTCATCACCTGCTGTAGTCTTTCATCACTTGCTGTAGTCTTTCTCATCACCTTCTGTAGTCTCTCATCCACTTGCTAGTCTTTCTCATCACCTGCTGTAGTCTCTCATCCACTTGCTAGTCTTTCTCATCACCTGCTGTAGTCTTTCTCATCACCTGCTGTAGTCTCTCATCCACTTGCTAGTCTTTCTCATCACCTGCTGTAGTCTTTCATCACTTGCTGTAGTCTTTCTCATCACCTGCTGTAGTCTCTCATCCACTTGCTAGTCTTTCTCATCACCTGCTGTAGTCTCTCATCCACTTGCTAGTCTTTCTCATCACCTGCTGTAGTCTCTCATCCACTTGCTAGTCTTTCTCATCACCTGCTGTAGTCTTTCATCACTTGCTGTAGTCTTTCTCATCACCTGCTGTAGTCTCTCATCCACTTGCTAGTCTTTCTCATCACTTGCTGTAGTCTCTCATCCACTTGCTAGTCTTTCTCATCACCTTCTGTAGTCTCTCATCCACTTGCTAGTCTTTCTCATCACTTGCTGTAGTCTCTCATCCACTTGCTAGTCTTTCTCATCACCTTCTGTAGTCTCTCATCCACTTGCTAGTCTTTCTCATCACTTGCTGTAGTCTCTCATCCACTTGCTAGTCTTTCTCATCACCTTCTGTAGTCTCTCATCCACTTGCTAGTCTTTCTCATCACTTGCTGTAGTCTCTCATCCACTTGCTAGTCTTTCTCATCACCTTCTGTAGTCTCTCATCCACTTGCTAGTCTTTCTCATCACCTTCTGTAGTCTCTCATCCACTTGCTAGTCTTTCTCATCACCTGCTGTAGTCTTTCATCACTTGCTGTAGTCTCTCATCCACTTGCTAGTCTTTCTCATCACCTGCTGTAGTCTCTCATCCACTTGCTAGTCTTTCTCATCACTTGCTGTAGTCTTTCATCACTTGCTGTAGTCTTTCTCATCACTTGCTGTAGTCTCTCATCCACTTGCTAGTCTTTCTCATCACCTGCTGTAGTCTTTCATCACTTGCTGTAGTCTTTCTCATCACTTGCTGTAGTCTCTCATCCACTTGCTAGTCTTTCTCATCACCTGCTGTAGTCTTTCATCACTTGCTGTAGTCTTTCTCATCACCTGCTGTAGTCTCTCATCCACTTGCTAGTCTTTCTCATCACTTGCTGTAGTCTCTCATCACTTGCTGTAGTCTCTCATCCACTTGCTAGTCTTTCTCATCACCTGCTGTAGTCTTTCATCACTTGCTGTAGTCTTTCTCATCACTTGCTGTAGTCTCTCATCCACTTGCTAGTCTTTCTCATCACCTGCTGTAGTCTCTCATCCACTTGCTAGTCTCTCATCACCTGCTGTAGTCTTTCATCACTTGCTGTAGTCTTTCTCATCACCTTCTGTAGTCTCTCATCCACTTGCTAGTCTTTCTCATCACCTGCTGTAGTCTCTCATCCACTTGCTAGTCTTTCTCATCACCTGCTGTAGTCTTTCTCATCACCTGCTGTAGTCTCTCATCCACTTGCTAGTCTTTCTCATCACCTGCTGTAGTCTTTCATCACTTGCTGTAGTCTTTCTCATCACCTGCTGTAGTCTCTCATCCACTTGCTAGTCTTTCTCATCACCTGCTGTAGTCTCTCATCCACTTGCTAGTCTTTCTCATCACCTGCTGTAGTCTCTCATCCACTTGCTAGTCTTTCTCATCACCTGCTGTAGTCTTTCATCACTTGCTGTAGTCTTTCTCATCACCTGCTGTAGTCTCTCATCCACTTGCTAGTCTTTCTCATCACTTGCTGTAGTCTCTCATCCACTTGCTAGTCTTTCTCATCACCTTCTGTAGTCTCTCATCCACTTGCTAGTCTTTCTCATCACTTGCTGTAGTCTCTCATCCACTTGCTAGTCTTTCTCATCACCTTCTGTAGTCTCTCATCCACTTGCTAGTCTTTCTCATCACTTGCTGTAGTCTCTCATCCACTTGCTAGTCTTTCTCATCACCTTCTGTAGTCTCTCATCCACTTGCTAGTCTTTCTCATCACTTGCTGTAGTCTCTCATCCACTTGCTAGTCTTTCTCATCACCTTCTGTAGTCTCTCATCCACTTGCTAGTCTTTCTCATCACCTTCTGTAGTCTCTCATCCACTTGCTAGTCTTTCTCATCACCTGCTGTAGTCTTTCATCACTTGCTGTAGTCTCTCATCCACTTGCTAGTCTTTCTCATCACCTGCTGTAGTCTTTCATCACCTGCTGTAGTCTCTCATCCACTTGCTAGTCTCTCTCATCACCTGCTGTAGTCTTTCATCACTTGCTGTAGTCTTTCATCACTTGCTGTAGTCTTTCATCACTTGCTGTAGTCTTTCATCACTTGCTGTAGTCTTTCATCACTTGCTGTAGTCTTTCTCATCACCTGCTGTAGTCTCTCATCCACTTGCTAGTCTTTCTCATCACCTGCTGTAGTCTTTCATCACTTGCTGTAGTCTTTCATCACCTGCTGTAGTCTTTCTCATCACCTGCTGTAGTCTCTCATCCACTTGCTAGTCTTTCTCATCACCTGCTGTAGTCTCTCATCCACTTGCTAGTCTTTCTCATCACCTGCTGTAGTCTCTCATCCACTTGCTAGTCTTTCTCATCACCTGCTGTAGTCTCTCATCCACTTGCTAGTCTTTCTCATCACCTGCTGTAGTCTCTCATCCACTTGCTAGTCTTTCTCATCACCTGCTGTAGTCTTTCTCTCATCACTTGCTTTTTCACTTGCTTTGCTGGGTATCATTAAAGGGTATTTTCTTGGTTTGAGCATTGCAAATCGGTTCATGACACTGTTATGGTCTGTGACACACACAAGTCCCCTCTCAATAGACATCACTGCCAGGTAATTGAGCCTCTGCTGACCCATGGTTCTTCTCAACCATGTGTGTAGGCGACGCAGAGCACTGAATGATCTTTCGCAACTGCAGCTGCTGACAGGAATCGTTAGTGCTGCTTGAAAGACTGATCTCAGGCTTGGGAACATGTCAGGGTCAAGGAGCTTGTATACACTTGCCATATCTGAAATGACACCTTCATCTCTTCTTTTGATCAGGAACTGTCTAGCCACTGCAACCTCTTCTTTACTGACCTTCATGTTATAATGTTTGGCAATCAGCTCTAATGATTCTTCACACAGGAAGTCATTTGCTGCTGGATGGCAAGCTTTGATGCCTTTCATTAGCTCTGCACCAACACCACAAAATCTCCCCTCCAGCTCACTCACCATTCTGTCAAGGCATGGGTAAAATATGTGATTTCTTATCTTATCCAAAGTGCTCACATAAGCCCTTGTGCCAGTGGTGGACTCTACCACATAGTCATCTAATCGCTTCTGCTTGCGTTTTTGAGAACCTCCTGGAGCTGGGGTCTCTGACAGATGGTTGGCCTCAAGAATTTCTTTGGCCTGATTATAGAATTTCTCTGCCATTTCCTCTGTCCGCATGGACCTAAGTGTTTCAAGGACCGCATCTTTATACCATGTAGCTTGTGCTAAGTCTACATCCTCTTTTTGAAGGTACTTGTGAAGTCCCTCTGTAGTGGACAGCAAAGCTTTGAACATCACAAGCATATAGACATTTGAAAGTCTTGAAAGTTTGGAAAGCAGTCCAATTGCTGTGGTGGTATTGGTCAATTCTGTGAGGCACTTCAACAATGCTGGCAGATTTGCAATCACGGCAGTGACTGATTTGAGCTGGCATGCCCACCGTGTCTTCGAGAGCTGAACAAGCTCACTCTTCTCTAAGCCCAAGGCTTTTTGCATGTCAGAGAAAGACTGATGATTAACTAAAGACACACTGAAGAAACAGTACACACTCTCCAGTGTGTCGAAGAAATCAATGGCTTCTGGCACAGCCCTGCAAGTGTGACAAAGCACCAAATTCAGTTCATGGGCATAGCAGTGCACATACACTGCTTCTGGATGCTTCACACGGAATTGAGCCTGAACACCCCGAACAGCACCGCTCATGACGGAGGCCCCATCGTAAGCCTGAGCAACACATTGCAGGTCTTCCAGGCCTTTTGATTTGAGAACTTCTTCAATGGCCTCTGTAATGGAATGCGCATCGAAAGACTTCAGACTTGTAAGTTCCAGAAAACTTTCTTTGACAGTGTTCTCATATCCCACATAACGAACACACACAGCAAGCTGTTCCACATGACCATCTCGAGCCTCATCAGCCATCACTGCATACATTTTTGAATGCTTCATCTCTTTAATGATGGATGCAGTAACTTCCTCTGCACAACATTGAATCATCTCATTCTGTGAGCCTGAAGAGAGATATGTGGAATGGGCGGGAGGTGTGTAGCTTTGGAGAAAGGGGTCGAATTCCTCTAGAAATTTCATCATTTCTAAGAAATTTCCCTGATTGTCAGAGGACTCTTTCTCATCATGGCCACGGAATGTGAGGCCTTGCTTTCCCAAAAAGCTAACGACAGCAGTGATACGACGAAGGTATTCTCTTCTTTCAATTATCTGGTCAACATTGGCCACATGCATTCGCTCAACTACACTGCCATGTGATAAACTGGCTTTGTAAGTCTTCCATGCAAGCATTGAAGCTTTGTGTCCTGAGCTACTATCGTGCTCTTTAAAGCTGTCCAAGGCTCGTTTCCAGTTAGAAAATCCAACAGAGCTGGTTATCACATCTTTGTTAACTCTAGACACTTGTTTCCCAAAGAGCCTGCATGCAAAGCAGAAGGCTGCATTTCGGCTAGCAGAGTACTCTAACCAGTCAAATGTCTCAAACCATTTTTGCTGGAAGGACCTTCTCTGTAATCCAAAGGTTGTGAGAGGGTATTCTTTTAGTTTTGCTCTGGCTGGGCCTGTTTCTACAGTCCCTAAATCTTCCACTACAGTACTAGCGACCTCAACTAACTCAGCCTCTCTCCTCCCTGAATCATCTGTGATGCAAAAGAACAGATACAACACATAACTAATTGCCAATCAGTTTCAAACAACTTCAGCTTCAAACAACAACTAAGTTAAAGCAATACATGAATGACTTCAGTCAAAGTTCATTGACACACCATGGCATCGAACTGTATATCAATGTTTCACTTTTAACTTTCTCCAAAGTAAAATTGATTTATTGTTACCACTAACCAGTTTCCATGTCTGATCCTGGCACAGCTGCTGCTGCAGCTGCTGCTGCTGCTGGCTCCTCCTCAGTCTGCAGCTCATCTTTGCTACCCTCTACAAAACCATGTGTATAAGTGTATATTTACTACAAACTAATAACACATAAGTCACACATACATTTTATGTTAACGCTTATTGGTTATATCCTTAGAGAAAACAACATCTGATAAACAAGGAAAGTATTCAGTAAAGTGGGATCAAACTAGGGATAAAACTTTTTCGTAAGCTACCCTTATGAAAAAGAAGTATACTTCAAGTTAATTTTATGAAGAAGTATACTTAAGTAATGTTTTATGAAGAAGTATACTTAAGTAATGTTGAAGTATATTTAAGTATACCAATATCAATGTGTACTATTTCAATACAGCTTGGGACTAAATTGGCCCACTTTTAGTATATAAAAGTATATGTTTAAGTTATAAGTGTAAGAGTAGTAAACTAGGCTAGGTAGGTGTCTCATTTTTAATGCATCTGTACTACAAGTTAACTCTTAAGTAGTAGTTTACTATTTTAATACAAGTAGTATTTTTTGTTTATGAAAGTACACACTGAAGTGTACTCTCAGTAAACTATTAGTTTAGTAGTGTATACTGCAAGTATACTTGCAAGTTTTCTTTAAGTCAACATAGCCTTTACTTATAGTTCACTATTGTTGTATTATGTTTGCACTTGCACAGTATACTATTGTGTTTAAATGTAGATCTTTTTTTTTATAAAAAAAAAAAAAAACTTTAACTGTACCTTAATTTTAAAAACATGTCATTAGCTTCATGTTGCATTTTTTTATCAACACTTGATTGTTGGTAAGTTTCATAAAGAAAGGCAACATTTTAAACAAAAAAAAGTTGAAGACTACACCTTGATCAGATTCAGAACGGATTCAGAATAATAATAAAAACACAGATGGAGTAGATCGAGTCCAAAGTCCAAACCTTCACAGACAGTAGTTTTCTAGGCTATTTGTGGGTTAACTTACCCTTCATTTCATCTGGTAATATTAAGCGTTTTATTTTATTTTTTACTTTTGATTTACACACTGTTTAATAATTGATGATGATCACATTATTTTATATTTGATTGAGCATGGATTGAGCAATCTTCTATCACTTGCTAGTATTACTAACTTCTATCAGATGCTAGTAACATACAAGTGATGCTAGTACCCTAATAGCTAGTTAAACAAATAGACATACAGTGAAAGAAGACAGCCAGATGATGATCTTTAGATTTAAAGGATAAAAAAACTGAATTCTTACCCACTGACTTCTTTCCAAAAAATCCCCAAAGTCTCGTTTGCTTCATTTTTCCTGCCCGCTGTCTGTCGTTATTAACACTCTCTCAGACACTTGACTTTGCTGCTAGCTCCTCCCCTACCTGCTGCATATTCAACAGGAAGAAACGACAGCAAAGAAATGTAGCCTATACTCTAGGCTAGATTATTTTTAAGGTCTATTTTTACAGGCTGTATGCACTATGCAGTACGTGCAAAGCCAAAGCGCAAATTGGACAACTTATGATTTCGCGGGTTTACATAGGCTTTAAAAAAAAAAAAAAAAAAAAGGGGAATTTTTTTTTTTTTTTCTCATTCGGGAATCGGGGCTACACTCAAAACATCCGGGGCTGAAGCCCCGGCAAAATCGGCTGGCTCCGCCCCTGCGTCTATGTAGTGTTTTATTTTTACGTTTATTCATTCAATTTCATACTTGAATGCTGCTGTACAGCTGAGCTGCCAGTGTTTATCTATATATATATATATATATATATAGAGAGAGAGAGAGATTAAAAAAATATAAATGTGTGTGTGTGTGTATATATATATATATATATAATTTATTTATATTAACACTGGCAGCTCAGAGCATATATATATATATGCTCTGAGCTGCCAGTGTTAATATAAATAAATTATATATTTCTTTTAAAAATAAATACACTAGGAATGTGTACAAGGGGTTTTTTTTTTTTTTTTTAATTAAAATAAAGTCTTTTTTTTTTCTATTTAACCTCTTGCTGTTCCTGTCGCCTAAGAATAGAGTAACAACAAAAAAACACTGATGTGACAAGCCATCACAACCGAACCAAAAATTGTGGTTAAAAACTGAGGAATGTTTTGAATCGTGGACTAACTGTATTGTTGCATCCCTAGTCTGTATTATTGCTAATTTAATTTCACTTAAAGGTGATGATATTCTTTTTTTTTTTACGTGTATTATGTTTATTGGTTTTCTTTATTTCTGATATATGGTTTATAGAATTTAGAAAGGTAAATAATTACAAAGAATATTAGTTAACAGCTCTGTGTACTTGCAGTATTAAAACACTTATGTTTTAAATAGTGCAATTGAGCATCATTAATTAATTTGTTTGTTTCCTTTGTATGTGTAATGGTGTTTAAATGGAGCAGTCCTGACACCTGAGGTAAGCAAAATTTCAAACACTGTACAGTTCAGTGAATAGAGTATCAGTCAAGTTGAGTAAGAATATGACATGTTAGAATTTGTATATTAATTTCTGTATTTAATATTTTCATAATTAAGCAGGTGTTTTTTGTATTCTTTTTTGTGTTTTTTAGAAGAATTTCAAAACTGATTTAAGGTAAAGCATGTTAAACTATGGTTTGTTATTGTAAATATACAGACAATAAAACATTGCATAGAGCTAAGTTGTATTGAGCATTTAAATGTCATTTGAAATGTTATTGATTGTAGAAGTACATGATTAATCATTTAAATGGATGTTAACAAATACTGATGTTTGTTAAATATCATATAATCGAGTCAATCACCTTTAAAATAACTTTTTTCTATTTGAATACATTTTAAAACTATTAATATTATATTTTAAAACGCAATTTATTTATGTGAATCACCTTTAGAAAATATAAAATATTACTTATTGCCACCTTCTACTGGTGTAATTATATAATCAATACAATCTTTGAGCAACAAGGTTATTTTCTAAAGGTGAAAATATTAAAATATATTAAAATAGAAGAAAATTAATTTTATTTGTAAAAAATAATTCACAATAGCCCTGTTTACATGCACACTTTTATGTCATTCCTATTAAAATCATTCCGATTGAACGATTCTATGGACAGTTTATGCAAGACTTTATCTAAACCAATCTGGCGTTGCTGTAAGAAGCACCTCAGGCGCAGTTGAAGTAGAAAGCGCCTGGGACAAACGCTGTCAGATGAGATTGTGTAGCCAGGCTATGTCTGTGTCATTATTCCAACATTATCTTCATAACTTTTTATTTTATTTCAAAATAAAAAGTTTAACACTTTAGAAAAATGAGTGTATCCTTATGAAAGCAGTGTTTATATGCAGCATTTTCATTCAGACATTCGGACTTTTAAACCGATTACAGTGCTCCGTCTTTGAAACATTTGACATTTGAAATGAAAACGGTGCATTAATATAGAATAAGGATTCATCTGACTTGGAACTACCTGTGCATTAAACGATTTTATTGCACACCTTCCAGCCAATCAGAATCAAATATTCAGACAGACCATGGCATAAATTACATTATTTATTGTTATATTAAAATGTTATGGTTTTGTTCACTCTAATAAATGCTGTTGCCTACCAGTTGCAATAATCAATAACTTGTTAACCATATATTTTTTTTTTCTATATTGTCATAAATATCGTTATCGCAAATATTCTTGAAATATTGTGATATAATTTTGAGGCTATATCGCCCACCCCTACTTAAATGCTTTTAAAGTTTTTTTGGCTCTTTCAAAATCTATATATATTAGGGATGTCAAAGTAACGCGTTCATTTTGATTAATTAATCTGAGAGAAAAAATAACGCAGATTAATCCATTCTTTATTGGACTTTGACCCTGAGCTATACAATGAAGGAGTGAGACGAGAATGCGCTGCCTGGATCATTTATTGGAACATTTACATATAAAAACAGCCTGATTGAAGCATTGATAAAAAATATAGTCTAAAAAAGTCGTCTGCAATGTCCACCTCTTTCCTACCTAAAAATGTCATATACACACCATAAAGTGCGTATCATATGCATGCAAAAAATTGCGTAGCGTATACATTGCACACTCGTACAATTGATATGCATTCTCATGTGATTGTGTTGGTCTGCAGCAAGCAATATGCATATCACCGGAGTTCGTCAACTCTAAAGTACCACATCAATGCAAAGCATCCAGGAGTTAATATTAATGTAGAGGTATGACTTAGCACATCGCATGATACCAACTCTATCAGTCAACGTTATCTTCAAAACACATTGGAGTAAACACTGAAAAGCAAATTTAGCAAATCTGCATGTGACTGATTGAGCAATTTTCTTGCTAAATGGATCATAATGTCCTGCAAACCAGTTAACTTGTATGTACAGTGAAAAATCTTCCTGAAACACTTATTAGGTCATATTGTTTATTGTTATGGCCAATATTTGAACAGTGAAAATGATAATAATAGTTTTTGAACTTTAATGTCACTAATGCTGATTGTTCATTGATTCATTTGAAATGAAATATTAAAAAAAAAAAGTAAAATTTTTTTTTTTAAATATTTCATTTCAAATTAATCAATCACTACGTTTACATGGACAACAATACTCCGATATTAATCTGAATAAGACCATACTCTGATTAAGAAACTGCCATGTAAACATCGATTTCTAATTACCTTAATCCGGTTAAAACCATACTCGAATTAAACAAAAATCGAATTAAGACATGTGGAGTATGCCTATTTTAGTCGCATTATCGTAGTGCGTTGTAGACATGTACACACCTTAATCTAACTATTAACGCAGTGTAGGAGTTTTTGGCCGTATTTTCTGACAGGACACACACACACACCAGGCAAGTGCAGACGGGGAAGGCTTTGGGATTGTCTCTCAACAATCATCAATAATATTGTGACAAATAAAACAGTATTTGAATTATAATTAATATAACAGGGCGAACAAAACCGTAACAAAGCGCTCAAATGTCCCGTTTATCTTTTACGTATCTGTCAGTCTGAAATGTCGTTGCCATGACGTGTTGCTATGGTTGGTGCGTGTCTTGCTCATTCTGACACTGCCTCCTCTATATTTATTTGTGTTGTAATAATTCTGCTCATTGTAAAAGTAAAATACAATACGTTTGTATCTGTAATCCCAGATTCATAATTGTCTGCTTACAACAGCGGTCGGGAACCATATGGCCATTCAGTGAACGCCTGTGGCTCGATGGCAGAAAAAACAATCCAAACAATCACAATTTTTCACTTTGCTTTGTTTTAGCAGCTAATGCATGAAAAGTGTGCAGAGCCCAGTGGAGACGAACCCGATGGGCGTGGCTTTCAGATTATGACGCGTGTCCCTTGGTTTTTATGTGGTTGTTTAGTCTGACGTCACGCAGCAGCGCTTACGGGTCTAAATGCTCTCTCATATCACAAGAACAACAACAAATGGTGCTAATATACATGCACAATGTGGTTACAAAAGAAATTATAATCATAATCTTTATCCATACCAATTTCCAGATTGTCAGACAGTGATTCATCTTTTATAAATCGTTAAAATATTGATATCTGTGACACTGTGCGCACAGAGACTGTTGTGTAGACTGTAAGTATTTAAGATGTTTAACTATTTTACATGTTTGATGTTTAATATGAATAAATAGTGGTCATAAACGGATGTTGATGCCATTCTCAAGTGAAACAAGTTGAGGCTTGGACCCAGAAATGCTGTTCCTTTTTATAGTAATAAGAATCATTTAGAGAATCCGCACTACAATTAAAGGGTTAGTTCACCCAAAAATGAAAATTCTGTCAGTAATTACTCACCCTCATGTTGTTCCAACCATGTAAGACCTTCGTTCATCCTCGGAACATAATTTAGTATATTTTTGATGAAATCTGAGCGCTGTCTCACTCCTCCATAGGCTTTCAGAGGGAATGAAACTTGATGGCCCAGAATAGTAAGTAAAAACGTCATTTAAGGAGTCCAAATGACTACAGTGGCTCTGTATTAAGTCTATCATGCGACGAAAATACTTTTTGAGCGGAAAAACAACAAAAATAACGACTTTATCACACTATTATTGTTGTTCAATTTGAGTGCCACGACGCATGCGCGAGAACTGAGATTACGGCGTTCTTCTTACTTGACTGGCTGCTCACTCTTTCGGAGTAGGGTTAATCTCAGTTCTCGCGCATGCAAAAGTGAAATTTGCACTTTAAAAAGTTACAGACATTGACGATTTGCATGGGATTAAGATCACAGACAACCTCCACAATTATTACAAATTAGTTCAGGTCACCAGGTAATACTATTCCTATGCAAATGGGGGTAAAGACAACTATAGAATTGATCTATATAAACCAAAAGTACCAAGGACTGGTTTATATAGTTTATACTTATCAATGAAATGTTGAACATCTAGTTTGATTAGGTTATATCTACACTGTGCAGAATGGTGTATCATTATGAGTAAAAGAATTGATCAGTGTATTTTGTGAATTTAAATGCATTCATATGAACTTTAAGGTATGATTTATGTTAAAGTTATGCATAAACTTATGCTATGTCAGATAGAAATAATTAAATTAATTTGGAAATCTTATTCATTAACTTGTACATTTGTAACTGTATAACATTACAGGCTAATTAATAAAATTATATGTAGTTATCACTGTGTTAAATTGAATTAAATTCACTGTGTGTATTCATATGTAATTGCAGATGCCACGTGGAAGGGGTTTCCGCAAGTCTGAGGCTGCTAAAAGGCGGATGGCAGAGCGCTACTTGCGCAGTTCTTTCACTGACTTGACTGACGAGGTTATGCCTCCTCTTGAAAAAGAGACTCTGACTGACAGGGTTAAACCTCCCTTTGAACAAAAGGTGCAAAATGATGTGACTGGCAAGAGGGTTGCCCCCTACTTAAAAAGGCGTGACGAGGTTCTGTCTCCTCTGGAAAAAAAGGCAAATGAGCAGAGCACAGCCAACAATACTAATGCAACTATATCTGGCGCAACTATATCTAGCACAAAGAACTTGAACAAAAAAAAATTCACAAATAGCTCCCTAAAGAACCACTCTGAGAAAAGTCTAAGACAAAAAGATGAGAAAATCTGGAATGATGCTTCCACAAGTTTGTTTGTTGACTCTTCTGATCATTTTCCACAGAAAGTTCTACAAGGTTCTTTCCATCAGGGTGATGTGCGATTTGGTTTCAACAGAAACAGACAGTGTGCAGTAAACAGTGTCACAGCAGTCATCACAAGTGTGCTGAAGGATGTCCTGACCTGGACAACAGAGGACCTTAATGCTGTTTTGTTGCATGGAGATGAGCTTTACACATCTATGCGATTGCAGGGGAAGATCAATGATCCAACAAAGCGGGGTTATATTTCTGTTGCAGAATTGCCTACTCTGCACACACTCTTTGACACAAAATTCTCAATAAATGTTTCTGACTCTCTAAGTGGTGTGATTGGTCTTGATGTCTATGATGGAGCATTGCGAGATGTGAGCATGTCCATAGAAGAAGCACTTCAGAGGGCCCTGTTTGAGTTTGATGCATGTTTGTTAAACATTAAAGATAACATTTGTGCAGTCATAAAGTCAGGGTCAAAATTTGCTGTAGTTGATTCCCATTCACGTAATGGTAAAGGTATGGCTGGACATGGTGAAGGTATGGGTAGACATGGTAAAGGCAGAAGTGTAGTAATTAACTGTGATGACATGCATATGTTGTTTAATCATGTTGATAACCTTGCCATGTCATTGAATGCTCATGGAACCCCATTCGAAGTGACAGGAGTGAAAGCAACAGTAATTGGTAAGGTCACAAGTTCTTGTACGTCTGGGCAACAACGCAGCATTACACAAGTTTCACCTGTAAGGACACCAGAGCAGAGTGAGTGTATTGGAGATTGTGGTAAACAAAGGTGGTTAGACAAAACTGCGAATGTTTGCAAATTGGATCAGAAATGCTTAGTTTCAAGTAAGAAAAAGGAACGAGTGCAAACTGAGTCAAAACTTGTACATGAGACCAGGTCACATGATGATTTATTATTGGATGATGTCATTATCGGAGCTACAGTAAATACGGAGTTGAGTTTCAAGCCTTTAACGTCAGCAGATCAGGATGCTTTGTGTGCACGTTTACAACTGAGTAATGAAAGTGTTGGTGTTCAAGGCACAAATGAATGTTCTTTAGGAGTACCGTGCAAAACAAAATGCATTAAAGGAGATGGTAATTGCTTGTTTAGATCAATAGCACATGCAGTATGTGGCAATCAAGAGAAACACCTGAAAATACGACGTGAGGTTGTGAAACATCTCGAAGCTAACAGTTCTAAATTTGTGAGATACTTAAGAGAAGAATACAGATCAGTGGAAGATTATTTGACACAGTCTAAAATGTATTTTTCTGGAACATGGGGAACTCATGTGGAATTATTTGGTGTAGCTGACCTTTTAAAAATTAATGTAATGACATTTAATGATGACAGATGGAATGCACATGTCCCTACTGAACAGTTATTTACAGATAATGCCATCTATTTGAAGCACTGCAATGGAAATCACTATGAGGTTGTTACGTGTGTTAAACATAGAAATCAAGAAAATGTTTGTGCTGAAGCATGTAATATTGAAGTGGATGAGCAGAGCACAAGTCTCAATTTGCGAAAAAGGAAATTAAGTGACACAGCAGAGTACTCTAAATGTAAAAGAGAACGTGAGCGATATCACAGCGAAAGTGGTTTGAAACTTAAAAAGATTGAGAAGTCTAAAACAAAATATCATGAAAATCCCACCTTTAAAGCAAGTGTATGTGAATATTCTAAGAGTAAATATCGGGAAAACTCTGACTTTAAAGCAAGTGTATGTGAATATTCTAAGAATAAATATCGGGAAAACTCTGACTTTAAAGCAAGTGTATGTGAATATTCTAAGAGTAAATATCAGGAAAACTCTGACTTTAAAGCAAGTGTATGTGAATATTCTAAGAATAAATATCGGGAAAACTCTGACTTTAAAGCAAGCGTATGTGAATATTCCAAGAATAAATATCAGGAAAACTCTGACTTTAAAGCAAGCGTATGTGAATATTCCAAGAATAAATATCAGGAAAACTCTGACTTTAAAGCAAGCGTATGTGAATATTCCAAGAATAAATATCGGGAAAACTCTGATTTTAAAGCAAGTGTATGTGAATATTCTAAGAATAAATATCAGGAAAACTCTGACTTTAAAGCAAGTGTATGTGAATATTCCAAAAATAAATATCGGGAAAACTCTGATTTTAAAGCAAGTGTATGTGAATATTCTAAGAATAAATATCGGGAAAACTCTGACTTTAAAGCAAGTGTATGTGAATATTCTAAGAGTAAATATCAGGAAAACTCTGACTTTAAAGCAAGCGTATGTGAATATTCCAAGAATAAATATCAGGAAAACCCAGGCTTTAAAGCAAGTGTATGTGAATATTCTAAGAATAAATATCACGAAAACCTCGCCTTTAAAGCAAGAGTATGTGAAAACCTTAAAAGGAAATACAACAATAATGAAAACATTCGTATAAATAAAATACAACAAAGATCTGTTTTTTGTGCAAAACAGAAGGACAGACAGAAAGACATTGATTTCACTATTCATCAGTTTCATCAAGAAATAAGTTCAGGTCCAGAATTTGTTTGCTGTGTATGTCATCGTTTATTGTTCAGAAAACAGGTAATTGAATGTAGAAGAGATTGCTATAAATTTAAAGGGCAGCAAATAACTGATTTGGCTGAAAGATGCATCACACTAAAGTATTTACATGTGTGCAGTACTGAATGTGAGAATAGATGTCATTTATCAGGTAATCTGGCTCGTAAATTGTGGATTTGCTATACATGCCATCGTAAAATCCTTGGTGGAAAATTGCCTGAAGAGAGTGTTGCCAACAACATGCATTTGGTAGACATTCCCAAAGAACTAAACGGTCTGAACTCATTGGAAGAACATCTTATTGCACGCAATATTCCTTTTATGAAGTTAATTTGTCTTCCCCGTGGAAATCAGAAAGGCTGTCATGGGCCTGTAGTGTGTGTTCCAGTTAATACCACAGATGTCTCAAATATTCTTCCACGCAATGAATGTGATGACCACATGATAAGAATAAAACTGAAACGAAAATTAACATATAAAGGCCATTATGAATATAAATATGTCAGCACTGATCGTGTCAGGCATGCACTATGTTATTTGGTGAGACATAATAAATGGTATAATGATGTGGAGTTTAATGAGCAGTGGGTAAACTCTTTGAATGTGACTGATGATGATCTAAACAATGATGCTGATGATTTTGAAATGGAGGAACAAGGTGTAATAGATAAAAATGAAGATGAGAAAGGAGCTGAAGATGATGAAGAGGAGGATATAACATATATTAAAGAACAAAGTGGTCTTTTGTCAGACACATCATTACAGCCTGTTGATCTGGGTTCAGAAATAATTGATCAACATTTTCATGATGTGCTAAATGTAGCACCAGGTGAAGGTAACAGTCCTGTTAGGCTGCTAGCTGATAAAACTAATGAGGCAAAGTGTTTCCCTGTTCTCTATCCTACTGGTGGTCCCACATTTCATGATGAAAGACAGGAAAAAATCACATTGTCACGATACCTGAATGCAAGAATACTAAATGCAGATGGACGTTTTGCACACAGCACAGACTTCATTTTTTATGCACAATATATATCAGAAGTTGATCAAGTTGTGTCAAATGTCTCTATTGCACTGAGAAAAGGTTCTGAGAAAAACAGCTTAAACGTCACACCAGATATGCTAACAAGCTCTGATTCCTTGCAAAGAATACTAAATTATGATGAAGGATATAAGTTCTTAAGGCCAGTAAGAGGGACTCCTCCCTATTGGATGTCTACGCAAAAAGACCTGTTTGCACTGATTAGACAACTAGGCATACCGACTTTCTTTGCATCTTTCAGTTCTGCTGATCTGAGATGGCCTGAAATGATGAACACTATTATTAAGCAAGAGGGGAAACAAATAAATGTTGATGAGCTCGACTGGTCTGAAAAATGTGGACTCATAAGACGAAATCCTGTCACTGCAGCAAGGATGTTTGATCACAGATGGCGCTGTTTTCTAAAGAATGTCATAATGTCACCAGCAAAGCCTATTGGCAAGATAAAAGACTACTTTTATCGTGTTGAATTTCAACAACGTGGTTCTCCTCATGTTCACTGTCTGTTTTGGGTAGAAAATGCTCCGAAGCTCAACGATCATGATGCTGATAATGATCCTGTGGTTGCTGAGTTCATCGACACTTACATCACTTGTGAAACACCACCAGAAAATGACACAGTACTTTATGAAACAGTGAACAGTGTTCAGAAGCACAGTACAAGACATTCAAAAACATGCCGGAAGAAAAATACAGTTTGTAGATTTAATTTTCCACGACCACCATCTTCACGTACGTTTATTACAAGACAAAGTCATGCAGATGAGTTGAAAGGGAAGGATGGAGATGACACTGCAAGTGCAATTATAAAGAAAGTCAAAACTGCATTAAATTCTGATGTCAATTTTGATACGGTTGATGCCTTTTTTTCATCTATTGGAATTAATCAAACTATATTTGAAAAAGCATACAACAAGTGTTCCAAAAAGAAAAGTATTGTCTTGAAAAGAAATCCAAAAGATGTTTGGGTAAACCAGTATAACAGAGATTTACTGCGTGCTTGGCAAGGGAATATGGATATTCAGTATGTCACAGATGCTTTTTCTGTAGTTGTCTATATACTTAGTTACATCACAAAAGCAGAACAAGAAATGGGATTGCTGCTTCAACGTGCACAAAATGAAGCAATCAATGGAAATCTTGAAGCTAAAGCATCATTAAAACAGTTGGGAAGTATCTATCTGCACAACAGAGAAATTTCAGCTCAAGAGGCAGTGTACAGACTGACAGGCATGCATTTAAAGGAATGTTCCCGTAAAGTGCAATTTATTCCAATAGGACAAAATCCTGTAAAGATGAGTTTGCCTTTGCATATGCTCCGAAGCAAAGTGGAAAATGAACAGTCTGATAATGAAAGCAGTTTTTGGATGACAAGTGTCATTGACAGATACAAGAACAGACCAGAGAAAGAACCCCTAGAAACTCTATGTCTTGCTAGTTTTTGTTCTGAGTATAGAGTTCTGACAAAATCAGAGGTTTTCACACAAAACAGAACAGCAGAAAATGAAATAATTAAACTCAAGAACAACAAAGGCCATGTAAAACGGAGGACACGGACTGAACCTGCAGTAGTGAGGTATCCAAGGTTTTCACCCACCAAAGATCCAGAAAAATATTATCATTCATTGCTGCAGCTTTTCTTACCACATTTTGACAACTGTGATCTGAAGCCTTGCACCTATCACACATATGAGGAATTCTACAAGAGCGGTGTCATAAAATGTGGTCCTGAACTGAAACAAGTGAAATCAATTGTTGATGGCAACAGAGAATTGTTTGAAAAGGAAAGTGATAAAATTGAGCAAGCTAAAGAGCTTTTGGAGCAGAATATTGATTTAGAAGATGCCTGGGCCCATATATGTCCTGAAACAGAAAAACAGCGTGATGAATGCATAGACCTGATGAAGGATAAAGTTTTGCCTGATGAAGATGACAGTCAAGAACTTATTCCAGATCTTACAGGAAACCCTCAAACTGTGTGTACCATTGAAACAAATCACACTACAATGCCTAGAGACGATGCATTGCATTTACTAAGGTCATTAAATGAAAAACAATCAGCTGTGTTCTATAAAGTGCAAAAGTGGTGTCTACAGAAAATACTTGGACAAAACCCTGAACCATTTCGATTATTTCTCACTGGTGGAGCCGGAACAGGAAAAAGTCATCTAATAAGGGCAATACACTATGAATCTACTAGACTGTTATCTCAACTCTCTGATAATCCTGATGACATCACTGTACTTTTGACAGCTTCAACGGGAGTGGCAGCCTATCAAATCGGCGCTTCAACTATACATAATACATTTTCAATTGGTGCAAATGTCAAACTGCCATATCAGCCTCTTGGAGATGATAAAATAAATTCGTTACGCACAAAATTGGGTAGTTTGCAAATTTTGATTATTGATGAAGTGTCTATGGTTGACCATCGCCTTTTCTCATACATTCATGGAAGGCTGCGACAAATAAAACAAACTGGTGACTATTCTCTCTTTGGAAAAGTGAACATTCTTTGTGTTGGTGATTTTTATCAACTTCCCCCCGTGAAAGGAACTGCTCTCTATGCTGATACAAAAGGAGTAAACCTATGGGAAAATAACTTTGAACTTGCTGAATTAACAAAAGTTGTGCGACAGCAAGATTCAAGTTTTGCTGAAATGTTAAATCGTCTAAGAACATGTAAGAAAAATGAATGTCTAACTACTACTGACATTGCGATGTTGAAAAAATGTGAAACAGGAGAGAACTGTAATGATCTCCACATATTTGCTACGAATGCTGAAGTTGATAAATACAACATTGAAAGATTACATGAATGTTGCCCAGAAGCAATCACTATAAATGCTCAAGATTATGTCAAAAATTCAAAAACTGGAAGAATGGAGCGTAAAGTTGGATTTCATACAAAGGTTTTCAACTCATCTTTGTCTAAATGTGTTTCCCTGGGTATTGGAGCAAAGGTTATGTTAAAAAAAAATATTGATGTTGCTGATGGTCTTGTCAATGGAGCTTTTGGTACAGTTGTACACATAACTGAAAGTCAAAACAATGAAGATGATTTCCCAACAGCTATTCATGTGGAGTTTGATAATCCAAATGCGGGTAAAATTCAGAGATCTAAAACACGCCAGAGATTTTCTCCAAATTCAACAGTAATTGAAGTACAAGAAGATCAAGTGTCAAATGATGGTGGCATAAGGCGTCAGTTTCCTCTCAGATTGGCATGGGCATGTACAGTTCACAAAGTGCAAGGACTCACAGTAGATAAAGCTGTTGTATCACTTAAGAAAATTTTTACAGCAGGGCAATCATATGTTGCATTGAGCCGTGTAAGATCTCTCAGTGGTTTAATAATTGAGGACTTTAAAGAGTCGGCCATTTATTGTAATGACAAAATTGAGGTGGCTTTGAGAGATATGTCAAGATTACCTTTGGAAGAGTACAGTTTCACTAAATCACCTGGTACATTCAGAATAGCACTGCTTAATGTACAAAGTCTGCAAGCTCACTTTCAGGATGTTCTCGCTCATACAGTTCTAATAAATGGTGATTGTATTTGTTTGACAGAAACATGGATAAATTCTGATGACAACGCACAAGAACTACAAATACCAGAATTTGTGTTCAAGCACAACCCAAGAGCTAAGTGTTATGATAACAGTACTGCTCTTTTTACTGAATTAAAACACCAGAGAGGAGGTGGAGTTGGAATGTATTGTTCTGAGAAAATTGAGTGTAACATTTTTACTCCTGAGAACTGGAACTTAGAATGTTTATACTTTAAAGTTCCACATGTCAATTTGACTGCTGCAGTTTTGTATAGGCCCAATTCATATAAAACTGACATGTTTCGACAGCAGCTATTACATGTTATTGAAGAGATAGAAAAACATCCAGGACAGAAAATAATCATGGGAGACTTTAATGAAGACATATTTACTTCATCTACTGTAGTGAAATTAATGGAACAACATGGATTCAATCAACATGTACAAAACCCTACCACAGAAAAAGGAACATTAATAGATCACGTTTATACAAAAGATATGGAAATTATAAGTGTTGATGTTCTGCAAACTTACTATAGTTTTCATCAGGCAATACTAATTTCCCTGTTGTGAAAACATTTATGTGCAACTATGTGTAAAGAAACCGCCTGCCATTGGGGGAGGGGTGGGTAGGGAAGTAAGACATAACACAAGGCGGCTCCCTGGGGAGGGAAGGGGAGGTACTGTAAACTGGGTTGGCTGGCACTGGGGTTGATTGGCACAGATTTGTTATTTTTGATCACTTTCTCTTTAAGATAGGTTATTTTGTACAGCTGTACATTTTGTTGTGTTCCTTGGATATATAGTAGCCATTTCTCAAGGTTCCTGTCAAGAATTCAACCTTAATTCCCTCTTACCCATGGTCAACATGGTATGCATATAAAGGGGAAAAACATTATAAAATCAAAAAATGTGTTTTCAAACTTCCTAATATATATTGGCTAACTGGCAAATATGTAATTTTACTTTTGTTTTTTTGTTGTTGTGCCAATCAACCCCATAATACACTGCCATGTGAGTGGATTTTGGTGTAGGAATTGAACGATAACATCAATGGAAGTAACTACAAATAATGTTTATATAGCAGCTGTTTAAAAATCCCAATGACTTACTGTTCATTTACCAGTTTTTATTTGTTTTGATTTTAAATCACTACAATGGTAAAGTGTAATTTTTTTGTTTCCTTTTCATTCTCATAACAAAAGGTGATGTAGATATGTTTATTTATTTATTCATTTAAATATATATATTTTATATATGTATATTATTTATATTTGTATTGTTATTATTTATTTATTTTTGGGTTTTTTTTTATTTTTTTTTTTACATATTTTGTTTGAAAATGTGTCAGTCAACCCAGGTCTTTTTTTTTCTTTCATTACAATTTTATTAAGCTTGAATCAGCAAGTTTTGGCTATTATGGAAAGCTACACCCATTACTGTTGTCGCTTTATAGCATGTCTATAGCTTGACATTTGCATGGAGGGGCCAGGCCATCACATTGTGAATTCAGTTTTGTAGGTTTCAAATGGCATCTTTACTTGACATTTTTTAACAGGCTTGTTCTTGTTTTTTTCCCCGTTCACTTCCAAACAATCATCTAAAATGGCCTCCCACAAGCTATGTTCATGCTGTAAAGTAGTTGCAGATGTCAGATAAATTGGTATCAAAATCAAATGTGAAAATGTGATTTTCCTGAATTAGCTATTGATATTGTTTCTTCAAAATTGCCATTGTACAGCAAATTTTATGCTGAGTCATTTGAAGCTGTGTAGTTCTACTTACAGCACTTATTTTATTTTCCATACTGTAATACCATTATTAATTTTATGTACAGCTGATATTATTTATACATTTATTTTGTATTATTATTTTTTTATTTTAAATTGTACAGTGCCAAAAACTGTACAGTTAATTTCTCTTTTTCTAGTAGAAACATTTCTCATGCCACAAACAATCTGGAGCTTATAGACAACTGAACTTCTCAACCTATGTTCAAGAATATTAGCTTCTCAACTTTCATCTGATTAAAGACATACAACTTGCTGTTGTTAAAAAAAGAGCAAATCTGGTGTACAACAACAGGAGAAGGGGGAGAATATAAGCAGATTTCAGGCTAAACAAAGAATCTTCACAGAGACTTAATGTGAGTATATTTATTATTTATAAATGTTGTTTTTAATGTTTTCATAACTGTATTAATATGATTATTATTCATTAACCTACTTAATATTAATAATATATACTTTTTGAAAATATTCCAGTTCAACTTTGGCCCTCTGGTCCAGCAGCATCACCCTGGTTCTTCAACACTCTGACTCTATCTTGGTCTACAGTATTCCTGACTATGCTTTGGTCTTCCATGTCCTCACATTTTCCTTTGTCTGCACTGCCTAAGGCACTTTTAAAGCATTCCATGGCACCATTTTTGCTGGACAAAATATCTTCACAGAGACTTGATGTGAGGATATTTAATATTTATAAATGCTGTTACATATTCATAAATACACATATTTTCAAATGCATATTATCTGTTAATCTTCTTCATATTGTATAAATGTACAATAAAAAGACAACTGGTTCCATTTTGATCCACAGATCTCCAATCTTCACATAGATCCTCCATTCCAGCGACATCACCCTAATTCTGAAGTCTGGCTCCATTTTGATGTAGCCTTCCTGACTCTGCTTTGATCTTCGGTCCCCCTGGCCTGCTACAGTCAAGGCTCCAGCATAGGTAACAATTTGTCTAGCACCAAAAAGACATCTAACTCTGGCATTATTTGTGAACAAAGAATATCTTTCACAGAGAATATATGTTAGAAAATTTATTATTTATAAAAGGTGTTTTGCATGGTATTTATATGCATATTTTTGATTAATCTTATCATTGTATAAAACTACAATAAACAAAAAAAAAGTGTTGTAAGTATATAATAACTCTACATATCATCTAGTTTAATACAACTATGTTTGCACCCTTTTCATTTTTCAGCTCCACTGTACTTCATCTCTTCAACTCCAGTATCTTCATCAATCCCACTGGCTGCACTATGGTCTGAAGATCTTCCAGTTCCACCTTGTCCCTCTGGTCCAGCAGCCTAACCCTGGTTCCCCAACACTGTGGCACTATCTTGGTCTCCAGCCTTCCTCTAGCCTTGGTGTTTCATCTCCTGACTCTGCCTTGGTCTGCATCACGTAAAGCTCCACTATGTGTATCGATCCCTCTGGTACCATCAAGGCATCCCATTCTGCCATGTTGCAATAGTAGTTCAATTGTTTGTTCATCTGTCAACTACACCACTATGCGTATACTATATCCACTACTAACACTGGTTATTGTGATGCATTTAAGCATCAAGAACCATCTTTAAAAAGAGGTACTGTTATGTTCTGTTTTTGTGTAATAACTATTATTTTCATTTATTTTCTATAATTGTTTAAACCTTTATACTAAAGGTTACTTCCTATTTTGTGAGGTGTCGATATTTTTTAGTGTGTTCTCATTGGTTTCCTTAGTTGCCTAATATATTCACCTGTGTCTAGTTTAGTTCATTGTTAATTCAAAGTTGATTATTGTTGTTTTGCTTTTGGAAAAACAATGTACTTAACAATGCCAAGTTAATAATTGTATGCCACTACAGATCACTAATAATATAAATGCATGTCATTTTCTATATTATTTTGATATAATCTACATAAGCAGTATACAATGCATAATACATAAATGCATAATTTCTGCATAATACCAATAAATTCTAAGAATTGCTATTCATAATGTATGAAAAGATTCATTTTTGTACTATTTATTTTTTTCTCTTCTCTTAATAAACTGTTGATTGGACAAATATTTTAAGAGGAGTATCGAGACAACAACAACATAAGTGAAGTACAATTATATTGCAATTTCCATTATTATAGTAAATATGAGTATTTTCCACAACACTTCTTATAGTATCCTGTAAACCCACCCATTCCACTTTCGTCATAGGTATATTTGACATTCAACAACATAAACAAAGTCAAGAAGTACTTTGATATTTTAAAATAACTTTTACAAAATCTACAACAACAGTTTAGTCTATCAACACACAATCAATAACTTTTTGTTGTCACAGTCTGAACATGATACGATTTAATTTTGGTGAAAAATGGACCTACGATCTTGGAGGAGTTTAAAAAAGTATTTTTTGAAAGCAAATTAAAATGGTGGACAGAAAGTCTGGCCAAATATGACAAAGTTGAAATCTATGTTCTTGGCATGACCCAAAGAATCTTCTAAGAGCAGTTTCAATATAATAGGTAAATTAACTCAAAAGTTATTAGAATTATAATTTACTCATAATGTTTGTCATCAGAACATAGTGTGAAAGATGCATAAAAACTTCAATGACTTAGTAAAATAAACAATTTTATATCATGATACTCTATAGTAGTTAATTGTAATTTCCAAAAGTTATACACAATTATATATATGAGTACACAAAATAGAAGACAAGAGCCATTAAAGACCTATTAAGATAATTTTAGACAAAATAGCTGTAACATTATAAATGTCAGATATAATATATAAATAATAAATAATGACATAAATAATGATATAATTGTTTATCAATTTTGACCAATAGGTGGCACAGAAATTGATGTGGTGTTGTCAGAATGAGGTGACAATGACAGTTTTCAGTGGTATTATGTTAAAACATTGTAAAGATGCAGGCTCGAGAGTCATTTTGACATCATGCCTCAACTTCTTTGTTGTTGTATATGAAAACAATTTATTCTGTTGACACGAAATCCAAAAGTTTTTGTCAGCACAACAAAAATTATTTGATTTTGGTGAAAATCAGACGAACGGTCTAGGACGAGTTGGAAAAAATAGTTAGATTTTTACAAAAAAACAAGAAGGCAGACAGGAAGTTTGGCCAAATAAGGCAATATATTCATATCCATGTTCTTGGCATGACCCAATAAATGTCTTGTGGTCAATTTCATTACAATTTCAATGAAAATATGTAATTTTGTTTTGGATTTATACACATTTATATGTTTTAGTATAAAATATATGTCCTAAGGACGACTATAATTATTATAAAACTATAATTATAATAAAATTGACAATTTAGCACATTTTAGCAATTTGACAATTGTTTCTTATAATTGTCACAATTATTAGTGTTAATAATTCAATAGAAATTAAGTGCTGAAGATTTATAAAGAAAGTCTAAATATGAATTATAGAACATTAGTGGATAATATGTTTAAAATTACTATTATAAACAGCAGGTGTCAGCAGAGGACCACTTATTGGCTCATCTTCATTTTAAAAGTCTCTGTTTTGTTTTTCCAAGTGCATTTTTACATGTCAACTTCATTAATTAAGTGCTAACACACTTGTTGCAGATATTGATATTTGAAATCAATAATAGTTAAGAAAATGTTCATTCCAGATTTCCCCTTAAAAATCATTATTATTTTTTTTATCTCAATGCAATTGTAATATTGTGTTATTACAAAAATATAAGTCAAATGAACAATTGAAGTGGTACACACAAAATGTGATTTGTAATGTTATTATAAAGATTTATTTATTTTAAAACAAATTTTAAATGACAAAACCTTGAAAAACTTAAAACTGGTAACCTTTTGTGGCTTACTAACCAAATTGTGGCACCAAATGACACCAAATGAAAATTGCCATTATAATCATAAGACCATTGCCATTTCTCACCTTTTAACTGTTTTAGAGGCACTTATTGTCACAATCTTCATGAAATTTCTTATTTAGAGTCAAATCTTAGAAGTTCTTAGAAAAGACCTGAGAATTTATTGAGGGGTTATAAGCTTTAGGGGACACTCGATCAATGTTATATACTGAAATTACACATTTATAGCCATATAAATGTGAAAGTCCAACTTTTTAAAAACATTATTAATGTACAGAATCAGGACAATTGTACTGCACAGGTTTAATTAGGTTATTTAAATATTCTGCAAAATTTTATGAATTACTTAATTGACAACAGTGGTTCTTGAGGCAAAGTTGTTCAGAAACAGCAGATCTAAAAAAAAAAAAAAAGCTTTAAAGCTTTTTGACTGCTATAGTGCCACCTGTCAAAGATTTTTGTTTCTAGCCCTTAGAGTTCAAAAGTTATTAGCATAAACATTAGTTAAACTTTGGATAGGTGGTGGCACTACAGGGATTGGGTAAGAGACATCAAAATTGGTATATTTAATGTTGGGACTGTCCTCTATTAGAATGTTAAACCATTACAACTTTCCTGCATGTGGTTCTATGGGCTGCCATAGACTTCAATGGCAAAATAATAATAATAATCATAAAAAAACAATAAAAAATGCACAACATGGCAGGGAGTGTTAGACCAACTGCAACAATGAGCAATTAAAAGCATTTTAAGATGATTTTAGGCAACATTGGCTGAAAAATCATATATACAGTCACTAATAATATGATTTAATGGTTTGTCACTTTTGACCAATAGGTGGCGCAGTAACGAAATTGATGTGGTGTGGTCAAAGTGAGATGACAATGACAAAGGCAAAGTTTGGTGTCAGTATGTCAAAGCATTGCAGAGATACAGCCTCAAGAGTCATTTTGGCATCATGGCTCAACTTTGTCGCTGCAGTATATGAAAACCGGTTTGTCTGTTGACACGAAATTAATAACTTTTTGCTGTAGTAGTCTGAAGATGTTACGATTCAATTTTGGTGAAAATCAGACAAATGGTCTAGGAGGAGTTTGTAAAAGTCGGTTTCTAAAAGAAATCAAAATGGCGAACAGAATGTTTGGCCAAATATGGTAAAATTGGGATCTCTGATCTTGGCATGACCCAAGGAATCTATTAAAACCAGATTTATGCCAATAGTCAAATTTAATCAAAAGTTATTAGCATTATTGGAAAATTCATTATAACTTTTGTCCACAAGGTGGCGCTGCCTTGAAACTTTTTGAGTACTTTCAAAGCTTGGTGACGAAGACACACACCGAGTTTCGTAATGATACGCCAATGCGCTTGTAAAACATAGCACTTTCTGTCAAAATTCAAAATGGCCGACGCCCAAAATGGTTGATATGGGAAAATTGGGTATGGTAAGACTCAGCGTGATGCCCCGACTCTTAAGAGACCAGTTTTGTGATATTTGGCTAAAGCGTTCTTAAGTTATAATCAAAAATATAAAATGTATGTATCTCTGGACCACTAGGCGGCGCTGCGCCGAAACGCTGCATGTTGCCTCAGGTCATACATGTGATGACATGTACCAAGTTTGGTTTGAATACGATAAAGCGTTGTGGAGATAGAGCCTGACTTTCATTTTTGTGGGCAATTAGTCGATTTCATTCGAGTATTATTCAAGAACAGTTTGACTAATCATCTTGAGTCTAATACGCTTTTGTCACCATAGTCTGAAGATGATCTGGTTCAATTTTCGTGCAAATTGGAGCAACGGCCTAGGAGGAGTTTGCAAAAGTAGGTTTTTCGGTTAATTAAAAATGGCGGGAAAATTATCATGACGCAAAATGACGTCATAGGGTGCAATCGAATTGGCTTGAGCCAAGGAATCAGAGGAAAAAAGAATTTTGTTTCTAGCCCTTATGGTTCAAAAGTTATTAGCATAAACATTAGTGCAACTTTGGACATGTGGTGGCGCTAGAGGGATTGTTTTAGAGATTCCAAAATTGGCGTGGTTAATGCTGGGACTGTCCTCTATCTGTGTGCCAAATTTCACAACTTTCCCGCAAGCGGTTCTATGGGCTGCCATAGACTTTCGGCGGAATAATAATAATAATAATAATAATAATAATAATAATAATAATAAGAAATCGAACGGTTTCAATAGGTGCCTACGCACATTCTGTGCTTGGCCCCTAATTAAAACTGACAATAAAAAAAATTAAGAAATGTATTTAAATTATTAAAATATTTATTTAAGGTATTACATTATTTACTTTATCTTGTTTATTCATTAATTGTTTTGTGTATTTTTTGTTGTCTAACCAATAAAAATACATTTTATGGATTTACTTCATTCAATGCATTTTAAAAAGTGTATTTTGTGGGCTCTTAGTTTCATGAGCTTTCGATCATCTTAATTTTGTGTTGGTCCCTCTTTTACTGCCAAAACAGCCCTAACCCATCAAGGCATGGACTCCACTAGAGCCCCAGAAGTGTGCTGTGGTATCTGGCAATAAGATGTTAGCAGCAGATCCTTTAAGTCCTGTAAGTTGCAAGGTGGGGCCTCCATGGATCGGACTTGATTGTTCAGCACATCCCACAGATGCTCGATTGGATTGAGATCTGGGGAATTTGGAGGCCAAGTCAACGCCTCAAACTCGTTGTGCTCCTCAAACCATTCCTGAACCATTTCTGCTTTGTGGCAGGGCGCATTATCCTGCTGAAAGAGACCACAGCCACCAGGGAATACTGTTTCCATGAAAGGGTGTACATGGTCTGCAACAATGCTTAGGTAGGTGGTACGTGTCAAAGTAACAATCACATGGATGGAAGGACCCAAAGTTTCCCAACAGAACATTGCCAAAGCATCACACTGCCTACGCCGGCTTGCCTTCTTCCCATAGTGCATCCTGGTGCCGTGTGTTCCCCAGGTAAGCGAGCCTTGGCCGCCCATGACCCTGTCGCTGGTTAAAATAAGCTAAATGCATTTTCAAAACAATTTATATATATAATATATATGTATGTATTGAGTTTTCTGTGATGGGTAGGTTTAGGGTTAGGGTATAGGATATACAGTTAGTACAGTATAAAAATCATGAAGTCCCCATAAGACATGAAAACCAAACGTGTGTGTGGTGCTATGTTTGACCAATTAATCAGCCATTCACATGCACACTTTGCACTCTGTGCACATATTGAGGTTAGCATTTTAATGATTGCATAAAGACATACATGCATAATATAAATAAAGAGATGAAATAACAGACAAATACAAGCTGTCAGGCTTGTCGACACATTCTCCTCTGCTGTCACTGTGTATTTTAGATCTGATGGGAAAATAATATTACAGGACTGTCAATTGTTAGATAATCACCTGAACAAAGCCATACATTTTTGTATAAGGTGTCTCATTGTCATATCTGAAATAACCACATCTGCGTTTGGTGCCTAACAGCTGTTCTAAATATACCATGCACATCCATCTCTAACACAGAAAAGTTCAACTGACCTGGTCTGGGAATCTCTGATTCAGTTATGGATAAAGATATAGTGAAAAAGACACTCAAAAGACTAAAAGAGAAGTGAAGAGAAGTGAAGAGGACAGTGATCTTATACATGCAGTGCTGTAGGGGTTGAAAGGGCTGCTGTCAAAATAGAAGCAGCGTTTTAACTTGAGTAGCATTTTCACTCCATCCAATGACCTATAAAGTAAATGTACATTCGACTCCATGTGGAAATGCTTCTGTAGACTGAGTAACACAGCTGCAAATAACTGCTTGAATAATCTTAGAGCAACTCATTTTAAATACACAAATTAACACAATTTAAATACTTTAAATTTAGCCCTAACCAAACCTTTAGTATTTTCTTAAAGTGGACATAAAACGAAAGCTTTTCGTCCCTATTGTGATATATAGCCAAGTAAAACAAGAAAACATGTAGGGCGGGACTTGATTTTGTCCATCGGGAATTGATTGGATTGTTGTGGTTTGCTATTGCAGTGATCTCATGTGAGTGACAGGTTGACCAGCGCTATCTCACGACCAATTCGTACGTATTTTACGAGGTGGCTAATTCGTACAAATTTTGTCTAAAACTCCAGCGACTGGTAGGTTTAGGGGTGGGGTTTGAGGTAGGTAATTCGTACGAATTCATACGAATTTGGCAACTCTTCAAATACGTACGATTTAGCAAAAATCATACAAATTCGAACAAGTGAGGTCGAGGTCAAATTTGTACGAATTAGTCACCTCGTAAAATATGTACGAATTGCCGTGAGATCGGGTTGGGTTGACACTGAATTACTTCAATATTCCAATATTGTCCATTTTGATTTCATGCTGACTATAACAGTAGTTTTCTGAAACCTCACCATTTCACTTTCTGTAAATTCTGAAAAAAGGCCCATTCACAAGAAAAAAAAACATCTCTTTTAAATATGACTTATTGGTGACCATGTTGCGAATGACTGCACCACAGCGGCACTTAATAAGAAAGAAGCCATATCTTAATAATACATTATAATCTATAATTAGGTACCATTTCACTGCTGTAGGACATATGAGCTAACTCTTACAAAGACCATTTTTAACGAATCATAACTACCCAGTGATCCAAAGACATTTTTAAAACTCAAACATCTATTTTTTTTTTTACTTAAATAACAGAATTAGAAATATTGCTTTTAAACCATTCTTTCAGAATTTGTCATTTCACAGTTCGTAATTCAAAACTCCAGCACTGAGTGAACATATCTGTCAAATTGAACTCAAGTTTAATTTGTTCTTTGAGGAAAAGTGACAATCAGTCCCGAGGTGTTGAGACATGAGGAACTATTAAAAGGACTTTGACAAGAGTTTGTTCTCTCATTGAGCAGATGTTTTCACACATGAAGGATGCGTTTTATCAAGCTTGGATAAGAAAGGCTATTGAATGAGCAGTAATTAAGTCCTTCATTGGGATCCACATTGAAATTTATTCAAGGTAAAAACACTCATGAAATACCAGGTTTTAGTACATTTTCCATTAGTTTTTGACATTACATCCAGGCCACTGTGGGTGTAGGGCTTTATTTTGATGGTCCCCCAACAGACATTCAACTGAATAACTTTGCAAGTACATGTCAAATGACTCTTCTAAACTTAACCTTAACCTTAACCTGACAGTCTATTTATAGTCTAATGAGAGTTAGCTGACATGTACTTGCAAAATAATGAGAGTTCGTTGACATGTAGTTGCAAAGTTAGTTAGTAAAATGTCTAATGTGTACTATTGAAATAAAGTGTAAATGAACGTTCACAACAGTTCGCTTGTGAATGCAAACCCAATTCAGTGGAATGCACATTTTAAATCTCTATTTTTTTGTTCAAATAATCTGGGAAACCATTTTACCGACACATTTCATCCAAAGTGACTTTCAGTACACTAATTGAATTAAAGCAGTGTGGGATTTGGCGCCATGCTCCAGTAGACATTAGTGATAGAGAGGATTTTGATTGCCTACCTGAGATTGAACCAGCACTGTTTATGTCAGCAGCTTAATATTTGAGCTTTTAGGGCAAAACAGTGAGCACATGCTCCCCCAGTCACTGAGGATGCTTTCCATTTTCTAGGTCAGCTCCTCTAAAGCCTGAAGGTACCACAAACTAGTTGCTTCATGGTTTGTGCTATGGCAACGCACAAAACAAAGTATTTCAATTTAATTATATGTCAACTTAATTTGTACATGGCACTCCGCCAGTTGCCTGCTTCTCTTGTTTTGGTTTGGTTATAATAATTGTAGTTGTTGGTCATGTGGTTTTTCTTCATAATTTCTTCTAGCTATACTGTGAATATTCAAGACCTTAAAACACAGATGTGTATACTGTATATTCACAATGTAGAATGTGCTTTTAAATGCACTTTGGCTATTTGATTAGCCTTTTAATTCATCCAATAGAGAGTAAAAAAAACAGGTCATATATAGTCATAAGTTAAATCAAAGCTTTTACACAAAAAATAATACATTTTATGATATATGCAATGGAATCTATGATCTTGGCTTTGCTAACGCTATGCACAACCAGTCTACCAGTTACAGGGACCCTAAACACATTTAAATGTATAAATTAGAGAAACAAAAAGTAAAGATGAAAGAAGAGAGGATAAAGGGTGAAATAAAAAGACAAAATGAGCCTCTTATCATCTTCCTAATCGTCATTTCAATTTTCTCATGCTTCGGGCTCCCTGTGGTGTTTTTTATTCTCGTTCGATTGCCCTTTTTCCTCGCTACCAAAATTAGAGCGTTCTCTCTAGATCATGTCTTTAAGGTCAGGCCTCACAAGTGTAGACACTTTGCGCAGGGGAGCGATGTTCGGGGAGATAATGTATGTGCGTGTGCGAGTGTGTGTATTTTAGGCTTTTGGGCATGTTAGACATGAATCCAATTTGATGTGTAATTTTGTATTCTGATAATTTAATTAAGAATGGCCGTGTCACATTATGTCTTACCGATGGAGCAGAGATAACAACATGAGGGGTGAGAGAAAAGGATCATAAGTAAGGGGGAAGGAGAGAGAATAAGAGTATCATTTGGCTGAAAAAAGGGATATATTAAGAAGAGAATCAAGAAAGTTAGAGGTGTGGCCATTTCCTCAGGCAGTGTATCAGTTATTGGCTGATACACACGCATGTGGCCATCTCCTGGGGCTCAGCTGTGTGTGTGTGCTTGCTTGCAAGAAGACCTCTGACCAGAGCCTCAGGTTAAGTCTGAGACGAGCGGAGATAAATAATAAGAGAGTTATTGTGACAACTCCCTGTGCTTTTGTCCAGACATGTTGTTGAAAAATATATTGTGCTTGTGACTGTTTCAAATGCCTCACACCGACTCAGCTCTCACAGCATATTTCTTAAATAAGTCAGGAACATTTGTGCAGATCTCAAATGGATGATTTAAGACTGTAAAGCATTACTGTGACAACACACGGCTTAACCACAATGTGGCGCAGGGCTTGTATCCTCACACAGCTCTATTAAAGACAGAAAATACATTTTAAAATATAACATTTTAATATAAATAAAAAAATAGAGCATCCGTGTTTGTTTTTATCCACCTCTTTGGATCGCAGGACTAATTCGTGGATTTTTAGTCCCAGAGTTCCTGCAGTCAGAGTAAAATTTAAAGTCGGCATGAAACGGAAGTTGAGTCTGTCTTTTCTATTCTATTGTGACGTATATCAGTTAACTGGCTTCTTGAATGAGAAAAAGTGTAGATCAGGATTTTATCGAGATTTTATTAGACCATTGTCATTTGCTAATTGGGTTAAAGTGAGTGACAGGTTGCTTAAAGGGAGGGATTATTGTCCCACCCATGTTCAGGTGCTCATGTCATCAGAGAGGAGATGCCATTTTGAGGGGGAGGCAAAGTTAAGGTCTTCAACTTTGGCTACAAGACTTGCCGTTTGCAGTCGGGGACGGAGATGGAAACAGAGACTTAGTTGGACACTTTCTGTAGTGACCTTGCACGGTGTTTGCATACTTTATCACAGATAAAGTGGATTAGATCACCATAGACATTAAGGGGGACAAGTCCCCTCCAATAATTAGAAATGGCCAAATTGTCCCCGCCACCATTTGAAATTCTTGCACTGCTCTGCTGCACTTCATTACACGTTTTTAGGATGACAAAAAGGTTTAAAAGTTACATTTTAGTCTGGTCTGTCTCAGCGGTCTAACAGCACTCATCAATGTCAAAATGATTGAGATGGCCAATCAAATCAAATTAGGCGGAGTTTACTGGTCACAGAACCAGAGCGTGAATTCCAGCACAAAGCGTCAGTTTAACGTTGAAAGACATGTGAACTGTTTTGTGATAGAAGTTAAACGACCAACAGTAACATCCAGTGATGCAAACTACACAACTTTTTTTTCTTAATTATGGCCGTTTTGAATTGAAAATATCCATTTATATGATTTATGTCATTCCTGAGTGTGAAGAGACAATAAATGTTTCACGTTTTCAACATTTTAGGAATACAAATAAAAGTACATATGTTTTTAATGCAAATGAATACAAATATTATTTGCCAATAGTTTAAAATAATTATTTTCGAAATTAGACTTAGAATTTCCTTTTTCTACAAGCTTTTTAAAAAAGAACATTTCACAAATATTCCAATTAAGTTATGAACGCTATTTCTGAATGTAATCTGAACTTTCAAAACGTCCAGTTTTTTTTTAGTTATGCGAATGTTAAAGGAATGTCTCATGTTACGACTGTAACCTTGGTTCCCTGAGGTTCCCTGTACAAGCAGCCACACTAGCATTCTGTTCTTGTCTCCAGGAACCTCCAGAGATGGATCAGAAGGCTTAGAGGAAGCTGAGGGTTTGGACTCAACCTTACGGGGATGAATCTCCTGATGGCAGCGGATTACGTCCTCCCCTTCTTGAATCTCTTGACCACCATCTCAACGGAGGTGAGACTGGGGCGTCCAGGAGGAAAAACTTATATTTCTCCTTGATCCATAAGAGGTTTAAACACAGGTGTCTCTCCGTGACCAGTTATGCCACCACCTCAGGACAATCCTTGTCCCTGGTCCAAGTCCTTGAGTGGGTCGGCCTGGTATGCCTGCAACACTGCCATGGTGTGCCAAGCATCACCGGCATGGTCCCCGCAGCAGCATCCCCACAAGCCGCGAGTTGGTTTGGCACAGCTTTGAAAGCAAAGCGGGAACCTTAAGTGAAGATACTTTCCCCATGAAAGATAACCCGCTAGTGGTTCCTCCACAGGGAGCATCTTCACATACCCATGCTTGCCCAGTCCCTCCAAATTTGAATAGCTCAAACATTGGAAAGGAAAGAAGCGAGCCGAATTTGGTTTCTTCCAAGATTTCTCTACCACAGTATGAAGGTTAGGCCTAGGCTAACCCTGGAAGAAATGGTAGGCTCATGGGTGAAGGACAATCATGACCCACTAAGAAGCGACCAAGGTCATCCAAGTGACCAGGAGCAACATTCTGTTTCTAAAGCAACCAAAGCAAACTTAACCTGTGCATTGTGCGGGCCATTACATTCAGTAGCTCCCCGTATGCAGGGCTGGTGGGAGAACACGACTTTTGTTGGTGCCTTCTGGTTCTGAGGAACTAGATGTGGTTGGACAGTTCTCCAACCACATCAAGTTCCTCAGAACCAGAGGGCGCCAACAAAATGCTTCTAAATCAAGCAGATCACTTGAACTTGCCTGAGGACATCAGAAAATATTCACTACTTCTCTGAATTCCTCAGCCATCTCAAATTGCGATCCTCACGAGTACAGCCGCCATGCTGCCTCAACATAACGAGCCAGAACCACAAGGCGCAGGCTGTCCCTCCCCCCTTGAGAAGAGAGACAAACATGATCAGAGCTTTCTTACCATAAACTTGTCACAGTGGGCACATCCATCTCCCTCTAAAGCGGGGAGACGCAGAGCTCAGGTGAGTCCTCTGGTGAAAGGAAGCGACACGGAGGAACACACTGACGAAAACTCTGCGACTAACTACAAGGTTGTTAATCAATAGTATTTGCGTCTGTTGAAGCCGTTAGCCCTCATTATTTCAACTTAGTTTTAAAATAATTGTGGCAAATTCATGTGGCAAAAGATCTCTTTAGCTTCGCAAATGGCGTACTTGAGTAGGTTTCCCTATACTTTCAAAATACTTAAATATTTGAATCTTTATGCATATTTTGCAATAAATTTAAAAAATGTTGTTATATAGTATAATCAAAGTTTTTATATTTTTTTATTGTTTTTTAATTCGTTTGCTATGCGGTAGTAGTAGATTGCAGTTTTTTTAAGTACACAGTCTTTTACCTTTGTATTTTTGTCAGATATTTAAATACTTTTTTTCTTCAAATCAAATACTTTTTTGAAATTCGTATGTTAGAAATTAATAGAAATAAACTTCTGGAACTGCACTCTATTACCGTAATTATGCAATGGCAACCTGTGATGAAGCTGTTCATGATTTTCTATGGCAACACTATCAATGCCCGAAATTAATCTGCAGCAGTCAGGTGGTCAGAGCTAATAAATACATGAAATTAATAAAATTCTGAGTGTACAAGTTGTAATTAGTTCTATGAGGGAGTGAATTTTCGGAAGTCGTAATCTCGTAATTGCTGTAATTCTGATTTGCCGTGAACACACCTTTATTCAACCACTTTGTTTATTCATTCAGAAAATACTGAACAAAATAAAAATAGAAGACATTTCCATTTCCTTTTCATAGATTGCAGGAAATCAAAAAGATAAAGGTCAAATACAAGCAGCGAAGTAAAAGTAACGTGAGAGATGTAAATGTCTGTTGCGAAAGTCACTAAAAGGCTCTTTTGTAATAGCAAGACATGGCTGTGTGTAATGTGTCACAACATTCAGTCAGGCAAAATCACGTACGCGCAGAGCCATGGGAGACAAAGGAAGGTTTTCTCTTACTGTTAGCAAAGAGCCATTCAGCTGATAAAGACAAAAAGAAATACATGAAAAATGCATGAATGAAATCTCCCTCTCCTTTTCTCCCTCTCGCTTGTTCCCTGAATCACTGTTGGATTAAATGAAAGGGGGATCTAAGATGAGAGTGTGTGAGAGAGGCAGAAGCTTTATTTATTCATTGTCTTAAGTGGTTGAGTGGGTGAACCCAGTGTAAAACCCCTCTGGCACAACCCCATATACACACACACACACACACACACACACACTCACCAACACGCACACACATGCGCGGACTGGTGTCAAGCGTCCCTTGGGGAGCAGGTCGTTAGAGGTCCGTTTAACATTTGATATGATGCGGTGAAATTGCGGACATCTGGGGTTAGGGGATTTCGGCGGACTACATGCGCATATACATGCATAGCAAAGCCATCTTAGCTCTTGAAATAAGTGCATTATGGTGTTTAAATCTAAAACCAAGCATGGTTTGCTAATTGGAGAAGGCCAAGGGAGCTTGTGGGGAAGGGTTTGTGCCTTGCTGGAGTATTTAAAAAGGGATAGTTCACTTAAAAAGAGCATTCTGTCATCATTTACTCACATTATTTCAAACCTGTATAACTTTATTGTTTTGTGAAACACAAAAGATTTAGAAAAATATCTCAAATTTTCAGCGCTGCATAATGTTAAACACACCTAGGCCTAGTTTTACAGACAGGGCTTAGATTAAGCCAGAAGAAGGCCTTAATTCAATTTGGACATTTAAGTAGCTTTTATAAATGTGCTAGCACTGACATATTTTAAGTTGCTTTCAGTTAAAACAGATCAATAATGCATTTTAGTCTGGGACTAGGCTTAGACCTTGTCTGTGAAAACAGAGGCAAAAGCTTTTGTTTAAGATTCCGATGGCACGTGAATTAAATATATATATATATATATATATATATATATATATATATATATATATATATATATATATATATATATATATATATATATATATATATTGTAGCGTCTGGATCAATCAGACACACACATATTCATTTATATAATGAATAATCCAGCAAACTCACTCTCCCAAATAAGGCCTGTGAAAGGTTCCCCAAATGAAGCTACACACTGGCAGGACCCGGTGTCTTGTTACAGGACACATACTGAGACTGGGTTTTACGACGGAAAGGAATGTCCTGAGAGGTGTGACTCTCATTTAAACTCTTGCAGAGTTAGAGGAATAAAAACCCTGTTAATCCTATATATATTGTCTATATATAACCACTTGATAAATGTGCAAACATGTATCTAAATTTCCCATCTCATGATTTTCCCTTTTATGTGGCGTTTGTATTCTTGTAAACTCAATTGGGTTAATGTTTCAGACTTTGCATATTATGCTTAACCAACATTATATGTGCGGCATGTTTGGTCTCTAAAAAAGCCAATCTTCGTCACCGATTTGTTAATTTACATTACATGTTGCTAACTTTGTGATGCATTAGTATTATAAGAATCTTAAAGATTCTTTCCTTAAACACCCAATGAAAGTACATATTCAAATGCCCTGCTAGAACACAAAGGGTCGTAAAATTTCCCTCCAAAGGGAAATCTTCTCATTGGCTCTTGCACCTCCAGGGGGGGTGCCATCTTCACGCTTTAAAGTCACTGATGAGCTTTTAGCGGGGCTTTTTCTTTTTCTGAAATGCTGACGTGAAGATGATGCTAAACTAGAAGCCTCTAAGGACCCACCAAAGCTTGTGCCAGGCTGCGGCCTTGTCTTTCCATTCACCAAAGATACACTGACTACCACTGGTTCTCTCTCATCAAGACCACATCAGCAAGGATCAACTGGAGCCTCAACAAATTGCATCAGGACAGTTTAATTCAAATGGGCGAGACATGCAAGTATCAAACTTAGTCTCATTATTTGATACATTAAGTATCCTTACCCCTTTTAAAGAAGGGCATTTTAGAACTAAACTGATGGTTTGCTCAAGGCTGTTGATCTGCTGAATTTCAGACAATGCTGTAACTTCTTGCTTTCCTGTATTCTGCTTCAGCTCTTTTTCCCTTGGTAAACTGTATGCATGTATGTGTGTGTATGTTAGAGTAGTTTAAGTGTTTAGACTAGTTAATAAAATCTTGTTCATGTTACACATAAAGTTGTCCGTGTCTCAAGCTCATAACTGGAGTCACTAATCATTTAGATCTTGGTTACTGCTCTTAGTAGTATCGTAAATTAAGAAAGACATTTCCCATGCCCCGGAAATGTACATTTCTTAGAGTTAATAAACAATTGATCCTGAGTGTTCATGGGACAAATAGGTTCATTGATTGTAAAATTAATTTACGACAGTAAATTAATTATATTAACTAATCCAAATATTCATAATAAATTATAACCAGTTATTATTTATTATTAATATTTCATATAGAGCTAATTTGCTACATAAATGGTGGAGAATGATGCGGGCATGATTAAACAAAGGTTATGAGCTTAAACCACTGTCAACCTGAAAGTGTGTATTTATTTGATAATTCTAGTCAGAATAGGACACAACATGCGATACCGCATTAAGGTCGCTAGTTGCTGGCTTATTTGAATGCAGATAAATGATGATTTGAATTGACATCTCTACTGTAATTGAAAAAGTCTTAACACATTTAAGCATATTTTCAAATGGTATCAGTGTAAGGTTAATATGATTTTAGCGAAGAAACCCTAATTTCAGTATTAAAGCGCAAGTCTGTTTTGACGAAGGAATCTCAGCTCAGCGGCATATAAACTGTACCAGAATTGATCACTCTGCTTTGGTTAAAGAATTCCAAATGCAGTATTGCTTAACCTGTTTCTGACGAAGGAATCTCAGTACAGGGTTATATAAATGTAAATATGGGCGATGCTCCCCTTTTTACAGTGTAGAAGCCTTACAAATTATAGTTAGATTGATGTCATTCATCTAAACTTTATCCGTGCATTTAAAAAGCATAGCTACCTGGTGATCAAAACTGTGTCTCACTCACTGAAACTCTAAAGTGCATTGGTTCCCATGACAACGACTTGTCACAGGAAGTGCTAACTCTAGATAGCACATGTGTTACCTTCCGACGCCATTTTGTAAACAAACAGCCGAAGTGGCTAAGCTAACCCAACCTAGCAGCCCTTCAGCTTAGGCTAAGCCAACTAATAACTTCAACAGTTAGTTGTTAGATTCATTTACATGAAGCCTTTAACTACAGCTTGTGTGTATGCAGTGTGAAGTGCTCAACACCATTTTCCTTTAACCCCATTTCTGGTTTCTGAATTCTCACTTTCTCTTATCTTAACTTTAATTCTTCTCATCTAATTTCACCTGCACTTTTCAGGTGCATTCCTTACTGAACGCTGTTCAGCTAAATGTGCAGTTACTTTGTTAATTAAATCTAAACTTAATTACATGTAAACTGTTTAGCTAGAGAAGAATTTTTATAGTTATTGGGAACTTTCAATGGCACGTTGACTCAAACTTTATGGAGGGACAAACACATGGTATGGTCTTGAACACGCAGCAGCCGTGACCAACTATAGAATGATGTACAAAGCAAATCTAATGGTTGATCATAAGTGCAATTGATTATTCCCAATACCAGATCAGTCAGCTGTTTTTAATCACTTTAAATCTCTTTATTAAATGTAATCATAATAGAAGTCAGCTATTAATTTTTCATTTAACCCTCTTGTTCTAGTGTGGTTTCATTTCCCCATGAAACCGCAAAAGTAACTAGACAACTTTCCTTCTAGATTTGTTTATTTTCAACAGTTGCTTTAATTTTATGAGCCAGCTACACAAGTAATCTAGACGATTGCTATGGCATAATTTTGAGTACCACTAATAAACACAATCTAATCGGAAAGCTCTCCTCTTCCTCTTTCTTTCTCTTCTTCATTTGTTCAGAGATCAAGCCTGTTGTATGCTATCAGTAAGTTCTGAGAAATAATTTGACCATAAGAACCATCTTAAGTCATTTATTAAATCTAGGCTTACGCTCTTCTAGCAAAGCCACTCAGATCCACACAAATCTGAGCATCCAGCTATTTGCAGCTAAGATAGTAATACTTAGGTACACATTTCACTTGCTAACCACACCTGGCAAACCCTAGCTGTACATTATACACCTAGCTGTCTCACTTTGCCTTTAGCTCCAAATTCTGTTTGATCTTGCATTAGTCTCTTGCCCTTACTCTCACCACAAGTGTGCCAGAATGTTGCAGATGCTCAGCCTAACTGCCCAGATGGCAAACCAAAAGGACTGGCTAGGTGTTTTGAAGAACATCTTTTTACCCACGGCCGCTGACGACCTTCAGCACAAGAGCCAAATGCAACTGGATAACAAGGGAAGACAACTAATGAAAGTTGACTCAAACCAGAGGTATGACCACAAATATCTGACTGAGGTTATCTTCCTGGCCCACAACCTCACAGGTTTGAAAGAGGAGGTAAACAACCTCAAACTCCAGATCACAGAGTCCCAAAAGGAGCTGACACATGCTAAAAGCTGCATAGACCAGCTAGAGATGGAGGCTCAGGACAGACACAAGGACCCTGGCAGAAGAGAGACACAGGTGGAAATCGACAGTCTTCAAACAGCACTGACAACTGCTAAACAACAAGAGCAGTTGGAAAAGACAGCCAGAGAGGACCTGGAAAAGGAACTCTTCCACACAAAGTCACAGTTAAAAGCAGCAAATTCTGAAATCTTGGAAAAAGATGCCAGAATCATGGCCTGTGAAGGTCAACTGAAGGTGTCCAGAGCTGAAATTGAGGCACTGACCCAGCAGCTGTACAACACCAAAGATAAACTTGACATGGTCCAACGAGAACTGAGACACTCTTACCTGCTGCAAAAAGAACCACAGCAGGAGAGACATCTCACTCCCCCACTTGCAATCAGCAGAGAAACCTCCCCCAGCCAAGCACAGAGTTACCAAGGGGGGAGACAAACCCCTCTGCTTAACATGTCATCGGACAATTTCCTTAAAGCTTCTGCAGCCGCAGAAGGAAAAGGACTGATTCAAACGAATCCTGAAATGACACATGTAGTGACACTCAAAGACCTTAACCGAATGGCCAGACAGATCCCTGCATTTACACCAGAGCTTGCAGGAGACAACGACGTTCACGCTTACCTGCGAAACATTGACTTTCACCTGCAGTCTTTGATGAGTGTGCACCATCAAGATAGACTCTATCTGATCTGGATAACATCCAGCCCAGAGGTGCGACGCTTTCTGGCTCGGCAGCCAGGAAGCATCAAGTCTAACTACCAGCAGCTGAAACAAGCCATTATAAAGGAGTTCTCAGAGTTTGAAAACGGACTGATCGCTGCCCTAGATACCAAACAGGGTCGGCATGAAACTCCCTATGTTTATTATCACAGACTCAGACGAGCTTACTTCGGAGCTCGCAACGAACCTGGGATGGAGGAGGACACCAGCTTCAAGAGCCTTTTCCTCCGAAACCTCCATCCTATTGTAAGTCATCATTTAGGCATCATGGCCTGCGCCAACACAATGCCTATCCAACAACTGCGTGACCTGACACAGAAGGCCTTTAACAAACACAAGGCCTCCTCAAAAAGGGTTCGTAAGATCCCAGCGATTCTGAACGGCAAAATCCAGAATCCAAAGCTGGCACCAGAAGGCACCCAGCATTTCCACAATGCAAGAGCCTTTAACAAAAAGCTAGCCAGCAGAGGGCAAAACCATCACCAGGGCCATAGATCTAGACTCAAGACCAACCGCTGGGAGGAGCCATGGAAAAGAACATTCTCACCCAGCAAACACCACAGGACGTCCCACAGCAGTCTTCAACAACGACATCCTCCTCCACACCTTTCACACAGGTGCCAAACAGAGGCTGCACAAAGACAGCTGTACACGCCTGCTTCTGAGTTACAAGAGCTGCTAGCACTAGTAAAAGAGCTCCTTGATCAGAACTCCCCCGAGGAGTACTGGGAAGAACGAACCTCTTACTCTTGCCCAACACAGCTTGGGCAAGCTTAAGTCAGCACCGCAGCCAGAGCAGAGTAACACTGCAGACTTCAGACTCGTGGTCCCTGGGTGCAGAACAAAGGCCTAATGACCACCTGCTGCCCTTTTGCTACCAACACTAGGTCAGTCTGAAACTCTTTTCACACTACACAATACCCATAACCACTCCCTGCAGTCACCAGCAACCACCTGACACACTTTCAAGGCACCTGCTGCCTTGGCACCTGCTGCAGAGACCTGGACTTGGCTACTGTCTACATCACCCGATGGAACGACCACCGCTCCAGGAAACAAAAACAACCAGAGGCCACCATGGCCTTCCAGCCTTGTATGACAGAGGTGTGTCTGATCTTTCTGCACTTCCAATGTCGTTCGTGGTTGTCCTTGAGAGGGACAACAACGATCGAAAGGGGGGAATATGTAGCGTCTGGATCAATCAGACACACACATATTCATTTATATAATGAATAATCCAGCAAACTCACTCTCCCAAATAAGGCCTGTGAAAGGTTCCCCAAATGAAGCTACACACTGGCAGGACCCGGTGTCTTGTTACAGGACACATACTGAGACTGGGTTTTACGATGGAAAGGAATGTCCTGAGAGGTGTGACTCTCATTTAAACTCTTGCAGAGTTAGAGGAATAAAAACCCTGTTAATCCTATATATATTGTCTATATATAACCACTTGATAAATGTGCAAACATGTATCTAAATTTCCCATCTCATGATTTTCCCTTTTATGTGGCGTTTGTATTCTTGTAAACTCAATTGGGTTAATGTTTCAGACTTTGCATATTATGCTTAACCAACATTATATGTGCGGCATGTTTGGTCTCTAAAAAAGCCAATCTTCGTCACCGATTTGTTAATTTACATTACATGTTGCTAACTTTGTGATGCATTAGTATTATAAGAATCTTAAAGATTCTTTCCTTAAACACCCAATGAAAGTACATATTCAAATGCCCTGCTAGAACACAAAGGGTCGTAAAATTTCCCTCCAAAGGGAAATCTTCTCATTGGCTCTTGCACCTCCAGGGGGGGTGCCATCTTCACGCTTTAAAGTCACTGATCAGCTTTTAGCGGGGCTTTTTCTTTTTCTGAAATGCTGACGTGAAGATGATGCTAAACTAGAAGCCTCTAAGGACCCACCAAAGCTTGTGCCAGGCTGCGGCCTTGTCTTTCCATTCACCAAAGATACACTGACTACCACTGGTTCTCTCTCATCAAGACCACATCAGCAAGGATCAACTGGAGCCTCAACAAATTGCATCAGGACAGTTTAATTCAAATGGGCGAGACATGCAAGTATCAAACTTAGTCTCATTATTTGATACATTAAGTATCCTTACCCCTTTTAAAGAAGGGCATTTTAGAACTAAACTGATGGTTTGCTCAAGGCTGTTGATCTGCTGAATTTCAGACAATGCTGTAACTTCTTGCTTTCCTGTATTCTGCTTCAGCTCTTTTTCCCTTGGTAAACTGTATGCATGTATGTGTGTGTATGTTAGAGTAGTTTAAGTGTTTAGACTAGTTAATAAAATCTTGTTCATGTTACACATAAAGTTGTCCGTGTCTCAAGCTCATAACTGGAGTCACTAATCATTTAGATCTTGGTTACTGCTCTTAGTAGTATCGTAAATTAAGAAAGACATTTCCCATGCCCCGGAAATGTACATTTCTTAGAGTTAATAAACAATTGATCCTGAGTGTTCATGGGACAAATAGGTTCATTGATTGTAAAATTAATTTACGACAGTAAATTAATTATATTAACTAATCCAAATATTCATAATAAATTATAACCAGTTATTATTTATTATTAATATTTCATATAGAGCTAATTTGCTACAATATATATATATATATATATATATGAGCATGGTTAAAATTGATAATAAACGCTGCAATATTCCATGAAAAAAATAAATGGTCAATTTTGATTTCATGGGGACTACAGCCAGGCACAAATAACAGTTTAAAGGTATAGTTCACCCAAAAAATGTGCATTCTGTCATCATTTACTCACCCTCATATCGTTTCAAACATGTATGTTTTTCTGAAAAAATTCCCTTTCTGTGAAACAGAAAAGAAGGTATTTTGAAAAATGTCAGCGCTGCATGGAATCTAACACACCTAAAGTTTTTATTTAAAATTCCAAGGGCACATTATTATAATTTTTTTTATATGAGCATGGATAAATAATTTATAATAAACAATACAATATTCCATAAAAAAGGGTATATTTTGATTTCATGGGGATTAGAGCCAGGGCCAAATAAAGGGATGCTTGACTCAAAAATTTGCATTTTGTCATAATTTACTCATGTCGTTCCAAACCTGTATGGCTTTCTTTTTCTGTGAAACACAAAAGAAGATATCTTGGAAAATGTCTCAAATGTGTGTTTGTCCATACAATGAAAGTCAATAGTGTTTTTGGATCCCTCTGACTTTCATTGTATGGACACAAACTGTTCTTTAAAATATCTTCTTTTGTGTTCTGCAGAAGAAAGAATGTCATACACGACATGAGGGTGAGTTTCCATTTTTGGGTGAACATTCCCTTTAAACCTTTTATTTTATTTTATTTTTTTAATCTGTGTGCTAAAGAGTGTGTGATATGCTTTTTTCCTGTTGTATTGGTGAGGTTGAGTGTGTTTATGTGATAGGGAATTTGTCTCGGCCTGTTCTTTTCATGAAGCCAGAATGGTGTGTGTTCTGTTAATCCACTGTATGGTGTCCTGCATAAATAATGCACTGAGGGTTTTTTGTTCATTTGTGTAGGAAGGTGTTTGGTGGGTGTGCTCGCATTGTTCGATGTTTCGAGTCTCACAAGGTCGTCTGCATAACCGTAACGTTCAAGCTGCATCATCGGGTGGAGAGATAGAGTAAACAGCAGAGCCATGGTATAGTGGTCTGCTTTGCTGCTGTGTGACAGGTTGAATGGATGGCTCGGCCTGGGTCAGCATTGTGCTTCCTTCATCTGCACAGTCCTGGTGGCCTCACATACACAAAGCTTATCGGAGAGAGGGAATGAAGAAAAAAAAGGAATAAAAGGAGGCAATAGAACAAGAATACATGAGTAAAAACAGTAACAGATGTATTTAGTGAGAACCTTGCTGTTAATGCAAGTGTTCCAAATGTTCTCTTTTATACGAAAATAAATGTAGTGTTTGCTTTTACAGCTAAGATGAAGTACTATGCGATGCTAAGACAAGGACCCCCAGGTATGTTGCTTGGTAGAAGATGCTATATTGGCTCCTGCTGAGGGAGAGCGCCACAGTGGAGCGCCTGACTATATCAAGCTAATGGTGAAGATAGTGTCAACAAGAACATTTTCTCACTGTCTCAATGGCATTGCACTTGGAGCTTGTTAAATTGGGCCATCAAGACCTGGTCATTAGACCAGGTTTTCCAGGGACTTGTGGTGTCTGTTAGCAGCAGCCCTCTCAGCATCTGGTCATCTCTTGTCTTAAGCCAGCAGCTGTCCTGTTTGTTGTGATAGGGTCATTAATTATGAAAATGTGAATTTTGAGAAAACCAATATGGAAATGTTGTCAGATACCGATAAATAATAATTATAAAGTAATAATAATATTGATAATAAAGTGTTAGAAGCTGACAACTGAAGAACAGTTCTGTTTTTTTTTAAGTTGCCACCACCAACATTTTTGATAATTTTCACAAAAATGGCCCCCAGAATATTTTGTTGTTGAATATCTGAACATGCAATAGGCTATATCAAAAGAACAGAGCCTCTGCTTAAAAAAAATATCTTATTGTATTCTTTTTTAAAGGTCCCGTTCTTCGTGTTTTTTTGAAGCTTTGATTGTGTTTACAGTGTGCAATATAACATGTGTTCATGTTTCGCGTGTAAAAAACAAAAAAAAAAACCCAGTATTTTTAACACAATTTACTCATCTGTATACCGCTGTTTTCACTGTCCTAAAAACGGCTGATGACTTCCTTTATTCTATGAAGTCCCTCCTTCAGAAATACGTAACGAGTTCTGATTGTGCCAGCGGTTCCCGTGTTGTGATTTGAACGCAGCTTAGCAAAAGTGGCACGGTCCTGTGTTGTGATTCGACAGCAGCTTAGCGCACGTGGAAAGGTCACGCCTCTTAACAGGAGATATATGTGCTTAATGATCTCTACAGCGTCCCTGGGAAAGCCAAACAAAGGTGATTTGACTCCGGGATGAAAATAACAGCATCTCGACGACATGGCGACAAACACACTCAAACGCACCACTTCCTTTTCTCCACGCGACACGTCCTCTTCTCCACGTGGGACAGCAACAAGTCCACGCCCCCTTTTTTCGCGTATTCTTGTGGGCGGAGGTTAGTCTGTTCTACTGTTCTACTGACGTCATTTATGAAGGAAGTACCAGGATGTAGTCCAAGCCAGCCGTTCGCTGTAGGCTTTGAAAGGGAACTTCTGTTAAATAAAATATCTCGCTTGGCATTGAACTTTGAGCTTTATAATTTTACAGGTATTATTTATGCTCTAACACTAAAATAATTTATGCTCACACACTAACTAAAGTTTGAACAATGGGATCACGAAGAACGGGACCTTTAAATCAACATTTAAATATGGGTAAGTTTCATAATAAAAAAATAAATTAAAAAAATTGAGCCAAAAGCTGAGAAAGACTACGTCCAGATCAGATTCAGAACGATGATCAAAACGTAGATGGATCAGATCGAGTCCATCAACACCCCTAAGGTTGCACAGTCCTATACCTCGTCCTGGGTTGACAGTTCATTTGGCAACATTAGGCAGTTTTGATTTATATGCCGTTTAATGTTTATGATCGCGTTATTTTACATATGCATCTGCTTATACATGCTATCATTTGTTTGTACTTCTTCTTCACTTGTGTTTTGATCCGGGGATTCTGTACTCTTTCAGAAGATGTTTCATAGCGCCCCCTACCGTATAACAGTGAAAACATGGAAAGCCAGAAATTTCCATCAATGGGTGGGAAAGAGTTCAATCTGATCAGCAATAGGTGGCCACATGTGACTGTCTTTAAAGGGTTATTTTAACCAAAAATTATTAGTTCCCTGTCATTAATTCTCACCCTCATTTCGTTGTAAACCCATAAGACCTTTGTTCATCTTCGGAACACAAATTAAGATATTTTTCATGAAATCCAAGAGCAATTCTTTGTTTATGTATGCAAAAGCATACATTGACCTTTTATCTAACGTGAATGCAAAATGTGCAGGTGTTTTATAAAGTGGACTATATTTATTTTCGATTTTCTCAACAAAAGTTTGGTGATAAAACTGAGAGCAGTTTTGGGTCTGTGAACACTTGCTATATTTTTCAAAAGAGTCCTAACACGTCTAAGGTCAAGGTCACTATTTCCACCACAACAAACATCCGAAAGTATAAATAGGCTGGACACTATCACTGAGGGAGCTTGTCTCTGGAATACAAGGTCATTGCCACAGTTTCTGTCTGGATAAACAGAACCTTACATTGAAATGCTGAAAGGGACTTGTTTCTTCAATGCTGTATAACGTAATGGAAGAGAATATAACACTGGCCATTGGTGAAAATGATACATTTTGAAACATTAAAACCTGTATTGTTATGTTGACATTTAAACATTTCCATCACTATAGAACCATCAGTAATTACTTTTGTTTATCTGTAACGAGATGACCTTGATCTGAAGAAATTGTAAGGGCAATCGCAATCCTTCTGTTCAACAAATGGAAAGTCTATTCTGGGGTACAATGCTACACAGCTCAGACAAGTAACACTTTTGCTATAGTACAGCTGATTGACAATGGACGGAAACATACATTGCTACTCCATGTCATGCCTGATCCGATGCCAACTAGCTGGTTAACATAGGCAGTTAAAAATCTCAACACCCTTTTAGCACAATAGAAAATGTTGTTTCTCCACACTGGATTAAGGAATTATGGATTTGGATTAATATGATAGGATTCTATTATTAAAAAGACACAAGGCAGACAAATCTAATGTTATGATTGACAGAGATTTAAAGCTTGTGCCAAAAAAGCAAAACAAAAAACAAACACATTTTTACATGATTTATTTTATGTCAAATGCACATAATCTGACATACAAACTGTGATTCAAAGCATTTTGTTTAATTTGTGTTTAATTATTGTAAACCTCAGAACTCTCTTTCTCTTTTTTTACATGCACAAAAACATGAGGTCAGAATATAATATGAGTCATAATATATTTCAGGTACCTTAAAACTTTTTTTTTATGTAAAAAAGCTCCACTTCGACGCTGCGTCATGGCATTGATGTTATGGGAATGCTTCTGCATGCTGGTGTCTGAAGCATGTGTTTTAATCTTGATTGGTCGAATGTATGGATGTTTAGACGTAGCGTATTGCATCACTGAGACCATAAATAGGTGCCTAAAATGCCATCAGCTTCTTTGTCTTCAGAAGCCATACAATGACAGGTTTGAGTTATAGGAAGTGTGTGATGCCATGCTGCTTTATCACGCAGGTGACTCACACCAAATTTGTGTTAGGACCATTAGCATACACAGGCATCATCGACAAGCATACACAGGCATCACTGTTCAAGCACTGTTCAAGCAGTTCAAGCAGTGAACAGTCTGAATGATTATACTCCAGTTGCACTAAACCCCATTATTATGGAATGTTTTAAGAGGTTGATTCTCACTCATATTAAGGCTGTCATTCCTGCTGATTTCGATCAACATCAGTTTGCATATCGTCCTCATATATGACAAATAGAATCTGATGACGTGCATTTCAGGCATCTATTTATGGTCTCATTGATGCGCTATGCTATGTCATGACATACGTTTGGCAAATGAAGATACGTGCTTCAGACACCAGCTTACATGGAAGAGTTTCCAGTGTCAACACCATGACGCAGCATCTTCTTTCCCTTCTAGGGGAACCGGGAACATGATATGTTATTTTGTAATTTTATTAAAGGGATCCCATGGTGTCAAGACTTGTATGGCTTAATATAACATAAATTATGTCTCTTACTGAAATATGTAATAGAAAACCCATGAAAGATCCACGTTATTTAAAAAATCCATTATATATTTGGACAATGGGCGGCGCCATTTTGTTTGCGTTCTAGGTTGATGACGTAGAATGGTTGCACTCGGCAATCAATGGCTATTTTTACCACAACACAACTCGAAAAATGTTTCAGAGTTAACCAATCAGTTGCTTTGTAATTGCATTTTAAACACACATGCACACAAACTCTCACGCATCTCTCTCTCTCTCTCTCTCTCTCTCTCTCTCTCTCTCTCTCTCTCTCTCTCTCTCTCTCTCTCTCTCTCTCTCTCTCTTTCTCTCTCTCTCTCTCTCTCTCTCTCTCTCTCTCTCCGAATTCACTCACTCGTTTTCATTCACTCATCAAGTGAACTGTATAAGTGGATAACGTAGGGAATAGTGAATGAGGGTTTAGGGGGCGATTTTAGATTCAGCCCCTGTCGTGGATTGAGACAGAGCAGTCTGTCAGATGTATGTGTGTGTTTGTCGGCGCGTGCGCAATCTCGATTGAGACCCTGTCAGATGTATGTGTGTGTGTGTGAGCGTACACGCACGCAATCTCGAGCGTGCACGCGTGCACCGATTTGTTAGTGTGTGAGAGTGTTTGTGTGTTTGAGTGCGTTTTAAATGCAATTACTAAGCAACTGATTTTGTTTAACTCTGAAACATTTTTCGAGTTGTGTTGTGGTAAAAATAGCTACAGGTAGCGCCAGTTGATTGCCGAGTGCAACCATTCTACGTCATCTACCTAGAACGCAAACAAAATGGCGCTGCCCATTGTCCAAAGATATCCACGCCTCCAGCGTGACAGGTGCCTGAAATCACAATCACAAAACGTCAATCCTATTGACCGGCGACAGCCTATGATGTCATCAATGTGCGACCAGGAAATATATAAGAGCGCCTTGCCAACATGACAGCATCTTTTCGTCTTCAGGAACTGTTTTGCCTGTATCGAGTAAAGCGTCATCGGAAGCCTAAGCAATGAAGTGTGCCCAGAAGCAACGCCACTTCCGTAGATGTGTGGAGCCGTGTACCAGGTATCTTACGCCTGAGGATACACACACACTCCTTTAAACTGATGACATCAAATGACTATACAGCTTAATAAAATAATGCTGCATTATTTTCCTGTTTAACACTGTAAAGCTGCTTTGGAACAATCTACATTGTTAAAAGCACTATATAAATAAAGTTGACTTGACTTGACTTGACTTGTGTGTACTGTCTGGGTGAGGAGCATGCACGGGAAGTTCTCGAGGGAGCTTCCTGTGCAAACTGTGAGCGTTTTCCCATGAGAACGCTCTGCTCTCGTCTGGCCTTTTCTCGAGGGGAGAGGGTTCGGCATCTGGGGACGGCTCCGCTCAAGCTGCTGAGCCTGAGCGGCGTCTAAAGTCTTGGGGTTCCCAGATGGATCTGGCTCGTCGTTTGGACTGGTGTGGTGCTCGTGGATGACGATCCAGATCGCGAGGGGCAGACATCGGAGGAGGAGCGAGATCTGGGCTCCTCCTCGTCGTCTGCTGCTCTTCGAACTGAGCAAAGGATGGTTGAAGATGTTGATGAGTCAGCTGAGGCTGAAGCCTCTCAGCCATCCTGTCCCATGTACGGGGAGCTGTTGGAGGTCATGGAACGTGTGAGGAGAGAGGCCGTTCGTCCGAATCGTTTGGACGACCGGTTTCTCTCCGCTCATGACCGCCCAGCTCCCGGGAGTCTTCCATTTCTTCCAGATCTCCACCAGCAGATCGCGAAGGGATGGAAGAAGCCTTATTCAGCCCGAGCTAACTTCGCTGATATCGAGGGATTATCCGAGGCTGGGTATGTGTCGGTGCCGCCTGTGGACGAGACGTTCGCGAACTATCTCGCTTCCGGGCGGCGGTCGACACTAAGGGCTCCCACCCTGCCGACGAAACCTCTCAGAACGACCTCGCGTCTGAACGACAGGGCGTACATGTCGACGGGTCACGCTGAGGCGGCTTTGCACACCATGGCGGTGTTACAAGCCTACCAGGAATGGGTTAGACCCTTCCCCTGATGTGGTGACCGAGTTGCGCCGGACCACAGATTTCGCTCTCCGGGCTACCAAACAAACAGCGTTCGCCATCGGTCGTTCGATGGCGGCAGTGGTGGCCACGGAGAGACATCTGAAGGCGCGCTCGGCGGCATTTAGAACGTGCATTCCGCTGAGGTACGGGACTGCGCCCAGGCAGTCGGGTGTCCCTGGCCCGTCCCGGTCTGAGGATTGGAGGCGGGACCAGCGAGCCAGCGTCGCCTCTCGAGCACCACTCTGCGGAGGACTGGGGCGCAGGGAAGGCAGGACACCCGCAACAAAAAGAGGAAGGAAGCCGGGGCTGGTAACCGGAACCAGCGTAGGCAGCGGACTCTGCCTCCTAGGACGCGCAGATGAGCGCTGCCCTTTTCCCTTTCTCCTGTGCTTTCCCCTGGGCGCTTTACATCAGGCCGGTGGGCCTATGATGAGCAGAAAATGTAAGATTCTGACGGCCCGCCTGGTTTGTTTGGTGAAAGCGCCCCCCTCAGGATGGTGGTCGTATACTAGCTTGATGGCTGGGTTTGAAGCGCCGCGAGGAGCGAGTGGTGAGTCCCCCTCGAGAAAGGTGAAACATTTTCACTATGTTTTTCAGGACTTTTTTATTTTCGCTCTCCTGAGAGGCTTTTTGGGGAATTATGGAACATCGCTGGACTTCGCAGGGCCTGCAGCTCCCTGTGAGTAAGCTAAGAACGATCTTTTTTGCAACATTATATGTTTGTGTATGAATGCCTTACTTTAGCTAGTAAAGATTTGCCGCCTCTCCGTGTTATCGCGCCCACTAATGTGGGTAGCTGAATTTGCGCTCTTGCCTGCGGGCTTGTAGTGTCGGGGGTGAGCCGTGTTTTCCTAGCTTAAAGTGTGAAGTAGCTGACGACCAGGTATGCATTTGTGCACGAGCTGTAGTGAGATCTGCGCCCAGCACTGCGGGGCTTTGGGAAGGGTTTTTTTTCGGGGCCTCATTGTGTTTATAAGGGGTGATAATATTTATTTCCCGAGCCCTGAGTAGATCTAGTGCAGACTTAGTGTCGCACCACTTGGCCTAGGCTACGTTAAGGATGTGGGGCGTCCCCTTTTAAAAAGGTTTGTTCGCCCCTGGTGTGTCTTTTAAGTATAAAAACAGGGCTTTGTTTCTGCATCCTTGATTCAGCCTCCTCAACTCAGCCAGAGTTGTCCGGCCAAGGCCCGCCCCCTTCTCTGCGTTCTGGGGTTATTTAGTAATGTAGTCTAGGTGTTGCAGCAGGGATAGCGACTTTGCCAGTGGTCGTGTCGCTGGCTTAAGCGCCTTTCGCTTGTGTGTGATTAGACTGTATTTTGCTGTACCCGCCTTTCAGAGCTTGTGTGGCCGCCACCTTCTGGCGGCCCCTGGCCTCATCCTGGGGGATGGCACGGCCGGTGGGTGGCATATGTGTAAAATATTTTCACCCTTGCTCTATGTCTTCTGCTCCACCTTCCTTAGGGCTCGGGTTGAGCTGAACATCGCAACCTTCTGCATGGCGGTTTTGGTCAGATGCTCCCCTGAGGCCCTCGCATTGCCAATGGCTGACGCCCTCGCATGAACGGCAGGCCGCTGTATGGAAAAGTGAGGCGGCCGCCCCGAAGCGGGTGACGTAAGTTGTACTCCCCTCGCTTTAGACGGTTTGTTAAGCATTTGTTCACTGACTGCAACTCTGTTGGCAATGTGATTAGGTTCATGTCTGTAGGCACTGCCCGTGAGACTGCGCCGTCATGGAGGCCCTCTAGCCTCTGGGATGGAGCCAGCCCCAGGTGCGGGTGTATGAAGGCCAGCTGGTTGTGAGTAGCCAGCTTGGGCAGTCTGGGCAGCAGACTCCAGGTCAGAGGAGTCTCGACGTCGCGGCCCGTGAGTGGGCCCCGGGGTTTTTTCATCGATGTTGCTCCAGCAGAACCTCGTCAACTAGCAGGCCCTCTTTGGCCTCCATGGTGATAACTGGATGTCCAGTTCTTTGTCAGCAGCAGACAGCTACCGTCAGCCCAGGTGCAGCAGCCAGCCTTCCTCTAACCGCGGCAGGGTTCATAGAATCTGCAGACCTCCTATTTGGAGGTAGGCCCTGCCAGGCCTCCCTGAGGGGTAGGCTCCCGGTTTTTGGGTTACCTTGGCTCAGGTGGTAGGCCCCACCAGGCCTCCCTGAGGGGGTATTCCTGGGCATTAGTCCCTCGACGGCTGGCACAAGCTGTTTGTAGATGGTACGCGTTACCAGGCCTCCCTAAGGGCCTGCTGTGGGGTTAGCAGGCTCACTTGACCTCCCCTGAGGGGGCGTTCCTGGGCTCCAGTCACTAGATGGCTAGCACGAGTGGCTAGTAGGTAGTAGGCCTCACCTGGCCTCCCTGAGGGCAAGTTCCCGGTTCCCAGTCTCTGTGGCGGTGAGCATGGAGTGCTACGAGTAGCACGTTCTGCTATCAGGTGGTAGGCACTGTGCCTCCCTGAGATCGTTCCCTGGTCCCCAGTTTCAGTAACAGATGGTGGCATGGGTTGCTAGCAGGCAGCAAGCTGCACGGGGCTTCCCTGTGGGATTCGCTATGGAGTAGTAGGCCTCACGTGACCTCCTCTGAGGGATGAGTCCAGTCACTGAGCGGAAGGCTGTGATGGAGGAGTGCCCGACAACTGGCAGGTGGTAGGCCTCACTAGGCCTCCCTGACGGAGCGAGTCCCTGTTCTTCCCAGCTACCTCGACGGCTAGCTCGACTGCTATCAGGTGATAGGCCTGTCTGGCCTCCCTGAGGGCGAGCTCCGTTGTTTGGACACGCGAGCAGTCAGCACAGGTTACCAGGTGGAGGCCCCTTCCGGCCTCCCTGGGGAACGAGTTCCCTAGGCAGGAACACACAACTGGCCTTACGCTGACAGCTAGTGGTCACCTGCTATCAGGCTCCGGTTTCAAGTCGGTTGCAAGACCTGAAGGTGGTTTTCATACCCTAGCATGACGAGACGACGCTGCTGCTATGCGGTCCCTGCAGGAAGAGACTTTCATAGATTGCCTACAGCATGGTTACCTACCAGGCAGGCTTATGAGCTCCTCTCAAGTGAGAGTCTGCTGCGAGCTTACGGCCGCCTGGCGCTGATCCATTGGTTGTAGGCCCCTCGGGGCCTCCCTGGTAGGATCAGCCTGTAGGCCTTCTGGCCTCCTGAGCACGTTTTAAAGTAAGTGCTTGGTAGATCCGAGGATCAAGCGGCTGAACTCCCCTCGCTAGCAAGGGTTAGAAAGCACTTCGCTGAGCGCTGCTCTCCAGGATAACCCGTCTCTGAGGTCCGGCTGGTGGAGGACACTGCCTTTTCTGCAGTACCCTAGCGGGATGTCTCTTCGGAGGCGAGTACCAGAGGCTCTGTTTCCCTTGCCACGTTCCCTTAAAGGAACCCCTTCTGTTGAATGGGCTGGTTCCAGGCCTTCGAGCGGCCAGGGTAAGACCTCATATGGTATGCGAAGTTTCCTTCTCAGGTTATAGCTTGGGCTTTGACCGTAGGGAGCGCTGTCACTGAAAGCCTAATGTGACCAGAAGGGGAGTGGTTCAGGCATTTCAGTTGAATTTGCTTGACCTGACAGTTGTCACTGTCCAGTGGGCATGCACTCCCTTCGGCATGGCGGCGTGGGTATATCGTTCCCCGCAGCGCGAGTTCCCTTTCGAAAGGGAACGTCTCCGGTTACGTATGTAACCTAGGTTCCCTGAGAACAGGGAACGAGATGCTGCGTCTCTTTGCCATGCCTCAGGGCTTGCCTGCCAAACAGTCCCTTCAGATGATTAGATGCTGTCATGTTGGCAAGGCGCCCTTATATACTTCCTGTTCGCACCTTGATGACATCATAGGCTGTCGCCGGTCAATAGGATTGATGTTTTGTGATTGTGATTTCAGGCACCTGTCACGCTGGAGGCGTTCACCGTAGCATCAGCTAATGCAGCGTCTCGTTCCCTGTTCTCAGGGAACCTAGGTTACATACGTAACCGGAGACGATTTTTTAAATAACGTAGATCTTTCATGGGTTTTCAACTACATATTTCAGTAAGAGACATCATTTATGTTATAATAAGCCATACAAGTCTCAACACCATGGGATCCCTTTAAGTACACATCCCTAAAACTCTTTCCCCAACAAATAAAGACCTGCGAACTCATGTATAAAAGTTTCCATCAGATTTCTGATTTATAAAAGCCACCAGATCTCCTTTATAAAACCCCAGTAGGCCTACCATAAAACACATCATCTGATAACAGTGTAAAAGCGTACATCGTACAAGCTTATCAATTCTTTTTGCATTATACAGTATTTCCTGCCAGGCATTTCACAACTACGCTAGTCAGAGTCAAGTGCACATCACAGATTGCATGTTGATCATGTGAAAATTCCTTCTCAGAACGCAACTTCTACAATTTGCACACTTTTGCAAGGTGATGGCCCTTGGGAATCAAAATCGGCTCATAAGCCAGTATCATCATAAGCCTCACAGAAATCATTGCAGCACCTAAAAACACACTCCAAGGTGTTGCAAGAGGTGTTTCTTAAGGATTTATTGACTAATGGGATGAGAAAAAAATTCTGGATGCCAAACAAAAGATACAAGACGTTTTACAAAGTTTAGTTTGTTTACAGAGTTTACAGTAAATTATATTTAAATTTTACAATGCTTTACATTTATGCATTTGACAGTCACTCGCAGTGCATTCAAGTTACACATTCTCCGGGAATTGAACACGTGATCTTGGCGTTGTTGACACATTCTCTGCTGTTTGAACTGCAGGATTTTTAAAAAGGACATATGTAAATGGCTATAGTGTCTACTAAATAAAACGAATAAACACTAAAATCTTATTTTTCACATATTGTAGTTCTGACAGACACGTTTCCACATTCATCACTCATGTATGTATTCTTTCTGACCCTCCTGGAAATTTCAGATACATTTCTATCAATGTCAAAAAAGAGAATAATTTTATTTTAAGATAATATTAATACTTCTGACACATTAAAATAAAAAAAGTCAACATGCATTTGAAGTGAAGTCAAGTTCACTTTTAAATAAACTTTTGCTGATAATTTACTCACCCCCATGTCATCCAAGATGTCTGTGTCTTTCTTTCTGCAGTCAAAAATAAATTAAGGTTTTTGATGAAAACATTCCAGGATTTTTCTCCATATAATGGACTTCAATGGGCTCCAAACAGTTCAAGGTCCAACTGACAGTTTCAGTACAGCTTCAAAGGGCTTTAAACGATATCAAACGATACCAGACGATGAATAAGGGTCTTATCTAGCAAAACGATCAGTTTCTGCGAGAAACCGAGCAGTATTTATGCTGTTATTTTACCTCTTATCAGACGAACGTGATCATTTCTGAGCTCTACCATAACTTCCGCTAAGTGAGGTCAAAATACGAGCATGGTCATAGATGTATACGTAGATGCCTCATTAGCGCCTGCACGGATCAGTAGAATGAAGCATCTACGATCAATATACCTATGACCATGCTCGTTTTTTAACCTCACTTAGCGGATAAGACCCCTATTCATCGTCTGGTATCATTTGGTATCGTTTAAAGCCCTTTGAAGCTGTACTGAAACTGTCATTTGGACCTTGAACCGTTTGGAGCCCATTGAAGTCCATTGGGAAAAATCCTGGAATGTTTTCATCAAAAACCTTAATTTCTTTTCGACTGAAGAAAGAAAGACATGGACATCTTGGATGACATGGGGGTGAGTAAATTATCAGCAAAAGTTTATTTAAAAGTGAACTAATCCTTTAAAATATACAGTAGTTGTTAAATACAGTTTTTGCATGTTCACTTTTTAAATTAAATTTGTCAGAAGTATTAATATTATCTTAAAATAAAATGATTCTCTTTTTTTTTGACATTGATAGAAATGTATCTGAAATTTCCAGGAGGGTCAGAAAGAATACATGCAAATTAATAAATGAATGATTTTTCTGTAAACTGTCATTCTACGAGGTATAGTGTTGTACAGTTGTGCAGCCCTGAATCCTGAGAAGCAGAAGTGCCCAAAATTGTTTGTTCATGATTTACTTGGTCTCACAGAAACATACATCATGGCTCAAATGCTTGTTGCAACTTATGTCTGCCAAGGACCAGTCCCCAGCAGGCCTCAGTGCACAGACAGATTAATGGCAAAAAGGATCTATATGGCCTTTGATTCCAAGTGATTTATATTTACTGTTCATAAAGTGTTCAAAGTTAGGCCCACAACCAGTTTGTTTCAGTAGAACAAGTTACCTTTTTACAAACAAAGGAGACAGGGATATTAAAATTGGTGGTAGTTTTACCTGGAGTTAATTACAACATTACTTTAAATGCACTAGTTAATAGCAGCATGGCTAGAGTTTTCTTCAGGAGTTATCATATAGTAGAAAAGTGGTGTGCCATTCGTGATTGACAGTGATGGAACCACCAACAGCTCTACAACCTCTGCAGAAGATACTTTGTGGACATCTGAAACAGATATATCACTAGGTCCCTCAATCCTCTACCTGCCAGTGACTGCATGAAGGACGATATAGCAGGTTTGATTTAGGAGATAAGGGTAAAACTATAGGCTTAATAAAACTCTTAAGTGCATAACTGACAGAATATACACCTTACGTCTCTTTTAATCTGTATTTACTCAGCATTTTAATCTAATCTTTTTAATTTCGAATAAAGACACTGCTTTGATGTTTTGAAATTTGGAGGGCATGAGTAGGCTAAGTGAAATTGAACATGGAGGTCAGCCAAATAAATTGCAGAACAGGTTGGGTTCAGGTCTTGCGAGGATGGCAGAGCAGCTGCTAATATGCAAGGAAACTGCTTTTTCATTATAATTATATCAAAACCACTGGAAAAGGAATTATTGTTGTTATAGTTTTATTACATGTATTTCAGGCCCACTATATTTGTACTGCTTTAGGTTCTTTTGAAACTATTAACAACGCAAAATACAAAAACATAAAACCTTTTAATGAACTTTTAACTTTTTTGAGGCTTTTATTTTATGGTTATTTGAAAGGAAATGAAATAAAAAATCTTGTTCACACACATAGACACACATCTACACTTGACGGCACAAAGCGCCCATTTTTAATTTAGTTCAGCAGATACAGATCTGAGACGTTCCTGATACATGCTTGATAGTGTAAGAGGGAGATAAACTCTCAGTGACCTATTTTACCTCTTCTAAAAACACAACAGCTGCATCTTTTTGCACTCTCAGTTGTTTTTAGTTTAGCTTCAAACTGAATTTTCTTTCATCCAATTTTCTACTAGCTTGGCTTTGTCCAAATAAAACTACTACATTTGATTCATTGAGTTAATTAAATATGTTCATAGAAGATAATGAAGAAATTTGGTTGATCTAGTTTCACATCATAAGAGTCCTCTGTATATTTTGATTAATTACATTTAGTCTTGTTCGATGTCATAAAACTCAGATGTTATGATTATCAGCGCAGTTTAGCCTCATTAGAGTAATTATCAATGCTTCGTTTGCATAAGATAAATCAGTTATCGGCAGACTCGGATACTGAAATCACAATAAGAAAATAATTTGAAAACAAGTAATAATAGACATTTCCCCCTCAAATTGTAAAGTGACAAAAACAGGGCATTTTTTATTGACCTTCTCTCTAAATAGTCACTCACCCATCACATTAGAATGACTGTGAGAACAATCGCATAGAAGATTTAACTCACCTGAAAGATGCCATTCAGAGTGATTGAATTTGAATTGCAATTGGAGTTTGGTTAGAGCAGTGCAGTGAGCTGTCTCTGTTGTGATGAAGACTTGTGACGTGCTGTGTGTTTTTGAATGGGACACGTCACTGCTGGCCTTTCTCTCCCACTGTCTTCTCCCACTTTGACCTTTCAGACCAGGACAGCTGACAGACCGCTACATCTTTTTCCTCTCTTTTCTCTCTCCTCTACATAATGAAGAGGTAATTACCCTTCAACTTGTTGCCTTCACAATGCTACAAGAACGAGGAGACTTGAAATCGACAGAGAGAGAATATGAACGGAATATAGAAAATGTAATTTGCTAGACTGTTGCTCATAGGAAACAAACATTTCTTTAACCTACATCAGATGAATTATGTTTAATGAATGACGCATGTTTTTATTCCCGGCTGTCTGAAGGGGAAGGGGTGAGTTGGCAAATTGCTACCTCACTATCTAAAGGGCAGATTTTTTTTCTTTTTCTTGAATGCTGCCTGGAGTATGCTTTTTGGCTAGGTACAATCTTTAGATAAATAAATACAAATTGGTAATTATTTATTAACAAGTAATTTATATATTTATTTTCAGAGGTGGACAGGGTGATTTAAAAAAAAATATTTTGAGTATTTTCATTTTGAGAAACTTTAATTTGAGGATCTGTGGCCTGACAGAACCGATCATATCTTCGCACTAGTTACAACACAAAATAAACACAAATGAACATCAGAAGGTATAGGTTGAAAGATACAGTACAACTTACCGAAATCCGTATCATGTCACATGTAATTGCTCAATCAGTGTTTTAACCGTGGAAAGATGTCAATAAAACAGCAGGTAAACATTTACCTCAGAAAAGCTCATTTTATTTATTATTTTTTCAATCTAAAATAAAAATAATTAAGTCAGCTAGAAAAAGGGACTTTGATAGGAGAATTTTGCTAAATATATGCACTATAAGCTATTTCACATACATTGTATTATTTAACCTGTTCTTCAATATTGAATTATGTATGTTTGAATAAATCTGTTTCGTGACAGTCACCATTTATATGTTTATATAAAAAAAACAAAAAACAAGTAGAAACGTTATTATTACCTTATTATAAAAAATATCTTATGTGTAATTTATATATAAGTTCCCTACAAATCAATTAATTTTAACCTTTAATATTATAATGATGTAACAACTGTGGTTCCTTGTATAGTTTACAGCATTAGTTGAGAGATTTTTCTTCTTTGAGGACATTTGCCATGCAGGGCTGTACAGTGCGACACGTGCTACAAAAAAAATCGGTCTGGGGTGCGTTTCCCGAAAGCATCGTTGGCCAACTATGGTCGCAAGTTCCGTCGTTATCAGCATAGTTCAACGATTTGGTGTTTCCCGAAACCAGCTCTTGACCTGTGGTTAGAAGTATAGTTCCTTGTTAGTTTGTCGTGTCGACGTCATTGATTTCGCAGCAGCTGGGATGTGCTCTATTCAGAGATATCGACCCTATAGCCTATTTCTTTCGAAGGTTTCACCATCCACTTTAAGTAATTTGGATGACTTAAAGTCGAGGTGCCTAGGTTTTACACAATTTGCTTTCTTCATTACAAATTATTTGAAACCATATAATAGCGTGACGATCGCAATTATTCTCCCTTCGAAGTGCCCTCCGAAAGGATTATTTATGCTGGTTGGGACGCAGTCTTGGTTTCGTTTGTGCGAAGAAACGAGTGTGCAAGTGAGTAGCTTTGTTAAATTCCCAAAGACAAATTGTCATATAACAATATTTTACAAAAAGGGGTTTACCCTTAAATATTAAATTGTATCTGTACTGTAGCATTACACACGCAACACATGCAGTGCTTAGCGCTAAGGAAACGTAGGCAGATTCAGATTTATTTTATTCTGACATTTAAACATTTAACAAATGATGACATAAATCAACATAAAGTCTGAAAAGGAATAGGCAGAAGCATTTATTTTTTGGGTGATTTCTGCCCAGGATTTTTTTTTTTATCAGCATTTGTTACACAATTTTTCAGCTTTGAAAATAGCTGTTTTTTTTATTCTCCACCTCCTCCAAAAGAACTGTAACTTCATTTTTTGAAAATTGTGGTTTTCGCGTCATTTTCATATAGGTCATATGAACACATAGCTGTATGGCAAGGGGACTTAAATAGGTAGGCTAATGATCTTAAGCAAAATATGCAACAGGTGTACACAATAGTATAACAATCACAGTGATCATTGATCAACAGTAAAACCCATCATTTATTTTCATTTTAATTGTGCTGATCTATCAATATTCAATAAGAAATTAATAAATATGAAATTGTGAAATTAATAGTTATAGATTTTTGGGATCAGAGAAGACAACATTGTGTTTATATATGTTTATATTTTATTGTTCAAAGAATGAATGTTGAGTTGTTAACGTAATTACTCCACATCGTCACTAAGAAAGCGCAGTCGAAAAGAGAAAAGAACCAAATTTACAGCAGGTGGCGATATGTGCTCATAGCACCAGTCCGCCATTAGATCGAAGATGAAGAAGAAGAACGTCATAACGACAGCTCCAACCAATGTGGTTCAAACCATGGTTTTGCGACACAGGTACCATGGTTTCGGGAAACAGTAGTGACTAGCTAGTTGATTTCTTTAAAGATGCATCGTACTATGGTAGTTAAACCAGCGAGTTGTATCGTTGTACGGGAAACGCACCCCTGTGCGATGAATATATTTACCCCAGTAGCACGAGTGCGATACAGTTTAGCATGTGAGACAGAGCTTGTTTGAGTGAAGGGAGAATTTGTTTTGTGCTCGTGTGAGGTTAATCTAGGGCTGCACGATTCACTGTAATTAAACCAAAATAGTTGGAAAAGCGGCACGGTTTGCATGAAAAATTGCTAATAAAAACGGTTAATCATGGACTCTGAAGGAGGTGGCACTCGAACTGTCCCGCGATTCACGTGAAACGGACTCGGGTGCGCATTTGTTCAGGAAGAAACGTAACCTGCATATGTGTTTTAGCGTATTACAATGTATTTAGTTCAATAAAACACATGTAAGGGATGATGGTGTTGATGATTTACCTTGAATACGAGTGTATTCGCACATATGCGTGCAATCAGGGCAACAAATGAACTTCATGCGACGCACATACAGTAAACCCAAGAGTCGTTTACCCAGCTGCGCATAATAGCACCAAATTAATAAAAACAATATATTTACTGCAGTGTGTTTTCTATCATTTCTCAGTGAGTACATAAGGTAAAATAAGACACAAATTAAGACATTACAGTCACATTTTTTTATCATAATTTAATATTTTATTATAAAACCATAGACCTTTCTTAATAGTTATTAATATTTTTATTCTTAAATATTTGTATTGTATAGCACTTTTTGCATTTTTCAGACATGGTAACAGACGTTTTATACATGTGCTACAATTTTGTGGGCTGTGCTACAAAACTTTCAGCCTCTGTAGCACCAGTGCTATGAGCAAAAAAAGTTAACGTACAGCCCTTTACCTTATAGGCCCCAAATTAATCAAAAGGGAAAAAGTGAAAGTGAAGTAAAAGGGAAAAAGTTAAATGTAAAGGCCAAGTATGGTAGCTCATACTCGGAATTTGTCCCCTGCATTTAAGCCATCCAAGTTAATTCACACACATTAGGAGTAGTGTGTATTGAACACACACTGCAAACCATAGAGACCGGAGCAGTGGGCAGCCATTTTTGCAGTGGTGCCCACAAGAGATTGGGGATTAGGTGTCTTGCTCAAGGATCATTTCCTGCTAGTATTAAGAACCAAACCCGTAACCTTCGGGTTACCAGTCTGACTCTATAACCATTAGGCCATGTATGCCCCTTTTAAAAATCAATATTTAATCGAAAATTGAAAATTAAAAAATCGAAAATCAAAAATTGAATAATAAGCTTGTAAATCAAAATCTAATCCAACTGTGAAATTTGTCAATGCCCAGCCCTAGTGTCAATAAATGTGTCAATAAATGAAAAAACATTTTCTTTACTTGAAGCATGTAGTCGTTTCCCTTTATTTTCTTGTCAGAGAGTGCACAATACTTTTTTGTAATATAAGTCTACTTATTTGTTTATAAGTTAAAATCACAATTTTCTCCTGGGGGAGGATGCCCCAAAAAGACTTCATAAACATGAGGTAAGACATTTTTCTTGTGAACGTGAGGCTTGCATAATAAAATGTTATTGTATGTATGTAAGTGGCCATCATTGTTTTTATTTGCCAAACAACTGTAATTATCTTTATATCTGTCAGTTACAGACGAGTTCGGGCAATCCAGGTAAGCTTTAGCGTCTACACTCTGCACTGTAAAAAATGAAATTACCATTCGTCCAGCATACTGTGCTTTTTGAATCCCATATATTAGGAATTGTGAATAACTGTGACTCTACATAAAAATACCTGTTAGTCCAACAAAATTCTCCAAAATGTCACTGCTACATGTTAAACAAAGTTTTCTGGACAAACATTTTTCTGTTGAGCAACAACACTAAGATCTATAGTTTGCGCATGCGTGATGAGGCAGAAAATCGCGCCGAATGCAAAGGGTTTCCTTCTCCATTTTGTGCGGTAGCGCCTCATTTTCTCTGTGCCATGTGGAAGTTTGCTCATCCTGCTTCTTTGAGGATCTAATATTGCCATACGGCTGTAGGTAAGTATTAATATTACTTTTAATTTTATGCATGCAACGAATTTTATACTCCCAAGCTGACAGTGTGTTATTAGACATAAGAATTGTTGTTTGAGGTTAAAAATGCTAATTGTTAAACTGCGGATACTCCATGTATAGTCTTAACTAAGTCTTTAATTCATATGTTGGCGTAATTATAATTATACATTAAAATCATATCATAGAAGCACCGTTGTCATCAACAGAAATGTTTTTTTTGTAGGCTTAATGCAGAAAAAAACGTTGTGAAGCCTAACTTTTTTTATGTTTGTCACTGGTCAGAAAAAGATTAGCTCATTAAAGTTCTTTAGACACAGATTACGGTAAATTAGATAATTTATTTTAAGCATTTCAATTAAGTTATCAGGATCCCAGCGCGAATTCAGTACATCCTGCTCATATTACGTGGCAATGTAGCACCCTAACCGCCTGATTAGGGGAGATATAAAGTCAATAAAAGACACAGGACCAAGGCTGCAATATATCTGAGTCTCTGTATTGTCTGAGCAGCGCACCCCTCCCCCAGCAGGTGAAAGTCCCAAGACAAAAATAATCAAATGATCGATCATCCATAATAGGCAAGGAATACCAATCGCCATCATCCAAAATCATACACTGTGCATTAATGACATTCAGTTTATTTTTCAATGACGACATATTCTGATGACACTAATTATTATTAGTTTTATATATTTTTATAACCACCACACTCTCCCCGTTAAAATAAATGTCGTCCCGACATTACTCTCCTTTTGCTTCAACCCAAAATAAGAAATTTTATTTCTGCTGATAATGTAGTTTTATCTCAATGTCCTACTTATTGTATGCAATGTCTCACTACCTATGTGTACTGCATGTTAACTATGAATAAAGGCAAGTGCTGGAAACTGCATCATCTTCCTTCTTCAAATCCCATTCTTTTTCTCCCTTTCCTCAATCTCTTCAGTATGCATACAAGTATATTGGTTGATAGTGCTGCGATGGGTAAATCCATGGATGTAAGTTCTGCACCTCATATGACATGGGTTGAAATGTTGTTGCGGTTGTAGGTTCTACATTATAACATGCAGGAGTACCCAAGTGATCATAAGTAAATGTCTTTGGTGGTCTCCTTTCTCTCTTAGGCCATCTGTATTCCTGTCCTATTTCCCTGTCATGTTCACCCAGTCTTACAGATATGTCTTCCTTTTCATCAGGTCTTTCTACATGTTGTTCCTCCTCCCTCACATCAACTTCCTGTTGAGGTAGCTCCTCATTTTCCATTACAACTTCTGTTCCACGATCCCTTACTCCCCCTTGACCAATTTCTTCCCTTTCCTTTCCAGGTTCACTGTGCAGGATAACTGGTAAGTTTCCACTATGTACCTCTCCGTTTGCTTCCTCAGGTACGTATTCATCTCGCCAGTTTTCACGCCCAGGTTGCTGGTGATGGGCCGTATGTAGGTAATTATAGTAAGGATAACCTTCATCCTCATCCTCTTCTTCTTCTGGACCTGGTTCACATCTATTTACTGGTTTTGGTCTTTTTACTGTTCCCTTTGTCTTTTCTTCCTTTCCAAGATCAGTCTCCAATGGGAGATAATCACAAGGCATCAAGAGGTTACGGTGGAGAACACGTGATCTTCCCTTACCATGTTCTGGTTTCACTTCAAAAACCGGGCCTTCTCCCCCTATTTGACTACTGTGTGTACAATATCTTCCCAATGGTTTCGAAGCTTCCCAGTTCCACCTCTAGGTGTCAAGTTCCTCACTAAGACGCGATCTCCAGGACACAAAATAGAACCCCTCACTTTTACATCATAGTTTCTCTTGTTTCTTTCTGCCATTTGCAGTCTGTCTGGTGATTTCCAATGCTTCCTGCATTTCTTGTCTCCATCTCTTCACATACTCTTTATAATCAGTAGTTCCGGTTTCAGATGTCAAACTGAACAATAGATCAACAGGTAATCTCGGGGACCTTCCGAACAGTAAGTAGAATGGTGAAAACCCTGTCACTTCACATTGTGTGCTGTTGTATGCAAAGATGAGTTTGTTGAGTGACTCTTTCCAATTAGTTTTCTGCTGTTCCGTCAATGTCTTCAGCATCTGAAGTAACGTTCGGTTGAAACGTTCAACTTGCCCATTTCCCTGGGGGTGATATGAAGTGGTCCTCGATCCAGCAACTCCACAAATCTTCTTCAACTGAGCAACCAGCTGGTTTTCAAACTCCCCTCCTTGGTCATGATGAATTCTCTGTGGGAAACCAAACCTCAGAGCGTAGTCATTAAACAACTTGTCAACAATAGTTTTAGCCGATTTTGAGGTAGTTGCATAGGCTTGTGCAAATCGTGTGAAATGGTCAACCACAATTAGAATATACTCATATCCTCCTCTACATTTATCCAGGTGTAAGAAGTCAATGGAAACAAGCTCAAACGGGTGAGTAGTAACGATATTCTGGAGTGGTGCTCTGGCCTCCCTACATGGTTTCTTCTGTTTCAGGCAAACACAACTCTTGGTGACATAGTGATCAACATCATTCTGCATTTGTGGCCAATAGAATCTTTCTCTGATTAAAGACATTGTTCGATCAAGACCTTGATGACCCATGTTATCATGCAATTCTCTCAAAACACGCTCCTTGTACCTTGCAGGTAAGACTAGCTGTGTCTGTGTGTTCGTTTTTCTATGGAGGATGCCATCGTCTCCCAGGAAAAGTTTGTCCCAACTGCGCAATAAGCATTTACTTTGTGCACTCAAGGTCTTAAACAGATGTCCTATTGGCTTTTCATTGGACAGCTTAAACTGTAGAACAGGTCCAATGTGGTCATCATTACGCTGTGCTTGTATGATCTCCTCCACAGGTAATGGCTCGCATGCATGCTCAGACTCCATGGTGTCGTCAAGAGAAATCATTGCAGTCCAAGTGATGCTGAAGTGTGGTGCCTCAACAGATTGAATGGTTGCTTCGACACAGTCAGATGGCAATTCCTCAGTGCATTCCTTCATTACTCTCTCCATGTTCAGTGGCATCCTGGATAGAGTATCTGCATCCACATTTTCTTTGCCAGGCCGGTACTTGATGTTAAAATGAAAATCTGCGAGTTCCGCCACCCATCTACATCCTGTCGCATTCAGCTTTGCACTGGTTAAAACGTAAGTCAGTGGATTATTATCACTATACACAGTGAAGGTGGGAGCATAGTACAGATAATCCTTACATTTTTCAGTGACAGCCCACTTCAGGGCAAGGAACTCCAACTTCCCTGAGTGGAGGTGATACTTCTTTTCCGCGACTGTCAGGGTTCGGGACCCATAAGCGATGACTCTCAGCTTTCCCGCTTGCTTTTGACATAGAACTGCCCCAAGACCCTGATTTGATGCGTCAGTATGAAGTATGAACGGCTGTGAGAAGTCCGGGAACGCAAGTACTGGTGGTTCAACTAGACAATCGATCAGTCCCTCCATTATCTCTTAGTGCTTGTCAGTCCACACAATCGGCCTGTGAGATGGCACTCCCCTTTTCTTTCCTTTAGCCTGTCGATTACATATCTCCTTGGATTTTTCCTTCTCTTTCTCGGTTTCTTTCAGCAGGTCATACAGTGGACTCGCAATTCTGGAGAAATCTTTTATATATTGTTGATAATAGCTCAACAGACCCATGACTGCTCTCAACTGTCCAACTGTGCTTGGTCTTTTATCTTTCAGACTTCTCACGGCAGCTGTATCAGCCGGGTCCATCTTACTCCCTTCCGCTGAGACAATCCTTCCAAGGTATCGCACCTCACGTTTGAATAGTTCACATTTGCCCGGTTTTAGTTTGATTCCATACTGTCTCAATCTTCGCAGGACTTTCCTTACATCATCTACGTGGTCTTCAAAGGTTTTGCTGAACACTAACGTGTCGTCCAGATAAGGAACACAGATGTTGTCTCTTAGCTCATCCAGACACTCCTCCATGCAGCGTTGAAAAGAAGAAGGGGCATTCATAAGGCCGAAAGGTATCCTAATCCACTCATATAAACCCCACGGTGTCACAAAGGCTGTTAAAGGTCTGCTCTCCTTGGCCATGAAGCCCTGATGATATGCTTTACCTTGATCCAGCAGCGAAAACCAGGAGTTCCCCCCCAAACTGTCCATAATGTCTTGTACCCGGGGGATGGGCTGTCTATCAGGATGCGTTTTCTGGTTCAGCTCTCTGAAATCAATACACAGGCGTAAGCTGCCATCTTTTTTTCATACGCAGACAACAGGAGAGGCATATGGTGAATTTGATTTCTGGACCCATCCTTGCGCAATGAGATAATGCAGGTAGTTTTTCATCTCTTGGTAGAGGGGTTTAGGCACTGAACGGTAAGTGCGGGCAACATGATTAGTATCTTTCAGTGAAATGGCAAGTTGTAGTTTCTCGATGCAACCTATGTCATTGTCAGATTCTGAAAATAAAGCTGCTTCCTCTTTTAACATTTGCTGAACTGTTTGTTTTTCAGACTCACTGAGATGACTCAAATTGACTGGCGGAACCCATGCGACATCAGAAGTATTGCTGGTTTCATTTTTGATTTAACTGACCATCACCGGAGTTAAACCAGGTTCCTCAAAAGCTGAAGTTGGATAAACGGCCTGCACGGGTTGCGCTGTGCCTATAACCATCTTGCCTGCCAACAGTAAGTCATGGTCTGTAGGGTTCTGAACACTGACAACTATGTGTATTGTATGTCGCCGCAAGGTTACGATTGTCTCACAGAACTCCAAACCCTCTGCCCACTGTGGGTTAACATCAGGCTCAAAAATGAGCACAGTCTCTTGCTTTGGTCTGTATGTCTGCACTGTACATTCCACTTGTACCGATGTATGTTTGGGCACATGAACATTTTCCTTTGCTGTTGTGACGGTATATTCACATGGTGTTTCAGCATGGATTTGTTTGATGAAGGCTTGAACTGTTCCGGCATTAGGACAGGCTGTTCTCTGGAATTCACTTGTGATTGGCTGCATTATTCTCTCTGTGTTCACCATTTACTCGATCACATTATATCCGACAATGGGATGACGAAGCTGACTACCCCTCATCACCAACACAGGTATTACGAGTTCATCTGTTTCCACTTCATTTAATGCCAAACCAAAACTTACTTCCATCCACCCAATATAAGGTATTTCCTGTCCGTTTGCCGCCACTAAATGAAGTCCCTCAGGTGCATCAATTACCTCTGCCACATTTCTCAATCTGATGTTCGGTAAATGTTCACTTTTCCACCGTTCATCCACTATACAAACTTGAGATCCTGTATCCTACAATGCATCAACAAGAAGCCCTTGAAGGTAACACAGCACTAGACACTGTTTTCCTACAAAGGCGGCACGTGTCGACCTGTCGGTTTCACATTTCTTTCTGTGCATTGCAGAATTTGTGTGTACTCTTTCCGTTTGGTTACATTGTTTTACATGGACAGTCCAGTGATTAGCTTGACATGCTTTAGAACAATACAATGTTTGTTTACAGGCAGCACATTGTCGCAGTCTAAAGTCCGAACCTGTTATACCACACTGTGCGCATCTTTGTGGGGACATTGTTGAATATCTGGTCACTCCTCGTCCCGCAGTCGTGGCCCTGTCCCGTTTAACGACGGCTCTCTGTACATCATTGAGCCTCGTGCTCTACAACCAGCCACAAAATGATCGCTACTGCCACACCTATAGCAGTGAGTACAGTATACATCCAATCCGCTTTGCTGACATGCCAGGGAGGATGAAAATGATGTGCAGGAAACCACTGTGGCTGCTGGAATGCCCCCATTCCCCTGTCATATTGCTGCAAATAACGTTGAGGGGGGTACTGAGGCTGGGGTGGTGGCACGTTGGTTTGATTCCTCACATTGGCAGAAAACTGTGTGGACATGACCTGAGGTTGTAGAATGGATTCTTTAATTTGAGACACCTCTGCACTGAGATCCTTCAACAATGCCATGTTAGACCGCATTTCCTTTAACTCACTCAAAATGTCAGGTTCAGCTTTCTCTGTGTTTTTGTGACACTGTGTCTTTCCTTTCTTTTCAACAGCAACTTCATTAACCTGCACTGGATTCACTTTGGTGTGTTGATATATCAGCTTCTTCTTGTTTTGCCGCTCGGTTTCATTTGCACAAGCAACATTGATTTTATCAAAGAGAATTTCATCACTCACATCAATGGTCGTCAAGTAAGGTTGCAGATCACTTCTAATACTGTCATTTTGCAGGCCAGTAAGGACAGTGTGAAGAAACATGCTCTGAACTAGGTTCGGGTCATATTTCAAACTGGATTCCGCTTCCTGGGATGCGAACAGGATCTTTTGCCTCAAATCAAGACACCGAACAAGGAAACTTTGTGGGGTCTCTTTACTACTTTGAGCCTCGGAGGTAAGCTGCTTGTACAATTCAGTCGCACCTCTTTCTTGATAATGCGCTCTCAGTATACGTCTCAGCACAGGGAGGGTTAAATTTGGTTTTCCTTCCAGGTAACTACGCAGCTGCATGCCTGGTGCGATTGCTCTTATTACTGCATCCACTATTTCAAGCTCTGACACTCCCCTGCTCAATCCGTGTTCGATTTGATGCACCAAACTTGAAAAGGTGAGTTTATCTTTTTGTCCAGGTTCACCTATCTGTCCTGATATCTTGAATTCTCTGTTCCAGGGTGGCATGACTGGTCTGTGTGTCATGAACTGCAGATCGGAGCTTGTGTCTGGCTGTACGTTTGGACTTGGCAATGTGGAATAACTCTGTATAGTACTTATGTTCTGTTGTGTACCTGTGTGTTGTGGTGTGCGATTAGCTGCTCTCTGTTTTTGCACTATTAACTTCTGTAATGCTGATTGTAATGTGTCCATTTTTTTTTGCAGTTTTTCCTGTTCTGTGTTTTCTGCTATTGGATTTACATTCACTCTCTTAGTGGTTGATGCTGTCTGTCTTTCCGAATCACTGTTTTCATTAACCCTCTGAATTTCACAGATTTTGTCTTTTAGACACAGAAGCTCTGCCATACCCTCATCTTCAAGCTCCTCTAATGCCTCCCTCTCAATGTGTCTCACAATAACAGAAATAAAAAATGACCGGCCTTTGCTACTGACATGTTCACAATCAATTCCTAGGAATTCACACAGTTCGATCAAATTTTATTGTGAAAGAGCATATACTGCTCCTATCACCTCAAGCATCAGATCCTCTATGTGATCCATGAGTTACTCAGTCTAGATGTGTGCAAAGTGATAGAAGAAGTGCCCTTAGCAGGCTGCAGTCCTGCAGCGTTCCTGGTATCGAAAATAAACCTCAGATTGCTTGCACTTTCCTTCCTGGCTCGACACGGACACCGAACGTCTTCACTCCACTGGTCACCTGGGCTGAGTAGAGGGCTGAATGGCACTGGAGGAGGGCTGTCATCACTGGAAGCCAACTCACACTGCATTCATCCTCGCTTGGGCCTCCAAAATGTAGCACCCTAACCGCCTGATTAGGGGAGATTTAGAGTCAATAAAAGACACAGGACCAAGGCTGCTGCAATATCTTCTCTGTATTGTCTGAGCAGCGCGCCCCTCCCCCAGCAGGTGAAAGTCCAAAGACAAAAATAATCAAATGATCGATCATCCATAATAGGCAAGGAATACCAATCGCCATCATCCAAAATCATACACTGTGCATTAATGACATTCAGTTTATTTTTCAATGACGACATATTCTGATGACACTAATTATTATTAGTTTTATATATTTTTATAACCACCACAGCAATACCAAGTAAATAATAAAATAACTGTAACGTTACACATAATACAAGTTTCAATACAATAGCCAAGATAAAGGAAACTGAAATTAAAGAGTAACATGTCTGTTTACCATACAATGATTCAAGTTATTTGTTGTTAATTAAGGTTGGTTCTTTTTTTTTTTTGTCTCTAGATGGCGCTAATTTGCTGATTGTGTATCTGCGCATTTGTAATAGAGAAAGACAGCGGAAATTTACGTGGAAATATTTAACCAGTGAGGTACGTTAGAACGTATAATGTGTAAATGTTTAAATGTTGTCTGTAAGCCTCACATACACAATGTATGGATAGATAAACTTGTATTCAACTGTATTTTAGCTGTTTCTATGTGCTGTTTCATCGTTATTTGTCACACGCATGTGTATACATGTAACGTTATGTGTATAGAGAATGGGAACGTGACGTCACCAACGCAATGCATTCGCGGACTTTAGGACACAGACACTACATTAGAGAATGAGTAATAGTGGAGGTAGACTTTAAAACTTGTATTATACAGTTAAAAACACATTAGAATGGTGAACGCTTGCTGTGTTATGAACTGTCATAGCCTCTCTTACAACCTGCGTGGAAAACATATCTCAAATCATGCGCAATATTTCAGTTTACCAGCTTGGAAATAACAAAAGTAAGTGAAAGTAATGCTGCCTTCACGTGCTATCGGAAATTTGACAATTCCCACTTCTAAAGTCGTGATTATGAAGTATGAACTCATCTCGTTCATATTTCGAGGGGTGGAGCGTGTTCACGTGCAATTTTTACCTAGGAAACTCCTATTTACAATAATTCAGAGAGCACGTGAAGGCAGCATAACACTCGGAAATAAACAACTTAGCCAAAATGTGTCTTTATAATTTGTATTTATTATTTATAACCGATATTACAGATGAATATTTTCTGAACCGCTTGAATGTGCTCACACCATAAATAATGCACGAAACGCGTCTGCAAATGCTTCATTGTTCAGCTTCTCTCAGTAGAAGGAAATATTGTTCTTGTTCCATTTAAGTCCAGTAAAACTTTTTAGTACTGTAGGCTAAAGCGCTTTCAAATACAAATAATTTCAAAAGCTGCATTACGAGCCATAATCTGTTCCCTTTCGAACGGTCAGTTCGTACTGCGTCTTTAAGACGCTGTATGGGTAGGTTCTCCTACTCTCGAATATACTGAAGTAATTGTAAAATCACGCAGTGCTACTGCCCCGTCAAAACAGTGTTGAGACATCTCGCACGCTATTGGCTGGCCAGTGGGAACTGCATGAACCAATGGCAGAACAGCGTAATCTGAGCGAACCAAAGGGCACAAAGCCCACGAAGCTGAGCGCAAGAGCCCGCGAAAGGGGCATATAAAATACGCTGTAACTGTCAAAAACGTCAGATTAATCTCCTTCAGCGACGATCTATGGTCCTCGCTGATAAACTCGAACTACACCACTTTCACCGTGAATTGACGAGCCTGCAGCGGAATAGCGAGCTAGCCAGCCCGGACGTCCTGCGAGAGTCAGCGGCCTGCTGTATTTTTCAGCGCGCTCAAATCGCCAGCGATCCCGCGAGCTGTCACGCCTTTCCCCTGCGCTCTTTGGTGAAACACTACGGTGTATCCTTTCTGTACAATACTGAGAAAAACATATTGTGTGTCTTGTGCAGTACTTACCTGCACTAGGAGGATAACCACGACGGGTGCGTGATCTGTCTGGGCAAGGCCCACGCGGACGCTACTCTCGCCGGGTCTGGCTGCTCTCACTGCGAGGGTATGCCCATTTCCTCCCTCCGTTCGCGGATAGTGCTCTCTTCAGGACGCGACCCCGCCCCTCGCGCTCTCCCATTCCCCTTTTCCCGTCCGAGCCTCGGCGGGAAAGAACGACGGAGCCAGAGGGTTGCTTATACCAAGGCTAGCGAGTTCACGTCGGCCCAGTGCCCGCGTGCCTCGTCTTCGCCTCAGAGAGACGTTTCCCCTGTGACGTTCTCTTGATCGGACCTGCTCCCTCCGCTAGATGCCGAGGACCTGGTCTCATTTTGCGGCAATGAGGAAGACGAATCCGCACGATTACCAACATCTCGCTCTTCTTTTTTTCTCTCACTTGGGCCGCGCTAAGAAGCGCCGCGGACAGAGAATGCCAGAGTGGACGAGCGAACTAATGCCGGAGCTTCCCGCATTACTCGCTCTCAGACTGCTGGAGATATTGAGAGCGCGGCCGTTACAGACTCCACTTTCTACAGCGGCAGCGCGTGCTCCCTCTCTCTCTCTCAGCGCGCGCTCACTATCGAGAGCGTGACTTACGTCATTGCTGTCTAGCGCATAATGGCGGCCAAGCCCTGCGCCTTTTTCACTCTCTATCACTTCTCTCAGTTCTATTCAGACGACTAGAGAGGTTCAACAATGTAGTAAACGAGCCTGTTATGAAGCACGCCCACACTACAAAACCAAAACACCATCGAGAGCGCGACTTACATCATAGCCACACCCTCTGCTGTTACGTGCACTTTCGCACACAGGGTCGCTGGTTCGAGCCCAGCTCTCACAGGTTTTCTCATGGAGTCTCAATTAAGTGAATGGCGGCCAAGCACTCCACCACTTCTCTCAGTCCCCTATTCAGGCGACTGAAGAGGTTCAACAGTGTAGTAAACGAGCCTGTTATGAAGCACGCCCCCCCTACAAACCAAAACACCGCCGAGAGCGCGACTTACGTCATAGCCACGCCCTCTGCTGTTACGTGCACTTTCGCACACAGGGTTGCTGGTTCGAGCCCCGCTCTCACAGGTTTCTCATTGAGTCTCAATTTAGTGAATGGCGGCCAAGCACTCCACCACTTCTCTCAGTCCCCTATTCAGGCGACTGAAGAGGTTCAACAGTGTAGTAAACGAGCCTGTTATGAAGCACGCACACCCTACATACCAAAACACAGTTGAGAGCGCGACTTACGTCATAGCCACGCCCTCTGCTGTTACGGTGCACTTTTGCACACAGGGTTGCCGGTTCGAGCCCCGCTCTCACAGGTTTCTCAGTGAGTCTCAATTTAGTGAATGGTGGCCAAGCACTCCACCACTTCTCTCAGTCCCCTATTCAGGTGAATGGAGAGGTTCACCATTACAGTAAACGAGCCTGTTATAAAACATGCACGCCTGTACACAAAACGTTGTATTAACGGCGATCCTAATAAACAATTAAGAGTTTTTTCCTCTGTTATGACTGCAGGCAGTGTGTCCCCTACATAGGGTGTACCCCTATGCACTGTTAATTCAGCGCTATAGAACCACTCAAAAGTCCTGCTGTGGCTGGATTACCACCACAGACTTACTTTACATTCTCTCAATCCCCTCAGTTCAGGCGACTGGAGATGTAAATATTGCAGTCAACTAGCCTGTTGTCAAACATGCTCGCCTGTACACCAATGCTGTTTTAACAACGACCTTACTAAAATACGTGCACCTTGCACATAAGCACTGTTCTCACAGATTTTCGCTCTTTAGCGCGCGCCCACTACAAGTGTGCTCCGCTACACATAAGTGCTGTCCGCACAGTGTCACAAACACAAACCAACCGGCGGACATCTGAACAGGGCCCTTATCAAATGGCTTTCAGAATGCTGACAAAACTGAACACAGAAAGCAGCCCTGACAGGCTGATCAGGAAGAGAGGAGGTTTGAGTCCCGCCCAAGCCGGTCCGCCTCCCAAAAGACTCTGAGTCTCCTCACGGCCCGTTTTTTGTTCCGGTCAGGGAGAAAAACATACTGTTCTGAATGTTTTTTCATGCAATGATTGTAAACTACGAGTCTGCTTAATGCGTGTTCCCTGCATTTTACCGCCATAAAGGCGAGTCTTTTGAGATTCGCGTTCGACGGGAAGGCTTATCAGTACACAGTCCTGCCATTTGGCCTGTCCCTGGCCCTCCGCACTTTCATGAGGTGCATGGATGCAGCTCTCTCCCCCTTAAGACAAGCGGGAATGCGCATTCTGAACTACCTCGACGACTGGCTCATACTGGCCCAGTCAGAGGAAGAAATAAAATCTCACAAATCTATGCTACTCAGCCATCTAGAATGCCTGGGTCTCAGAATAAATACAGCCAAGAGCTTATTGCTTCCCAGGCAGAGAACCTCCTTCCTGGGAACGATTTTAGACTCAGCCCAAATGAGGGCGTGGCTATTGGACGAACGCGCTCTGACTACACAGCAGCTTGCATGTTCATTCAAAATGGGAACCAACACACCCCTAAAAAATTTCAGAGAATGCTAGGCCTAATGGCAAAAGCTTCTCCAGTACTTCCGCTGGGTATGAAGCACATGCGCCCCCTGCAGTACTGGCTGAAATCACGGGTTCCTTCCCAAGCGTGGCATTCAGGCCAGCTTTGGATCAAAGTGGGCCGCGGCTGTGTCAAAGCCCTGGCCCCGTGGTCACTTGGAAACAGTTTCCAGACGGGTGGTGGTCACCACGGACACCTCCAACTCAGTTTGGGGCGCTCTGTACGAGGGCGAACCGGCCTTCGGCTCATGGTCGAGCACGGAGTCACGGTTGCACATAAACTGCCTAGAAATGCTGGCAGTAGTGCTAGCCCTCAAGACTTTTTTACCACGTCTCTCAGGTCACCATGTTCTAGTCCGCACGGACAACACGACTGTGATCTCCTACATAAACCGCCAAGGCGGGCTCAGGTCGAGATGGCTCAACCAACAGGTCAGACATCTCCTCCTATGGGCAAAAGGCAAATTACATTCACTAAAAAGCAGTGCATGTGCCAGGCAGACTGAACCAGGGAGCAGACATGCTCTCCAGGGGCCTCGTGTCCCCGGGGGAATGGGCCATCCATTCCTAAATGGTTCAAATGATATGGAGTGTTTTTGGGAGGGCAGAGGTCGACCTCTTCGCCTCCGAAGACAACTGTCATTGCCCAATCTATTTTTCAAAGAACAAGGATGCGCTGGCCCACAAATGGCCCAGCTGCATACTTTATGCTTTTCCACCAGTACCGCTCATTCCCCAAATTTTAAAAAGGATCAGGGAATGAGAGCACACAGTCCTGCTAGTGGCTCCACTCTGGCGAACCCACATCAGGTTTCCCGAGTTGATTCAGTTACTATCAGCAGCCCCATGGCCAGTTCCCCTAAGGAAAGATCTCCTTTCTGAGGCGAACGGGACAATCCGGCACCCCCACCCCAAAATTGTGGGCGTTACATGTTTGGCAACTCAAGGGGGGCTCAAGAACCTCCCAGTGAGTGTCTTGAGCACCGTCAGTGAAGCTAGAGCTCCGTCTACTAGACGTCTCTATGCCCTTAAATGGTCAGTGTTCTCTGACTGGTGTTCAGTCAGGAACTATAACCCAGTGTCATGCGAGATATCACAATTCTTGTTTTTCTATAAGAGATGTTGGATGCAGGACACACTCCATCCACACTCAAAGTCTACTGCAGCTATCGCCGCATCTCATACGCCTATAGCTGGCCAATCAGTACGCAGACACACCATGGTCATAAAATTCTTAAAAGGAGCCAGGAGGCTTAACCCCCTTCTCCCTCCTACGGTGCCATCCTGGGACCTTCATTGGTCCTAAGAGCACTAAAAAGACCTCCCTTCGAGCCGCTGCAGACGGCTGAATTAAAGCCACTTTCGCTGAAAACTGCCCTGCTACTAGCACTGGCATCTGTTAAGCGTGTCAGTGACATTGAAGCGTTATCTGTGAACGCATCATGTTTAGATTTGGCCCAGGCGATTCTAAAGTCATCCTCAAACCAGGGCATGGTTATGTACCTAAAGTGCTTTCAACACCTTTCAAAGCACAGGTAATCACTCTCTCTGCCCTCCCCACTTTGGAGGATGAGAGACAGTTACACCTGCTCGGCCCTGTTAGGTCGCTTAGAGCATATATTGAGCGGTCCTCCCACTTTAGACAGTCGGAGCAGCTCTTTGTAAGTTTTGGTGACCGAACTAAGGAACTTCCGGTCACCAAACAAAACCTAGCCAGATGGCTAGCGGACGCGATAGCGTTAGCATATGACACTATGGGCCTCCAATGCCCCATAGGTGTCAAAGCTCACTCCACCAGAGGCATGGCCTCCTCTTGGGCGTGGTCTAGTGGAGTTTTCTATGGGTGACATTTGTAGATCGGCAGGTTGGTCCTCACCATCTACTTTAACCAGATTCTTCAGTCTGGATGTCCCTGCACTGCAGGCACAAGTCCTCGCTGTATAAAAATACTAAGACGGCCTAACGAATATCAGACGGCCTTGTAAGCCCGTCCCCGTCATAAGTTGGCATTGGGGCCTTCATATGCTTCAATGCTTACACATTCCTTATAGTTACCGGCCTCTATGAGCCCAGTAGTATAAGACGTGTGTACATATATATTATTAATATAAATGATGTGTCAGTAACTCTAGTCTTGAGCCCTTTCTAATAAGTGTTCAAACTTGAGGGAGTACATGTCACTGCGCTTATCATAGCACGGCGGGATTTTACAGGTTCCCATACAGCGTCTTAAAGACGCAGTACGAACTGACCGTTCGAAAGGGAACGTACTCGGTTACTTAACGTAACCTCGGTTCCCTGAGATAAGGGAAGGAGTACTGCGTAGACGGCCGTGCTATGGCGCTGACTCGGGTGATCGTCGCTTCAGTCGATTTAACCTGACGTTTTTGACAGTTACAGCGTATTTTATATGCCCCTTTCGCGGGCTCTTGCGCTCAGCTTCGTGGGCTTTGTGCCCTTTGGTTCGCTCAGATTACGCTGTTCTGCCATTGGTTCATGCAGTTCCCACTGGCCAGCCAATAGCGTGCGAGATGTCTCAACACTGTTTTGACTGGGCAGTAGCACTGCGTGATTTTACAATTACTTCAGTATATTCGAGAGTAGGAGAACCTACCCATACAGCGTCTTAAAGACGCAGTACTCCTTCCCTTATCTCAGGGAACCGAGGTTACGTTAAGTAACCGAGTACGTTATCCTTTAATGCTTTAACGTTAAGGAATTAGGGCGATATGATATAGGCTATGTTGATTGAATAAATTATCCACTGGCTGAGATCAAGCTAATAAGTATATTTATTATTTTATATATCAGATACAGACTTTTTAGTTAGGCTATTAAAAAATAAACTGCAAAAGACAAACCAATGTGTGGTGCGATAGAAGGCGGCCATCTGATTTCTGATTGCATGAAACGTGATGAATATGTGCAATGTCCTGGCCGCACGACTGAGCGCTCATGTACGTAAGAGATTCAAATATTAGTCCATTTATTATAAGTGAGTGCAAGCAAGAGTTCTTTAAAAGTATTAAAGTAAATACAGTCGTTTTTTCCTCAGGTGATTCACCTTTGTTATCATTGTACGCTCCTGAGCGTGTCCTAAAACATGGCGGCGACTACCCACAATGCAATGCGCAATGACGTAGTTTCCCAGACTCTATAGAACAGATCATTCTTTAAAAAAAACATTCAGAGATCTTCTTTGTACATCATGATTTTAAATATTGGGACAAAGATAAAATGTGTTCTAAAAGTGTAGAATATGACTCTTAAATGCATTGCTTTTTCAGCATTTTCTTTATTTGTTGCTTTCTTAATCTGTGTTCAGATCACAGTAAATAAAGTGTACTCATTTATACAATTGAATTGTTTATGAACAGATTTGTGAGGAGTTTTTAGAATCACCAACAAAGACCTTCTGGGAGTCTTCATGGCAGCCATTGACATTACACACCAAAGCTCCTGAAACTTTACAGAGCCAGAAAAGGAGCTTTCGGACAGGACATGGATGTGCTCCTAGAAAGACAGGGTAAGTTCAATGTTTTGATGGTTTGATCTATCTATCTAAATACAGTTAATCTATCTAAATACAGTTTTCATACTTTAGCTATTTGGTTGTTTCTTTTGTATGTTTTCAAGACGATAGACATTGCTAATCACAAGAGGACAGCTGCTCTGGAAGGCCTGCTTGTATTTCTTTGTGAGAACCAAACCGATCTATTCAAGAAGTGTAAAGTAAGTATCAAAGACTTCAAAAGGCTTAAAGGGTTAGTTATTCCCAAAAAATGTTATTCTGTCATGAATTACTTTTGGAATTTTCATGTCATTCCAAACATGAAAGACTTTTGTTCATCTTCAGAACACAAATGAAGATATTTGTAATTAAATCTGATACATTTTTATCCCTCTATTGACAGTATACGCAACTACTACTTTCAAGCCCCAGAAAGGTAGTAAAAACATTGAAGTAGCCCATGTGACTCCAGCGGTTTAACCTCCATTTTTTGAAATGATGCGAATACTTTGTGCAAAAAAACAAAACAAAATGAAATAAATCTCCATCTAGGGTTGTCATGATACCAAAATTCCAGTAGTCTGTACCAATACCATTAACATTTGTTCTTATGATATTTAATTATTTGAAAAACATATTAAATTCAATGAGTTTATTATTTATGATGATAATCATTATAAGTAAATTACATATAAACATTTAAAGGCTGCATGGTGTTTAAAAGTAAAAATTGTTAATAAAAAAGATCAAGTGAAAAATAAGCAAGCCTCTAGACACATAATAATAATAATAATAATAATAATAATAATAATAATAATAATAATAATAATAATAATAATAATAATAATAATAATAATTGTTATTATTATTATTATTATTATTATTATTAGTAGTAGTAGTAGTAGTATTGGTAGTTTTATTAATAGTATTATATTGAGACAGCTAAAACTGTACAACAGCGTAATATTTTTCTGTCAATAATGCGTGCATGCGCTGCAAATGAAACCGCATGGAACATGCAGGATTAATATTTATAATAGTATTTTACAGTTTAATATTCACAGACACCAGTATATATCGGCTACAGTCTGGAGCCCTGTTCTTAGATAAACAGAGAAGTGGCTGAAAGCAGCTGCCTATTAGTAGGTACCGAATATACTTGGTACTACCGGTACTACAGAAATGCTGGTATTGTCACATTTGTAACATTTCAGTACCGACTTGGTACCAAAGTACCTTGGGACATCCCTATCTCTAATGCACGTTCATGAGAGCAGCATGACACACACGTGTTGTGCAAGAGCAGATGTTCTTACCCAGTCTGGAAGCACCATTTTTAGAAAACAAACCAAGACCTAAAGCAACATAAATGTAGAATTTAATAAACGAAGCTTGCATACCCAGGTAAATGTTGGTAAACCCTCTTCCCCTGCTTTTGAACAGTGCTACCAGTGAGAACATCTGCTTGCTTTCGTAAACGTGTTGGGGATTTATATTTTGAGAATAAATAACGTCATTTTTGTTGTTTACACGCAGAGCACTCACATCACTTATCAAATTGAGGTTGAACCATTAGAGTCACAACAATTACTTTAATGATGTCTTTATACCTTTTTTATGGGCCTTGAAAGTGGTGGTTGCATTGGCTATCAATGGAGGGACAGAAATCTCAGATTTCATCAAAAAAGATCTTCATTTCTGTTTTAAAGATAAAGGAAAGTCTTATGGGTTTGGAACGACATGAGGGGGAGTAAATGATGACAGAATATACATTTTTGGGTCAACTAACTATTTAAAGCAGGGATGTCCAAACCTGCTCTTGTAGGGCCAATGTCCTGCAAAGTGTAGCTCCAACCTACCTGAAAGTTTCTAGTAATCCTGTGGACCTTTATTATCTGGTTCAGATGTGTTTAATTGGAGTTTAAGCCAAACTCCACAGCACAGTGACCCATAGAAAAGGATTGGACACCCCTAGTTTAAACGTTTTTTCCAGATTTGGTGTTTTCTGCTTATTATTTACTTGTTCTAGACCTAGAACCTTTGTGTTATCTGTTTTATTTTAATGTTCACTTTTGAAGGATTTTGCGTTACAAAACTATCTACCACTACAAAGTTGAAAACAAGTCTTATGCATAGTCTGTTCATAGTCTTAAAACATTAAAATTACACTTGCTTTTTACTTTGTTCCCATTTTTTTTTAAATAAAACACTAACAACTTTAATTCTAAACTAAAATATATTCTTATTGTGTTTGTGTCACAGGAAACTGAAGATGGGACAAAAGGGGTCTCTGTTGGCATTCTCTGTGTTGGAAGATAACACCCAAACAACAACACCAATGATCCAGAACATTGCTATTGTACTGGAGGAGGTTGTTGTTCTGGAAGATCTCCCTGATCCGTCTACTGCTCTGGAATACCTGTTTGGCCTTCTCTATGCTCTCAACTTTTCCTATCCCAAAAACCTCAAGTACACTTTTGATACGATTCAGAATGTGTTCATGGAGCTTGGGTCTGGATGCACGAAACGCGTGCTTTCTCTTAAAAACAAACTGTTATAAGTAAAAACGGAACCGTGCGGTGGCATACCTTGTCACCAACAAAGACCTTTTTTTTCTGTTAGAAAAATTGTTGTTGGTGAGGCATAGTTGGACCAGTGTTTCCAGTTTGAATTTTTTTGAAAAGTTAAGACTTGACATTTGTCAAGACATTAAGAATACAAAAAGCATTGAAGTTTTATAAAGACTGTTTAAATGGACAGTTTACGCAGTTTGTTACTCAGTTTTACTCTATGAAAACTGTGCCTTGCAGTGTTGTGGATACTTTTTTGTGCTGTTTTTCATTTCAGTTAAACAGATTTCAAGCTCTTTTACAATGTAACACTCTGTCTGCACACACATATTGATACTCCTTTTTTTTATTGTCAACAAGTTCCAAAAAAAGATCTCAAGTGCAGTTTAATATTGTTGAATGCATCTGGCATTGAGTGACCTGTTTGTATATGCTTTGTCCTAAAGGCATTTGAAGTAAATTTGGACAAGTGTTCCCTTGTCTACATTTTAGCTTAAATTGTTAATTAAAGGGATAGTTTGGCTAAAAATGAAAAATGAAATTTGTCATAATTTACTCACCAGCATGTTGTTTCAAACTTTGTATGAGTGTCTTTCTTCTGTTTAACACTGAAGATATTTTGAACAATGTTGGTAACCAGACAGTTGATAGTAGCTATTGACTTGCTGTACATAGTATTTTTTTTCCTACTATGGAAGTCAATGGGTGCCGTCAACTGATTAGTTACCAACATTCTTTTAATTATCATAATTTGTGTATAACAGAAGAAAGACATACAAGTTTGGAACAATATGAGGGTAAGTAAATGATGACAAATTTTTCACTTTTGGGTAAATAGTACAGTTGTTACAATGTATGTGCTTTTTACAACTGAATAAACAGATAAAGGATTTTTTTTTTGTCATTTGTAAATTATTTAAAATCATTAAAATAATTGTAGAAAGGATAGTGAGGTCTTTATTTGACTAATTATTATTTTTCCATCAAGGAAACAGAAAAAAAAAAATTAGCTCAACAACAGTAATTGTTGTTTCAGTTGGTGTGACAATATTTTTTTTATTAGCAAAATACGACAATCAACATTGCATGAACAAACAAATTTACGTTGGCTAAACAAAAAAAAAAATCAAAAATAATTGTTGAGACAACGCAAAAGTCTTACTGCATCAAGTTGCCTTACATTTTTACGTTTTCTCAACAATTTTTTTTTTTTACAGTGTGTTGTTATGCATCGTTACTCAATGGTTTGCTGGCATATGGGGGATTTTATGCGCAGTAAATCGCTCACTCAAGCGTAAAAATGTGCTGTTGCTGATGCCAGATTTGACTAAACTAACTTGACTAAATCAAATGAAAAAAATTTCACAGTATTTAATTTTCTCCATAGTGAAATTAATTTTTTGCAAAAAACTTATAGGAACATTAACGACAGACCTACTGTTAGTAGACCCAATGTTGTTAATTGATAGTTTATTAAAGTCATCAATTTGCATTATTTTAACTTGTTTAAAAAAAAAGTTAAAATAATATTTTTATTTTTACTTATATTTGTCAATGTACTCCTCCATGGTCTTCTGTTCGGAAATGGAAACTCTTCTACAAGGCACAGGCTCATCCAATCTCAGGTCGATGGCATTTCAACTGCCTCCACACCAACCATTGGACAATGCCATTGACCTGAGTTTGGATGAGCATGTGCCTTCCAGAAAAGTTTCCATTCCCGAACAGAAGGCCATGGAGGAGTACATTGAAGAGGCTCTCATTCAGGTTTACATCCATCCCTCAACTTCTTTTTTGTTGCCAAGAAGGACGGAGGCATGCGGCCCTGCATTGATTACAGAGCACTAAACAAAATCACCATCAAATTCTGTTATCCCCCTCCCCAGCAGCCCCTAGAACAACTCCGCTGCACTTCCATCTTCCCCAAGTTGGACCTTCGAAGTGCTTATAACCTCTTCCGGAAACATGAAGGGGACGTGTGGAAGACCGCTTCTGTGACCCATTCAGGACACCTTGAGTACTGCGTTATGCTGTATGGCCTGGTCAACGCCCCCTCTGGATTCCACAATTTCATGAATGAGGTGTTCTGGGACTTCCTGAAACGTTTTGTGGTGGTATATATACTCCCAGAGCTTGGCCAAACATTGCCGTCATGTTGCGAAGGTCCACCAATGGTTGCGTGAGTACCAACTGTTAGTGAGTACCAAAAGCAGAGGTGCAGTTTCCATCAGTCCTCCATCTAATTCCTTGGGTGCCAGATTGATAAGGAAAACATTCAAATGAACAAGGGGAATGTATCATCAGTCAAGTCTTGGCCCACTCCCATGACCATCAAAAAGCTCCAAAGATGGCTAGGTTTTTTTTATTTCTTGTCAACGATTCATTCAGGTGTCACCCCATTGCAGGACGTCTCCCTTTCTCCACGATAGTACAGACTGATGTTGGATGAGAACCAGAGCTCCAGAACCAGAGGCGCAAAAGATTCAACATGCAGGCAGCCAGCTCGTAGCAGGATGGGCTTCACTTGATCCTTCCAGTTACTGATTAGACCTTGTACGGAATTTGAGTAGTGGTCTTTTAGTAGTTGGGCTGTCTGAATGTATTGAACATAGGACTGGCAAAAAAGATTGGTGAAGAAGTGTGCTCTACAGTAGTGATGGTGGTGACTGGTGTGTGACCGGAAGATTCCCATCGGTGAGTATCAGCTGGTTCTTTGAATGGATTGGGGTTTGTTGGATTCCTAATATCATTGGTCTGGCCTTCTGTCAGGATATACACTCACCTAAAGGATTATTAGGAACACCTGTTCAATTTCTCATTAATGCAATTATCTAATCAACCAATCAATCACATGGCAGTTGCTTCAATGCATTTAGGGGTGTGGTCCTGGTCAAGACAATCTCCTGAACTCCAAACTGAATGTCAGAATGGGAAAGAAAGGTGATTTAAGCAATTTTGAGCGTGGCATGGTTGTTGGTGCCAGAAGGGCCGGTCTGAGTATTTCACAATCTGCTCAGTTACTGGGATTTTCACGCACAACCATTTCTAGGGTTTACAAAGAATGGTGTGAAAAGGGAAAAACATCCAGTATGTGGCAGTCCTGTGGGCGAAAATGCCTTGTTGATGCTAGAGGTCAGAGGAGAATGGGCCGACTGATTCAAGCTGATAGAAGAGCAACTTTGACTGATATAACCACTCATTACAACCGAGGTATGCAGCAAAGCATTTGTGAAGCCACAACACGCACAACCTTGAGGCGGATGGGCTACAACAGCAGAAGACCCCACCAGGTACCACTCATCTCCACTACAAATAGGAAAAGGAGGCTACAATTTGCACGAGCTCACCAAAATTGGACAGTTGAAGACTGGAAAAATGTTGCCTGGTCTGATGAGTCTCAATTTCTGTTGAGACATTCAGAAGGTAGAGTCAGAATTTGGCGTAAACAGAATGAGAACATGGATCAAGCTTAAAGGTGCCCTAGAATGAGTTGAAACAATATTGTAAATTGTTCTCTGCTATCTACATAGAGGGTATGTGGCTTATTTAAGGGCAAAAAATGTCCAGATACAGTTTTACAGGTCCATTTACAACCATAGAAATTGTCCCTAGAATAAAATGGTCTGTTTTTGCTGTTTTTTTTGGAAGGGTCATGAATAGTAATGTAGAGTTCTGCTCTGATTGGCTGTTCCACTGTACATCAGTACACTCACGCAATGTTGTCATGACAACCGGTACACAACATTCACTTCAGGAGGTTACTATTATTAGTATTATTGTATTATTTCTTATCATATACCTTATAGAAAAGACGAGAGTCACTTTGTTTCTATTAAGCCTGATTTCTCAAAATGGTGCCCCTGGGTACCATGACAACAGTGCGAGATATAGTAAGCATAAGCACCTGCTGACGACTCACACACACTCACAGGAACGCTAACGACCGAGCGCAGTATTTTGACTGAATAATATGGGCTGCGTCCGAAATGTGAGTAGGTACTACATTTGAATTTGAACGAACTTTGCGACCGTTAAAGAAGTACGTTCTATATAGTATGAATGAGTGTAGTATGAATGTAATCCGGACGTACTACATCTGCCATGTTGTCATGATCATGTGACCTACCATCATCAGTTGCGCTCCATCACCTCCATTCATAAATCGTCTCCCGCGGCCTCATGGGATAGTAAAGTGTCCATCGTATGCATCTCGCCGGAAGTAGTAGGTCATCCGGGTACTTTTCGGCTACTGTTTTTCGAATACTATATAGTAGATAAGTATTCGATTTCGGACGTAGCTATGGTTTCTTTACGGTTTGAAGGCTTTAGGGGTTGAGGACTAGTACATCATTGAACCTTCATTCAGGATGAGTTAAATACTTAAATACTATTAAAATCAGATTCTTTAAGACTTTTACTCAAGAGGTATTGGAATTAGTAACTGGTAATGGAGCCATTATTGCTGAAAGATATCTGTACATTTACTTATAGCCTAGTTTTCAGGTAGTCTTTAGCCCTCTGGATGCAATTAAAACTTTTTGGAGGTAAAACTTTTTAATAAGGAAAAATGGCTGATTGCAACTGCAATTTCAAGTAAAAATAGGCACCAGGAGGTTTAACACCAAGAAAAATTTCACACATTTAACAAAGGTGAAGTTGTGTTGTATTGTTATTAAATATGTTTATTTCTTCTGCTTTTTCGGGGGAATAGCTTGTCCTTCTGGTACCTTTAAGACCTCGTCAGTAGCGGTTTTGTAAAGAAAAAAAAATCACATTTAACACATTTCACAAAGTGATGTTGTGTTGTATTCTTTAATAAGTTTATTTTCTTTTTGTCCCTATGGAACATTTAAGATTCTCTTTTCTCATCATCATCGTATTTTTGTGTGGTGTTGCATACATAATTACCTGATATTCTCTGCCCTGGAATTATGATCAGAGTGATCTACTGTATAGCACGTCTTTCTGAGCCCTGCAGCAGCTGTTAGCTTTTCACCAGAGCACAACTGCTAGGTCGAGGCCGGCTGGTGGACCACTGACGAGCAGTGTCTGTGTTCCCCGTCAAGACAACAGTATGCTAAGTGCTGGTTTGTTGGCGGAGCTCAAAGATCCAAACAGACAGCGAACGTCTCTCTCTGTTACCACACTTTGTGTTGACGTGGCAGTTTGCAAAGAGACCTGTCTTGAAGAGAGAAAGAATAAAAAAAAAAGAAAAAGTGTTAGGAGACAAATAGGCTCTTTTATGGAAGAGCATACAAATGACCAACATTTATGTATTTAAATGTGTTCAGTCAACCGATCCCCTGGCACTGCATTTCTATTACATACTTCAAGACCAGTTGTGAAGAACGAAGACCAAGAGTCAGGAGTGCGATTAAAGAACATTTTTGCTGAAGAATAGTTTGCAGTTTCATCAGCAGAAGCCAGCTTCAAGCCTCACATGGAGTTCGTAGGCCGCACTTTCTGCATACATTTTTCACAGCAGTTATACTCTTTGCAAGGTCTAGCTACGTTATTACTGCAGGTCGAATGATTCTGATTGGCTAAGAGAAAAATAGATGGTCATAGTAAATTTCCACACATGGACTGATAATCAGAAGCATATCTCCATTGATCAACTGTTGACGCTTGCACATTTACATTTACATTTACATTTAGTCATTTAACAGACGCTTTTATCCAGGTCGGGAATAGTCACCAGTTTGTCCGGAACAACAAATCAATCTCCCTATAGATTCCTGTTGTCAACCTCCAATACTAATATGTAACAAAGAATACTAGCGCACATACACAGATACACAGCTTATTCAAGGTTGGAGTTGGTCGAGCTCTATTTCTGAGCAGAAACTTTCCCAAAACATACTTTTCTCAGTACGAGTTACAGACAATAGTCATCTTAATCGTGATGGAAGATGCAAAGAAAAATAAAAGCTTATAAATATAAAAGGAATAAAATATAGGAGAACAGTACTTGACTGACTGCATTGTGTCAAGTGTAATGTTTGGTGAAGGGGGGATTATGGTGTGGGGTTGTTTTTCAGGGATTGGGCTTGGCCCCTTAGTTCCAGTGAAAGGAACTCTTAATGCTTCAGCATACCAAGACATTTTGGACAATTTCTTGCTCCTGTCTTTGTGGGAACAGATTGAGGATGGCCCCTTACTGTTCTAACATGACTGCGCACCAGTGCACAAAGCAAGGTTCATAAAGAAATGGATGAGTGTGTTTTGTATCGAGGAACTTGACTGGTCCTGACCTCAACCTGATAGAAAACCGTTAGGATCAATTAGAGCGGAGACTGCGAGCCAGGACTTCTCGTCCAACATCAGTGCCTGACCTCACAAATGCGCTTCAAGAAGAAAGGAAGGCTGTCATCAAAGGCTTTGAGTGAGTATACTACAGAAATGAAGAAAACATCAATTTAAATCTTAATTTGTATTTTATTTTAATTTCAAACAGAGTTATTTCAGCACTTTTCTGATTCTTGATGTCTGTGCATTTGCTGCAGAGCTTCTGTGGTTGAGCCTTTCTCAAGGACACACTGCGGTGACGGCTGCGGACATCGAAGCAGAAACCTTCTGCTTATCAGTTCAGTGTTTAGCCCACTACACCACAAAAGTGATAAAGCTACAATACAATACAATAAAGCATGTAATTGTAAAAATATTAAATTAAATATGGCAAGAAATGGGATGCTGACAACATGAATTGTAAAATGTTTTAAGTAGTCATGCTGATGGAGAGCAGGCACACGGATGTTTGGAGCAGACATCAGCAGTCAAATTGTCCCGCACATGTTCTCCCACTCTTGCTTCCAGGTTGTGGGGTTCAGGAGGGACATGATGGACGGCTAGGACAGGCGAAGGTGTTCATGGTGGTCAACTGCTTCATCAATATAAAGCCACAGAATTGGCACAGCGGTGTTGAGATGGCAGCAGATGTGGGCTTCACCGCCTGTAAATGCGTGATGGTTTGTTAGAACAATACGTTTGAATAAAGCTTTGTTTCATGTGTTGTTGACTTTTATTCATTTATTGTGATGTTTACTTTTATTCATTCTTTTACTCATTAATTCATGTTTCCTATTGTTGTCAGTAAATACAATATTTTATTAACTCATGCATTTATTCAATGCTTGACTGAAAATTGATACGTATTCACATCGGCTGAATTTGTTCTAGTGTGTATTCATGCATCGCTATGTCATGTGACAACATATTTGAGTTGTGGAGTTACTGATGCTTTGAGCTGTTACTACACATGTCACTCATATCTTTTACTTTATAATTACATGGTTGTATCTGTAACAATCATAATGATAAAACAAAACAAATATCATGGGTTTGCATACATTATATACAAAGAATTAGATATACAAAGGTTAGATATCTTTGAATAATTCATCATAATGCAATAAAAAATGTATTTCATAAGCCTGAGGGATGAAACAGGAGTTACATTTAACAAGAAAAAGGAAAATATAAAGGAGATTTAGGCCAATTTTGCTTGTGGATGAATTTTTTTGCATATAAAATAAAGAAATGCACAACATATTCAAGAGATCACGATTTTGGGTTTTGGTAAGGATCAAACTGGGTCAGATTAGTAGGGTTAATATCACAAGATAAATGGGCAGCTGCTTCTTCAACAAGACCACAAAATTAGCAATTTTGATCAATATTAAGATATTTATAGATCGATGAATTAAACCTGTCACTCATCTTTCAAGTTATTGTGCTTGCGATAACGTCGTAGTCACATGATAACGTCAACATGGCGCATAAAGTGCGGATCGCTTAACTTAAAGGTCCCATGGCATGAAATTTTCATTTTATGAGGTTTTTCAATATTAATATGAGTTCCCCTAGCCTGAATATTGTCCCCAAGTGGATAGAAATGTTGATCGGTGTAAACCCGAGTTCTGGCTGTCTCTCTCTGCCTTTGAGAAAATGACAGGCCAGACGAGTCAATCCTGAAGTCTCCTGTTTTGACGTCCAAGCAGGAACGGTTACCTCCCTTTCCTCCGCCCAGAGAATCTGGCACGCCCATGCAAACACTCGAGATCATTAACGTTACTTGTGAACGCTGGCAGTTTCTCAGTGTTTGGATGTACAAATGAAAACAGAAGTCTTTCTTCAGTTCCTTCTGATCTGTGATCAGTGATCTCTTATGTGTAGCTAATTATTTATTATTTGTGCACACGCAGCGGCTTCTCTCTCTCCCGACAGAACGGTGTTTTCGTGTTTTCTATCTTGTGAGTCAGTGTTTTTGTACGTCCTCGTCGCGTCTATCGGTTCTAAAATGTGCATACAGTCTTTTCTGTTTAACATCAGCAGTCACATCTTTAGAGATAAACCTCACACACGCCGAAGCTCGGCCTTCAACATCCCCGACCCCCAGTACTGCATCTGGCCCACAGCGGAGGCACCAAACGCGGCGTGAGATTAAGCAGAAGGGGGGTAAGCGTGAGAATATCTGGGCTAGGCTAGCCAGCTTTCCCCACAATAAACTGGATTACATTCGATTACAGCTGTTGTGTCTTTGTTTGTGCTGTGTAACGTTACTCAATGCGTGTCACTGACGCTATTCATATGATTGGAACATATCTAGAAATAATGCTATACTCAACACTTACTAACTCGTTCATCTCGACAGCTGTAATGGTACATTGCATGTGTTACAAAGTTGGTAGAATAATGGCGGACTCGGCGTGACTGGGACTCGTGTTTATTCAGAACTCTCAGATACAAACACAGTAAACTCGCGCTGACTGACAGTGCTCTCACAACTCAGTAGGTACTATAAATAACTTTGTTAGCAATCGCTCCGTCTCCATGATGTCCGGTTCGCGAACGAATCATTCTTTTGAATCGGTTCTTTTTAGTGAACCGAACCAGTTCACCAAATCGGACTGAATCGTTTTAAACGGTTCGCGTCTCGAGTCAGCGCTGATCCATAATTTACTAAAGTTACTAACTTTCTGACATGAGTGACAGTCCCTCCGACTAGAAATAAACTAATAACCTGAAGTATATGCTGTAACTACAACAGTTCAGTTCTGAGAACTGATGTGAAGTGAACTCAGGTCCATCCGTCTCTCTGGCAGACTCGTGCCTTGTTAAACCACGCCCCCTCCGCTCATTTAAAATGCAAAGATGTCAGCCAATCACAACAGTGGGCGTTTTTACTGAAGTCTCACAGCAGACACGCCTCTTGAAGCAGGGCATTCAGCCACAGGGCAAACAGCAGTATAGAAAAAATGCCTTTTATTTCTAAATTATGACATTTTATGATGTAAAAATCATACTAACAATATAAGTACACCTCAGGAAACATTATAAAATAATAGAAAAATGCCATGCCATGGGACCTTTAACGAGATCAGGCAATATAGTACCTACTCTTTTAGAGCTCGTTAAGTAAGTACTTATTGAAAATGAGTACCTACTCAATGAGCATGCGGTTTCGAACGCAGCCTCTGACTTATGTTTTTTAGTTTTTTGATGAAGTCATATGATAAGTGGGGTGCAGTGAACACTCTTAACACCAGTAACTGGGCACAAACTTGTCCCCACGTGTATCTTTAACGTGCTAGTTTTGAATGTGTGGAAGTGAACAAGATTCAAGATTCAGTTTCAGTCTCCGGCGCAACCCTAATAAAACCACAACACCCTCTGGGGTCCCACACTCTGAGAACCACTGAATTAAGGTGTCATAGAGATACATTCAGCTCAGAAATACACACACATCAGCACTCTCAGTCTACACAATACACCCACATGATGTGGAGCTCCCAATAGGCTGAAGAAAGTGGGTGGAGAAGATTCAGTTTGTCACATCCACACTGAAACCCGGGCAGGAAATTTAAATCAGCTAATTAATGTTGATGAATGACATCTTTGGAAAATCACATTGCCTTAACATCTGTAAAGAATTCACAGATATTTTTATTCATAATGCTAATGGTGGAACACATTTAGCTCATCTTAAGTTATCAAATTGCAACAAATTATGCTTTTTGGTATTATTAGGTATAACTGAAATACCCTCCATATGTTATGTGGGAGTTTCAGTCAGGTGGATTTTGCTGATTACCTCCATGTGTCTTGGTTGTATAAAAACAAGTATAACATGGGAAATGCTGTCTGTTTTTGACAGATGACAACTATTTTGTTGTCTGGCCCTTTACTGAATTATATCTTTTTTTGGAGACCCTAAGAATTTCAATGATAATAACAAATGTAATTACCACTGTTGTTATTTAAATTGTATCATGAGTAGCCCATTGTTTTCTGTACACTAGAACAGTAGGTCATATTTATAACACTCGACTGGGCAGAATAAATGGGTGAAAGAATCTTTTTTTTTTTTTTGCTTGTGTTTGTTCAAGGTGAATTCATGAATATTTAAAGTCCAGTAGCATTTTCTTTCTCTCTACAATCCCCAGAATCCCCTCCTGCTGCCCAGTGAGTGTCCGTCAGTGACAGTGAAAATGTGCACTTCACTTCCCCTTGAGAACATGCACAGCTGTGCCTATGTGTGTGTGTTTATGTACAGTATAGGGGAGAACAATTCATGAAACAGCAAAAATGTTTTGCCAGCAGAAATACTAATTGCATTTTTTTTTTCTGCACTTGCATACACATGTAAATATATATATAGTTATATTAGTGCTGGGGGAAAAATTTGATTAATCGCATCCAGCACGCACGCACGCACGCACGCACGCACGCACACACACACACACACACACACTTTTATTTTTTATAAAAAATATATATTTGTAAAAAATTAATTATATATACAGTATATACATGCAAATATTTCTTAAATATGTACATGCATGTGTGTGTGTGTATTTAAATATAGACAAGAATTAGACACAGTACACACATATAATATGTAAACACACTTTTATTCTGGATGAAATCAATCACGATATATATATAAACAAACTTTTATATATATTTGTATATATATATTAGTGCTGGGGAAAAAATTAATCGTGATTAATCTCATCCAGAATAAAAGTTTGTTTATATATATATATATATATATATATATATATATATATATATATATATATATATATATATATATACACGCACGCACGCACGCACGCACGCACGCACGCACGCACGCACGCACGCACGCACGCACGCACGCACACACACACACACACACACACACACACACACACACACACACACACACACACACACACACACAAACAACTTGTTGATATTGATGATATAATTTTTATTTGTACTTTGAAACTATTTTTACTTACAAATTGCTAGTAAATTTCATAAATAATAAAAAACAGCAAGTAACATTGAATTAAACATTAAATTATGTATTAGAAAGACAGAAATAGTATTTTAAAATAACTTTGAAAAATACATTTTACAGTGTAATTTAAGATGTTTTGAAAAATCAGATCAACTTTTTTTTGTGTATAATTGGTTTAAACAACGATGCAACATTCTTTTTTTTGTTTTCACAACTTTTTTTTTAAAGACTGGCCTGTTGCCGTTTAAACAAATTTAGGAAATACTGGAAAGATTACAAGCTTTACTTAGTATATTGCATTAGAACACATTCCTTACTTTTTCTTTAATAATTTGACTAATAATTCGTAGCTTGTAATCTTTAAGCTGACTAGTCTGCACTCACTTTAACATCAAGTTCGAAATCATGTTTTTTTTTATTTTTATTCCTCATCAAAGGACTGCATTCGATTTCCCATGCTTTCAGATTATGCACTGAATTTGATGAAGAACTACACTTTTTTTGTCGATTGATGTAAGTTCATTCAGAAGCACAGCACAAATGCTTGGAAATACTTCACCATGCTGTCTTTTGACCTATGATGTACTGACAACAACTTGATTAATAATTTACTCCAGGGTTGTTAAACAAGTACAAGATAATCATGAAGAACTATTATGGTACATAAACTCTCAGAAAAAAAAAGCTGTCACTGGGGTGGTTCTTTCTCAAAAGGTACTAATATAGTACCATGTAGGTAATAATATGTACACACTTTAGGAATTCATGTTTCTTTAAGGTACTAATATGCACCCTTTAAGACATAAAGGTGTACTGTTTGAAAGGGTACCGCCCAAGTGACAGCTTTTATTCAACTTTTCGGTTCTGCTATCTCATGGCATGGTGTCCACTAGTGGCACACTTCAGAATCTCAACAGATGCAGTAGGTCATCTGGGTGTTGTTTGCCTACTGTATCATGAATACTGAGTACTACTTGTTTGATGTACTGCTTTTTGCATTCTGTACATCAGGAAGTATGCATATTTGAATGGAGAGATGTGTGGGTGCTTGTTTATGAACGTTTTAGTGTTTATATGTTCATATATGTTGAAAGAAAATGGAAGTTGGACTGATGTGATCTCACATTTAAATATTTGGCAGTATGACACATGGTTTATTGCTGGGCAGGCATATATCTGAGGGAGGGCTTCAATACCTACACATTCTTTTCTGAGACGTTCTTGTTTTTCATCATAAATCAAATTTCACTGTCTTTCAGTAACTTGCTGCTTCACAAACATGTAGCAAATTAGTCTCCACTCCACCACCAACTCCCTCTCTATCAACTCCCTCTCTCCAATCTGTTTATGCCCACAAGGCATGTTCAGCGCTTGAACAAAAACACACACGGACGCTGTAAGGCCTCTATGTTTTTGGAGGTGTGTATTTGTTTCACTCTGGAAATATAGAGGACTCTTGTGTCCTCTATATTAGCAGCAAACACAATACTATTCTATTAATTTCTGAACCATTCGAGGCATTTCCATTGCTTTGAGAAAAAGCTTATAACGCAAGAAGGTGTAGGTGTGTGCTGCTTTTCTTTCCCTGACCTCTCTGATATTTGCTAGATGATATAGAAGGAGGATGATGTAGGTAGGAACCGATGCACCGAATTAATGAATTTTCACATTTCTGGGGTTCTCAGAAGTGGAAGATATTATACAGGTGCATCTCAATTAATTAGAATGTAGTGGAAAAATTAATTTATTTCAGTAATTCAACTTAAAAGGTGAAACTAACATATTATATAGACTCATTGCATGCAAAGTGAGATATTTCAAGCCTTTATTTGTCATAAATTTGATGATTATGGCTTACAGCTTATGAAAATCCCATACCATCAAGGCAATAATTAAGTAGTTCCAATCAACTAAAGATGTTGCAAATCTGCCTGGAAGAGGATCTGTGTCTATATCGTCCTAACGCATGGTGAGGAGAAGAGTTTGAGTGGACAAACACTCTCCAACGATCACAGATGGAAAATCACATAGATTAGTTGAGTAATGCTGCGTTCACACCAAATGCGAATAGAGCGTCTAGCGCGATTTCAATGTTAAGTCAATGGAAAGGCGCGTTAACACGCGTCTGGAGGTCCCGCGGCGCGGAAGGCGTGTTTCGTGAGGCGCGAAGGACGCGAATCCACCTCATTCGCATGTCCAGTTCGCGCGAATGACGCTAGTTGGACGCAAATTAAGCGCCTTGCGCAATACTGTGCTTTTGTGCATTTACGCATTTGAAGCAAATTTGCGTCTGACGCCCGAGTTGAAAAATTTGAACTTTGGCAATTCGTGCCGCGTTAACCAATCAGGAGCCTGCTTGCTGCGGTCACGTGGTAAAGTAATGTGATGAGAAACCCTGCATAATTTTAAAATACTACTATTGTGTCACAAAATGTAGTTTTAAGACTTTTTCAGGTGAGAATGTAGTTGTTTAAAGCTCAAATCTGTGGTTTATTTATAAAGAGATGAAACTCTATTCGCGTTTGGTGTGAACGCAGCATTAGGGTCAGAAAGCCTAAACATAAAAAAAAAAAAAAAAAAAAAAAAAAAAAAAAACCTTTTGTTTGGGAGGGTTTCAAGAAAAATCCATCTTGCTCAATCAGAAACAAACTCCAACATATTCAGTTGTCAGACACGACTGGAAATTCAAAAGGGACCTGGTTCTGTGGTCTGATGAAACTATAAAAGGAGCTTTTTGGCAGCAAACTCACAGGATGGGTTGTGCGCAAACAGGGATAAAAAGTACCCCATGTCCACAGGATCTTTAATGTTGTGGGCCTATTTTTATTTTTTATTTTTTTTGCTGGACATCTTGTTCAGATACGGGATTCTAACAATTACCAACAGATAAATCTAAACCTGATGGCTTCTGCTAGAAATCTTATTATAGGCCGTGGTTGGATCTTCCATCAGGACAGTGATCTAAACCAGCCATTCCCAAACTGTGGTCCGCGGACCACTAGTGGTCCGTGAGGGTACTGCAGGTGGGCCGTGGAAAGGCAAAATAAAATATTTTTTTACCTTCATTTTACCAGGAAATTCCCATAAAAATAAAAAGTAAAAATAATATGTAGGCCTATATTGATATAAAATTTTAATTAAATTGTCAAGTTATTGTGTGATTACTAAAATAGGCTAGTGGCGCTCGGCCGTGACGTTCAAGTTCAGTGCCTCACTTTCTGAGGACTTGTAAACTTTAAATAATAACTCTAATAATCCCCTAAATTTGCCAAAGGTTTTGAAATGTTGACTATATCCAAGTGTTCTTATTACTGTATAGATTTCATACTCCATTGCAAAATAAGCCCGTTGTTTAAATGAACCCGATTATGCACTTGAGTAAATAAATAAAATAAATATGTGGCAGCCGTTGTATACAGTAAACTTTCTTTTATCAAGCCTGTTGTTCTGATGTGATGACCAGTTATAGTTTTAGTGCTAGTAAGCCTTAGAGGTGCGGATTAATTCAGGAAGGTCTGTGTGTAGACATATATTTTATGTATATTATGAGGTGGTACGCGAAATTTCTTGACTACAACTAGTGGTCCACACACACAAAAAGTTTGAAAACCCCTGATCTAAACCAAACATCAAAATCAACACACAAATGTGTCACTGAGCACAAAATGAAGCTTCTGCCGTGACCATCCCAGTTCCCTGACATGAACCCTATAGAAAATGAGTGGCGTGAACTGAAGAGAAGAAGCACCAACATCAGAGCTGGGAATCTGAAGGATCTTGAGAGATTCTGTATGGAGGAATGGTCATCTGATCTCTTGTCAGGTGTTCTCTGAACTCATCAGGCATCCGTGACATGAAGGTTGAGGATCCAAATGCAGCTTTATTGAAGGGTAATCCACAATCGCAGTCATACACAGGCAAGCAGTCCAATCAGGCAAACAAGACAGGACAGACAGGCAAAAGGGTAATCCATGGAATGGGCAAGTAATCCAAAACCAAGAGACAAGAAACCAGGGAAAACACTCAGAAACTAACAAGACTTCACAATGAATGACTGAGATAACCAGGCTTATATAGGGTGAGGTTAACAGGGTAATGAGACACAGGTGGATGTAATCAGGGATGATGAGTCCGGGCAGAGAGTAATATGGGTAATGTAGTCTTTGATTGAGATGTGCCCTCTGGTGGTAATCACAGGGCACTCTCACTGGTGATTGTGACAATAAAGCCCAGTTTCCACCGAAATTGCTCCTCCCAGTCAGTGACGGACAGTAATCATTTTTGTGAGATACTGTCTGCAACAATAACAAGTATGGAGGAGATTCAAGCAGCACTGCTTTTACTGATTATGTATTGGTTTACTAAATAGGTAATTAACAAAAAGGCGATAAAGAGACGAGCACTGATATTAAAGCGTATTCTGAAAGCTTGTACAGCTAGATTTAAAATAAGACAACGTATGTTATTATTATAAGCTATTACGGACATTGATCGTGAGACGAACGCGCGCCATCGGACAGAAAGAACGAGACTGATACACTCTAAAAAAAAAAGGTTCTATATGGCACCAAAAATAGTTCTTGGCTCGTAATCATAGGGGAACCTTTTTAAGTGCTATATAGCACCAATTTTGGTGCTTCAGTGGTTCTTCAGCGGTTCTTCAGAGGTTCTTCACCGGTTCTTTGACTAAGGTGCTATATAGCACCGCTAACTATGGTGCTATATAGCACCAAAAATGGTTCCCCTATGATTACGACGAAGAACCATTTTTGGTGCCATATAGAACCTTTTTTTTTTACTGAATGCAGAACGAACCTCGCAAAAGACTTTTAAAAATGCCGGTTGAAATAAAATGCTGCGTGAGCTCAACCAATCAGCATGTTCAGCACCCAAGTCCCACCCCCGAGAGTTCCCGAACTTTGAAAAAGTACTACCTCGGGAGCAGGGCCATTCGGAGGGGGAAATATTTACCCGGAACTTCATTTAGACCCTGGTTCCTGCGGTCGAAACACACTTGTTCCTGGGGAAATTTCCTGCGGTGGAAACGCGGCTTAAGTCTCTAACACAGAAGCTGCATGATTTCTTTGTGTGGGGTGTAAGACATTATTCATATTCGCTGATACTATTTTTCTCCCTCAAAGCTTGTGTTAAAGCTTGACAGATGTCTTTTAATGTGAAAGACAAGGACTTGGCTCTATCGATTTATACACTGATTTATACACTAGCATGGATACCGGTCATTGAAGCTGTGCACCCTGACAAAAGGAATTTGTTTGTGTTTCCTTAGTTTTTTACCCTTTATTATTGAGACAGCAAAGCAGGCAGGAAAATTGGGAATGAGACATGACACGGGCCAGACTCACACCTGCATCCCTGCAAGCACAACAACTGTTATGCATTGTGAGCAAGTACTCTGCCCACTGTGTCACGGGTCAGACTAGGCTTGCTTTTGGTCGTTTGATGTTTACAATTAGGTTAACCCAGCTTGTTAATGTCCGTAGACTGTCAGAGTAGTTAGAAACACCTGCAGTTAACAGATAAAAGTGCTGTGACACTCTGTCCCTGAAGCAGAGTGGTTCTTTTAAGAACTGGGTTGAGCCTGCATTTGCACATCAGCACAAGTTGTGCTCAAGGCAAAATTTACGCTCCCCAACTGAAGGTGACATGACTGAACAATGGGGGGTGTCGTGGGGAAAGTGAGTCAGGCAACAATGAGACAACAGATGGACAAAAAGACTGTGCTGATGAATGAGAACTGAGCTCATTCTGGATGTCCCTGATGACTGACAGATAGGCAGGATGCATTCGATAGAGATCAGTTCTGATCTGTTTGATGCTGTAAAGCAGTTTCAGTTGCATCATCAGCAATTCTTTCACACAATTTCAAATCTTTGAAATATCTGTACACACATATAGAACAAAAAGGTATTTTCCAAACTTAGTGAGCTGCCTTGCTGTCAAAGTGTTTTGAAATGCTTTACATAGGCAGTATCTCTGTGCTACGGATATAGTGAAGCACATGGGACACTCAGCTTACAACAGTAGAGAGTTTGAGTCCAATAACTTTTTCAAAAAAAGATTTATATATGAATTTATTTACACCGATCAGGCATAACATTATGACTATCCAAATATTTGCTGCCAAAGCAGCTCTGACTTTGCCTTCTTCCCATAGTGCATCCTGGTGCCATGTGTTCCCAAGGTAAAAGACGCACACACACCCGGCCATCCACGTGATGTAAAAGAAAACGTGATTCGTCAGACCAGGCCACCTTCTTCCATTGCTCTGTTGTCCAGTTCTGATACTCACGTGCCCACTGTTGGCGCTTTCGGCAATGGACACGGGTCAGCATGGGCATCCTGACTGGTCTGCTAATATATGCAGCCCCATACGCAACAAACTGCCAAGCACTGTGTATTCTGACACCTTTCCATCATAACCAGCATAACTTTGAGCTACAATAGCTTGTCTGTTTGATCGGACCACAAGGGCCAGCCTTCACTCCCCACATGCATCAATGAGCCTTGGCCACCCATGACCCTGTCGTTGGTATACAACTGTTCCTTCCTTGGACCACTTTTGATAGATACTGACCACTGCAGACCGGGAACACCTCACAAGAGCTGCAGTTTTGGAGATACATCTATATCACAATTTGGCCCTTGTCAAACCTTGCTTAAATCCTTACACTAGCCCATTTTTCCTGCTTCTAACACATAAACTTTGAGGACAAAATGTTCACTTGCTGCCTAATTTATTCCACCCTCTAACAGGTGCCATGATGAAGAGATAATCAGTGTTATTCACTTCACCTGTGAAGTGGTCATAATGTTATGCGTGATCGGTGTATATTTTGATACGTTTTTGGATAGAGTCATATGCTCATCAAGGCTGCATTTATTTGATCAAAATACAGTAAAAATAGTAAAATTGTTAATTTTTTTACATGTTATTGTTATTGCAATGTTGAAAACATCTGTTGCTTAATATTTTTGTAGAAACTGAGATACTTTTTTTCATTCTTTTATGATAGAAATGTATTAGAATATAAAATGTCTTTACTGTCATAATATATAAATATACACACGCAAAATTGTTGGTTGCTACAATCTCCTATTTATTTATTTATTTATTTATTTATTTAAACAAAAGTATGCTTTTGTGTTTGTTTTTATGTGTTGGTGTTACCGATTAAAACTATGCAAACCACCCACAAATTAAGAATACGCAACCCACAAAATTTCACACATTTGCATAATTGCATGTGCCATTAACAAGGATTTACACTTTTTCTCTCACTGTGCCTTCGCTGACAAAACGAATATTCAGGAACGGAAACAACTGAATCATCTAGGCTTATTTTTATCCGTACTGCACACACACACTGTAAGCAGATGTTCATCTGTAGTTACACAGACAGAAACAATAGTCTCCTTCCTAAAACATACCGAAACCACCAGCAGAAGCTACTGGCTTCCAACAGTTGCAGTCACTGACACTTTATTGAACCACACAAGAAGAAGAAGACAGGCCCATCCATCCAGAGGTTCAGTATCCATGGCCAAGGGTCAGGGGACGCCTCCTACTCAATTAGTGTGTTGCAGATGGAGAAGCTTTATTCAGCATAAAGTCTGATTAATAGTTTATTGAACACAGCTTGCAATTAAGCCACACTTGAATGAATCCCATTAATGCAGCCTGTTATTAACCTTTTCACTCATGTTTAATATCTCCTTTATTAAATGTAACAAAATGATATTTCTTTGATATTATAGAGTTTTTAACAATGAGTGAGGACGCCCACACTTTCAAGCATCTTGTGGAGATTTTTAATTAGAGTTTTTTTTTCCTACCATGATGACACCCCATCATTAACAGAATTAAAAATCTAATGTGATGAGGCTTTGTGAGCAGCTGGCTTTCAAAGGCCTCGTTTTCATCTCTATCACTCACTCAATCCATCCTCCTTCCAATCATTCATCCATCCATCCAACCCTCTGTCGCTCCATACATCACTGTGTTGTTTTGGTATGGTTGCCAATTTGTTTTCGTGTCTTTTCTCTTATTTTTTGGTCTCTGTTCCTTTTCTTGAAGACCTCATGAAAAGGTTTGACGAATGCAGTTTTCAGTTAAGACTGGAATACACTACATGTACTTTTGCCCCGATTTGCAGTCTAGATGAGTTGACAGTTGCTGAAAGCCTGTGCCAGTCTGCAGATTTTGAGCAGCGAAGGTGGCAAATTTCACAGAAAATCACAATGTATGATGGACACAGACTCAGACTATGATTCGATCCAGTCAGAGGATATCAAAACATGTTCGATATCAAAACATGCTCAACGGTTTTTCTTATGGCGATTACTTCGCTAAAGAGAATCTGGGATTTGCAGGCTCTGCCGATTCCAACATCCTGCTTAGACTTTGTCCCCAGATTGGTCAAGGCTATTTTGCCCCCTCACCCTGACTACCTTCCTAAAGTTCCATTTTCGACTGTGCATTCAATCATTATTTAGACCTTCTGTCCTCTGCCATTCACTATGTTGGAGCAGGAGAAACTTGATTTGCTATGTCATGCTCTTCAGACCTACGTCCACCGCACTAGCCAGTGGGTAAGTCAAAGCAACTTTTTATTTGCTATCGGGGCCACAAACAGGGGCAGGCGCCACCAAATCAAGCAATGTCACATTGGGTGAGGGATGCCATTGCCCTAGCCTATAAGGCATGCAGTCAAGCTTTGCCTTTAGGTGTTAGGGCTCATTCTACTAGGGGGTTTACATCCTCCAGGGCTTTGGAAAGAGGCACCCCCTTGCAGTGAGTATGTGATATGGCAGACTGGTCCTCTCCGCACACCTTTATCATATGTTTTGGTTTGGATGTTTATGCTACTCCAGGCTCACATGTCCTTGAGTCAACATGTTGGAGACGTATTTAACTTTTGTGCGCACACACTACACAACCTTAAGGGGGCCAGACACTTTCCAGTGTGGCAGCATTGGTATTCTCGTTCATCTAGCATATGAGTACACAGCATCGAGAGTTGCTTTTAAAAGGGGAGTCTCAGATTACTTGACTGTTACCCTGTTTCCAGGGTACCTGTTCCCTGTACCCTGTTCTCGTGAACGAGATGCTGCTCTTCGTTGCCACACTGGGGGCAGACTTCTCTTCGGACAAAGTGATAACCAGAAGGTGCACCTGTTTCACATCTATACTCACCTAAAGGATTATTAGGAACACCATACTAATACTGTGTTTGACCCCCTTTCGCCTTCAGAACTGCCTTAATTCTACGTGGCATTGATTCAACAAGGTGCTGAAAGCATTCTTTAGAAATGTTGGCCCATATTGATAGGATAGCATCTTGCAGTTGATGGAGATTTGTGGGATGCACATCCAGGGCACAAAGCTCTCGTTCCACCACATCCCAAAGATGCTCTATTGGGTTGAGATCTGGTGACTGTGGGGGCCATTTTAGTACAGTGAATTCATTGTCATGTTCAAGAAACCAATTTGAAATGATTTGAGCTTTGTGACATGGCGCATTATCCTGCTGGAAGTAGCCATCAGAGGATGGGTACATGCTGGTCATAAAGGGATGGATATGGTGAGAAACAATGCTCAGGTAGGCCGTGGCATTTAAACGATGCCCAATTGGCACTAAGGGGCCTAAAGTGTGCCAAGAAAACATCCCCACACCATTACACCACTACCAGCAGCCTGCACAGTGGTAACAAGGCATGATGGATCCATGTTCTCATCCTGTTTATGCCAAATTCTGACTCTACCATCTGAATGTTTCAACAGAAATCGAGACTCATCAGACCAGGCAACATTTTTCCAGTCTTCAACTGTCCAATTTTGGTGAGCTTGTGCAAATTGTAGCCTCTTTTTCCTATTTGTAGTGGAGATGAGTGGTACCCGGTGGAGTCTTCTGCTGTTGTAGCCCATCCGCCTCAAGGTTGTGCATGTTGTGGCTTCACAAATGCTTTGCTGCATACCTCGGTTGTAACGAGTGGTTATTTCATTCAAAGTTGCTCTTCTATCAGCTTGAATCAGTCGGCCCATTCTCCTCTGACCTCTAGCATCAACAAGGCATTTTCGCCCAAAGGACTGCCGCATACTGGAGGTTTTTCCCTTTTCACACCATTCTTTGTAAACCCTAGAAATGGTTGTGCGTGATCCCAGTAACTGAGCAGATTGTGAAATACTCAGACCGGCCCGTCTGGCACCAACAACCATGCCACGCTCAAAATTGCTCAAATCACCTTTCTTTCCCATTCTGACATTCAGTTTGGAGTTCAGGAGATTGTCTTGACCAGGACCACACCCCTAAATGCATTGAAGCAACTGCCATGTCATTGGTTGATTAGATAATTGCATTAATGAGAAATTGAACAGGTGTTCCTAATAATCCTTTAGGTGAGTGTATTTATAGCTTCTCACAAGCACGCATTCCAATGATGTCATCGTCAGAGGTTATTTAAAGGGGACATATTATGCCCCTTTTCACAAGATGTAATATAAATCTCTGGTGTCCCCAGAATGTGTCTGTGAACGTGCCGTTTTTGTGTATCCCTTTAAATGCAAAAGAGCTGCTGCTCCCGCCCCCCTTCCAGAAGAGCGCGGATCCTTTACATGAGCTTTGGATACTCAGGCAACAACAAAACAGAGGTGAATCTCACTCAGCCTAAATGTCAGAAATAACCAGCTGTGGAGTGTAGCCTTACATGTTTGAACTGGAGTCAACACATGGAGAGACTCAGGAAGAGGTTCCAACTTTTCGACTGCGCCTGGACTTTCTGAATGGTTAGTGGATACATTTATGTAACGTTGTTGTGGAGTTTCTTTGATTCAACTCATCTACTAGCATGTACCTTCATGTTAATCTATAAATTGTGGTATAGGTGCTTGTGTGGGAGTATAAAAAAGTTTGTCAACTGACTATACAATGCATAATAAATGTGCATTTATGAATTACGCAGATGTTAAGTGTCTACGGGATAAAACTAACAACATAGTTCTAGTCTCTGTGAATACAGTCAGAGACTATGGTAACTTTAGCCATAATAGCCATACAGCATTCTAGAAAGCTCATTCAGAAATTTGCAAACATTCACAAAATATGCAGTGCCATCCTTAGTTGTTCTGGATATGAAGTTAGAGCACGAAGTGTTGGTATTGACCCATCCTTCAGAAATAACTTTTTTAGCAAATCCAGCGTTGTACTAACCCTCGCTGGTGAAGCAGTCATGTGTAAAATGATTTCTGCAAATATATAAAATTTTAGCAACATTCTTTGGCACATTTCCATTACAAATTTAATTTAATCCACGGTGTCCTCAGTGCTTATGATGCCGGGAGTCTGTCGACTCGTATTATCGTTGGTTCATCCAACAACAGAACATTTGTATTGTTTTCTGGCGCAGACGTTGTAATTCTCTAGCTAGCTGATACAGCGAGTAAACAGAAATGGTGGTCTCTGTGCTTCTCACTCAGGGGTGTGCCTATGCTGAAAGGGTAGATCATCATGGGCAGGGTTTCCCTACTCTTGTAGGAGCAGTGGGAACAGGCCCAGATTAAGAACACTTTGGGCTCTGGGGCTATAACAAACCCAAGGGCCCCCATAGTAGCCGATCTTGGCGCCATAACATTTTCTACCACATAAATATATATATATATATATATTTTTTTTAAAACAAAATCTTCAAAGAACAAAGATACAATAAATACTTTCTGAATATTCAATTTTAATATTAAGTAGGCCTATATATAAATATTCCAGGTTGCAACACATTAACAGCACACCTTTATGCATTAAAGGTCCCGTTCTTCGTGTTTTTTTGAAGCTTTGATTGAGTTTACAGTGTGCAATATAACATGTGTTCATGTTTCGCGTGTAAAAAAAACGGTATTTTTAACACAATTTACTTATCTGTATACCGCTGTTTTCCCTCTCCTAAAAAATGGGTTGATGAGTTCCTTGTTCTATGAAATCCCTCCTTCAGAAATACGTAACGAGTTCTGATTGTGCCAGCGGTTCCCGTGTTGGGATTTGACCGCAGCTTAGCGAACGTGTCACGGTTCCTGTGTTGTGATTCGACAGCAGCTTAGAGCACGTGGAAAGGTCACGCCTCTTAACGGGGTGATATATGCGCTCAATGATCTCTACAGCGTCCCTGGGAAAGCCAAATAAAGGTGATTTGACTCCGGGATGAAAATAACAGCGTCTCAAACGCAACACTTCCTTTTCTCCACGCGACACGTCCTCTTCTCCACGTGGGACAGCAACAAGACCACGCCCCCTTTTTTCACGTATTCTTGTGGGCGGAGGTTAGTCTGTTCTACTGATGTCATTTATGAAGGAAGTACCAGGATGTAGTCCAAGCCAGCCATTCGCTGTAGGCTTTCTTACTCCAGGTGAGTCAGCCCTCTCCTCTCGGCCTCCCTGGGGAACGAGTTCCCTAGGCGGGAACGCACAACTGGCTTTATGCTGACAGCTAGTGGTCACCTGCTATCAGGCACCGGTCTCTGGCCGTTCCCGAGACCTGAAGGCGGTGTTCTTACCCTAGCACGACGAGACGTTGCTGCTCCTATGCGGTCCCCATGGGAGGGGACTTTCATAGATTGCCAACGGCATGGTTACCTACCGGGCAGGCTTATGAGCTCCTCTCAAGTGAGGGTCTGTTATGAGCTTATGGCCACTTGGCGCTGATTCATGGTTGTAGGCCCCTCGGGGCCTCCCTGGTATGATCAGCCTGTAAGGCCTCTGGCCTCCTAAGCACGTTTTAAATTAAGTGCATGGTAGATCCGAGGATCGAGCGGCTAAACTCCCCTCGCTAGCAAGGGTTACAAAGCACTTCGCTGAGAGCTGCTCTCCGGGATAACCCGTCTCTGAGGTCCGGCTAGTGGATGTCACTGCCTTTCTTGCAGCACCCTAGCGGGATGCCTCTTCGGAGGCGAGTACCAGAGGCTCTGTACTATACAGACAGGGGTGACCGTATTACGTGTCCCATTAAAGACTGGGTCACCTGGTCAGGTCTCCCTGGTGGCATTCGGTGAGAACCTCCCGAATAGTGACTGGCATAGGGCCCCTCGGGTTCCCTTGCCACGTTCCCTTAAAGGAACCCCTTCTAAGTCGAATGGGTGGTTCCAGGCCTTCAAGCAAGGCCTGGGAAGGACCTCATGTGTGTGAAGGTTCCTTCTCAGGCGATAGCTTGGGCTTTGACCGTAGGGAGCGCTGTCACTGACAGCCTAATGTGACCAGAAGGGGAGTGGTTCAGGCATTTCAGTAGAATTTGCTTGTCTTGACAGTTGTCACTGCCAGTGGGCATGCACTCCCGTCGGCATGGCGGCGTGGGTATATCGTTCCCCGTAGTGTCGAGCTGACGCAGCGTGAGTTCCCTTTCGAAAGGGAACGTCTCAGGTTACAAATGTGTAACCTGATGTAAACGCTGCATCGCTTTGCCATGCTGCAGGGCCTGCCTGCCGAAACAGTCCCTTCAGACGATTAGTTACTGTCATGTTGGCAAGGCTCCCTTATATACTTCCTGGTCGCACCTTGATGACATCATAGGCTGTCGCCGGTCAATAGAATTGACGTTTTTTGATTGTGATTTCAGGCACCTGTCACGCTGGAGGCGTTCCCCATAGCGTCGAGCTGACGCAGCGTCTCGTTCCCTGTTCTCAGGGAACAATGGTTACATTTGTAACCTGAGACGTTTTCTTGGGTCAGAGTGTTCATCACGAAGTTAGCAGGCGTGTTACGCCGGCTTCACACCGCATGCGCAAGCAGTGCGTTGGCAGGGCAGGAGTGGCGCGTATAGAGAGCAGGAGCCGTGCGCGCCCGTTTTGCATTCACACTGGCAGCGTTTGTCTCACGCAGCTGAACCACGGCTCGTGTATTGCAAATACAGTTAGGGGGCAACGTGGAGGCAGGGTGGGGAGTCACAATGACAATGACAGTAGTCCAAACTGTGCACACTCGGCGTGTGTGCGTGCGTCTGTCTCTCGTCTTGTCTCATCATCTCACTCATGATCTCTGCCTTGCCGTGGCGAGTGATCTTTTGAACTAAACAGGTCTTGTCTACTTGTGTTTGTGTGTCATATGAATAATATATATGTGCCCCATACATGGAATCAGAGTGCCTACCGTATGTAGTAAATGGAAAGTCTCTACAGCAAAAGGCCAACCGTTACATGCATTCGGTTTGTTTCTACCATTTATTAGTAACGATTTACACAGTTTGTTTACTATTTACTATTCACCTGAGCATTCAGTATTGTGCAATATATCAAACAGAAGGTGAGGGACATTTTTGGGGGCAAAGAAGTGCTGCATTTATCATTTAAACATGTGACTTTTCATGAAAATTCTATAAGCCAAGGTAACCACCATCATATGACATCATAATATGCAAATTAGATGGGAAAATGTAATCCTAAAATGTAAACTTTGGGTCATCCTTAATATTTCTCTAATTTACAGAAAGTCTCTGTCTTTTATCACTTTTAAGATATAGCCTCTTCAAATTAAGATGTCAAAATCGAACGTTTTAGGAAAAAACCTCTGGCGCCTAAAGGGTTAAGAAGATTTTAAAACAAATATGGAAAAATATCTACTATATAAAATATTAGCAATGAATGTATTTCTTCAGAATAATACTTTTGAATAGCTGTAAATTAAGAAATATGATTTTTAGAACCAGAATTCAAACCTTGCCCATCTGAGTTAAGCCAGTGTGTAAAAAAGAAAAGAAAATTATACTTAATATTTTTATTGTACAGTATAAATTGACTTTATGCATGAAAAAAGTATTTCTATTTTAGGAATGGGATGACTCCTCACCTAGGGATCATCATATTCGGGGGTCCTTGGCAATAATAATGCTGTTTTTGTGTAAAAATGTATTAGTTGTAAATAAAATAGATTATTGGAGTATGTTTTACAAGATTTTATTTTACTCTTTCTATTTTATGTTACTTGCCATGTCTTTGTAATTATTTGTGAAATGTACTAGCAATTTCTGAGTTAAAACTGTTTCAAAGGAAATCCTACACCAAATTGTTTCAATGTAGCTGATATTAGTTCTAGACGGTATTAGGGTGAGAGCACATTATTTTCCTTGACAGCACTTTATCGAATAGAAATTTCTGTCTCCTACGTACAACATGAGTCATGGATATTTTTGTACATTTTAAATGCATCTGCTGGAGTGCTAAAAGTTTATTTGACCAAGTTTTAGAAATGTGCATGCATATAGATGGCCCCAAGCTAACAAAATGGGCTATAAGCTCGAAAATAAGGCCCTTAATTTTCTCCTTTTATGAAATTAGTATGTTTGTGTATATGTGAGCATTATGATGCTAAATATTTCAGCATTTTAACTGTGAATTTATATGACTCAGCCTTCCGATTAATACCTGTCATCAGCAGTGATTGCTGTACTTTGTGTGAGTGGTTGCTTGTCTTTACAGCTTTTCAACACAACCCCAGAACACTGACAGGAAGTGGTCTCTCTGTGTGACTTCTAACAACATGACAGGCTTTAACATACGGCGTGAATCTTTCTGCTAATTTATTTCACTGCTAATATTTTATTACTCGACATCACTGAATTATTAAAGCTCATACCAGAGGACTGATGCAGATTTGTTTGGATTTAGAAGTGTGAATCAGAAAGTGGTCTGTCACTAAGCTGTGTAGGCTATATGTCAAACAGAAAGATGCACTGAACACATGCTGACATAATTATAAATGTAAACTGATCATTTAAATTGCACACTGTGTGCAAGCCTCGAAGCAGATTATAATTATAACAGGCCTGTTAAAGGACTACACACGTGCATTTAGATTTCAGGGTAGATTTTAACTTTATTAGCTTTACCTATTTCGATTAATAAGTGTTACCTCTGAGACTAAATTACAGTTTGACTCTGAATGCACACCATGGCACAACAGTAGGGGCCAGTTGTGATGGAACTGTTATTTGATCTTTCAGACTAGTGATGCATTGCTATTGAAAATTGTACAGTTAGTGGTCTTGCATATCAATGTGTATGATTTGTAACCAAGATAATGGTATCTAGCACACTTGCAAAATTGCAGTTGTGAAAAGATCAGTAATGTGTTGAAAACTACAAACCAATTAGTAATATGTTTTGCATTGTATTATGTTTATAAATGTATAAAATTACATTATAGCTGAATTATTTCCGCCGTGTTGCAAATTGTCTTTCTGTAAAGAAAGAAAAAATATTTTAGTGAACAAAAAATTACTAGCAAATAAAAATAAAGTGTTATTCTTTTGTTGGCGCAGTGAATATTTTTGCAGGACAAGTAATTCCTGGCCAACAGGAAGAAAAATTATTATTGTGCCTTATACATTTATGTATACTATATGTGATTGATGTCACTGAATGATACGCCTTTGCCTTTTTCACCTGGATACAGACATTTTTAAATCAGACATCTAAATTATTGGTACACTTTTACACAACAGCGTTTTCAACTAAAAACAGAAAACTCGTCATGTGTTCTGGCCATTCATTTACACGACAACGGCGTTTTGGAGGCATGACAACGTGATGTTTTGAAAACGGGTTTCAAAGTGCAAGTTTTTGAAAACAATACCGTTATTGTCAAGTCAAGTCAAGTCAACTTTATTTATATAGCGCTTTTAACAATGTAGATTGTTTCAAAGCAGCTTTACAGTGTTAAACAGGAAAATAATGCAGCATAATTTTATTAAGCTGTATAGCCATTTGATGTCATCAGTTTAAATTTCCATACGGTGACAGTGTGGGCTTTAGATCAATAATTAGATCAGTAATTTAGTTTATATGGTTAATTTAGTTTATTAATTAGATTTATTTTGATGTTTAGTTGAAAAATGTTGTGTCCCCAACTGAGCACGCCAAGCCAGAGGCAACAGAGGCAATTGTCTGATTGTAAACTACAAAAGAGTGAATTTGTGAAAACAGTGATGTCATGTGTATGCGTAATCATCGTTTTCACGGATCCATGTGAACCGAGATCTTTTTGACAACGTTGTCGTCTTATATGTGAAAAAAAACGGGAAGTAAAAACTTTTCCTTGTTTAGTGCATCATTATCGTGTAAACATACCCAAAGTTTTGGTTCTGTTGTTTGTAACTTACTTAACATGGGCTGGGCTTATGTAGTGTGTAACATAGTTCTAAGTGAATGAAAACATTCTGCAAAGTTTAAATCTGAAAGTGCACTGTATATAAAGTTATTGTCTCTCAAAAGTTAGAGTCAAGTAAATTAAACAAATCTTTTTTCAAACGAATCGCAAGCTGTTTAGTTGTGACGTCAAGACAAAACATTAGCATATTGCGCACTTATTGTGGGCTCAGACACCAGGGAAAACTTGAACCCCCTCAAACACTGCAGCGGATATTGGATAGCATCATGTCGAGAAGATGCTGTACTCTACAATGTATTTATTGTGTTTCATATTGTGTAGGTATCTGGCTAACTGGTTAACCCCAGTTATAACTGCCTTACTGAAATACTACTGTAAATCAGCTGTGGGCTGCAATATTACCCAAAACTGTGTCTATTGAGGCAGATTGTCTGTCATTGTTACTACTTTGAGTAAAGACAAAGGATGAAGCAAGATTTGTTTTGCCTGAGTTCAGTTATGGTTATGGGCGTTTGTTTATGAAAAATGCGCTGTAGGCGGTAGACCAATCACAACAGACTGGGCCATCTGACCAATCAGAGCAGAGTAGGCTCGTGGAAAGGATTTTGAGAGACTGATTAATCCAATGAGTCGTTTGAGAATCATTGAACATTGTGGTGATGTGCAATGTATATTATGTTTGTTGACCTGCACGTAAACTTGTTGGAGACTTCCAAAACTAAATTAAGAAACTTTAAAATAGCATAATAGGGGCCCTTTAAATGTTTTATATTGCTGTACTCATTCAGCAAGTGCTATGCTAATGCTAGCCAAGTTTCCGCTACAAAAAAGTTGAGATTACATTATCATTTTAAGTGAATGAATTAGCTTACACAAATATTTCAAGTTATGAGCAATTCAAATGAATAAGTACAAAATAAAAACCTGAAAGTTCTGCTTACTTAATCTTGGAATTGGGAACAACAGCAACTCAGCCACGAAGTGGTAGGACACGTAAAATCACAGAGCGGGGTCAGCGCATGCTGGGGTGGAAAAAATAGTGCAAGCTGGGGTGCAAGATATTTTGGACAATTTCATGCTCCTAACTTTGTGGGAACAGTTTGGCTCCTTCCTGTTCAAACCTGACTGCGCACCAGTGCACAAAGCAAGGTCCATAAATACATGGATGAGTGAGTTTGTGTGGAGAAACGTCTCGGTTACGTATGTAACCCTCGTTCCCTGAAGGAGGGAACGGAGACGCCACGTCGGAGTACCGACGAATAGGAATCTCGCTCGCGAGAGCCAATCTACTTCGAGTGTAACTAAACGAGCCAATGCACATTGGCATGCAATGATTGCACCAGGTGCTCATGCCACGCCGTGCGGGTATAAATGAGACACAGGTGATTGCATCAAATCAGCCTTTTGCTGAGGAGCCGGGTAGGTAGACAGGCACCCCAGCAGGGTACAGAGGACATGGCGACGGGACGTGGCGTCTCCGTTCCCTCCTTCAGGGAACGAGGGTTACATACGTAACCGAGACGTTCCCATTCAGTCGGTCACTCTCGACGCCACGTCGGAGTACCGACGAATAGGAATCCCTACCAAAGCGCCATGGCTTCTGCCCCCATCCAGTGCCCTGTGTGAGCCACCTGAGCTCTCTTACCTGATGAGACGGGGCTCACACCGGGAAGTCCATCACCGCTGTTCCGCATGACCCGCTCAGTGATTATTGGATAACACTGGGAAAGCGTGCCCTAGAGAAGGGAACGCTGCGGAGCCCACATCGTACCCCGAAGGAGTTATGTGGAGTACAATGCTGAGCCGTAGCCCGCCAGGAGAAGGGGGCTCAGTCCCACTGCAGGGAAGGCTCTCCCAAGGGAAAGACACGGGCTTCCCGTAGGAGCGACCGTGGAAGAAAATATGGGATCCCCGCAGGGTCACTCATATGGCCCAAGCCCAATACCGGTTCTCAAGGATTCAGCGGCAAGGGGCCTGATGCCAGACGTTCCGCCACGTCCGGCACCGAGGGCGGTGGAGGACTCACAGAGTTTGCTTCTGGAGAATATAAGCGCCGTAGCGCAGCAAGCCGACAAGAGCCGGGGCCTCTCAGTGCTTCTACCCGTTTGAGGTGAGAACACAGGAGGAGACCGGCTCTACACGTAGGCTATAGAATCTAGCGAACGTGTTAGGTGTCGCCCAGCCCGCAGCTCTACAGATGTCTGACAGCGAGGCGCCACGTGCCAGCGCCCAGGAGGATGCAACACTTCTAGTAGAGTGTGCTCGCACCCTGAGCGGACAGGGCACACCTTGTGCTTGGTAAGCCAAGGTGATGGCATCCACTATCCAGTGGGCCATCCTCTGCTTGGAGACAGCCTTTCCCTTCTGCTGGCCTCCGTGACAGACAAAGAGCTGATCTGAGGTTCTGAAGCTTTGAGTTCTATCCACGTAAACCCGCAGAGCGCGGACGGGACAGAGCAAAGCTAGGGCTGGGTCTGCCTCCTCCGGGGGCAGCGCTTGCAGGTTCACCACCTGGTCCCTGAAGGGAGTGGTAGGAACCTTGGGCACATAGCCAGGCCGGGGTCTCAACACCACGTGGGTATCACCCGGCCCGAACTCTAGGCACGATTCGTCGACCGAAAATGCCTGCAGGTCCCCTACCCTCTTGATGGAGGCCAATGCAGCCAACAGCAAAGTCTTCATTGACAGAATCTTTAGCTCTGCTGACTGCAAAGGCTCAAATGGGGCATTCTGAAGTGCTCGGAGCACCAGAGCAAGATCCCAAGAGGGTATGGAGGGGGGGCGAGGAGGATTTAACCGTCTCGCCCCCCTAAGGAACCTGACGACCAGGTCGTGCTTCCCAACCGTCTTACCTTCTACATGGTCGTGATAGGCGGATATTGCAGCAACATAAACCTTGAGGGTGGAGGGCGACAGCCTACGCTCCAACCCCTGTTGCAGGAAGGAAAGCACAGACGCGATCGAACATCTTCGGGGGTCTTCTCGGCGAGAAGAACACCACTCGACGAACAGGTTCCACTTCAAGGCGTAAGCCTGTCTTGTAGACGGTGCTCGTGCCGAAGTGATGGTGTTAACTACCTCTTGGGGTAAGTCACCTAGAACCTCCGCGTCCCGTCCAGGGGCCAGACATGAAGCCTCCACAGGTCTGGACGCGGGTGCCAAAGGGTGCCCCGTCTCTGAGTCAGAAGGTCCTTCCTCAGAGGAATCGGCCAAGGAGGGGCTGTCGCGAGGAGCATAAGTTCTGGAAACCAGGTCCGGTTGGGCCAGTACGGCGCCACCAGCAGGACCTGCTCCTCGTCCTCCCTGACCTTGCACAGAGTCTGTGCAAGTAGGCTCACTGGGGGAAACGCATATTTGCGCAGCCCCTGGGGCCAGCTGTGAGCCAGGGCATCCGTGCCGAGTGTACCCTCGGTCAGCGAATAGAACCACTGGCAGTGGGACGTTTCTGGGGAGGCAAACAGGTCGACCTGTGCCACCCCGAACTGTCTCCAAATCAGCTGAACCACCTGGGGGTGGAGTCGCCATTCGCCTGGGAGTGCAGCTCGTGAAAGCTCGTCGGCCACACGGTTGCGCACACCAGGGACATGAATGGCCCGAAGCGACCTCAGACACTTCTGACTCCAGAGGAGGAGATGGCGGGCGAGCTGCGACATGCGACGGGAGCGCAGACCACCTTGTCGGTTGATATACGCAACGGTCGCAGTGTTGTCCGTGCGGACCAGTACATCTTTGCCCCGTAACCGCGCTTTGAGGCGGCTCAGAGCAAGATGCACTGCTAGCAACTCGAGGCAATTGATATGCCAATGCAGGTGCGGGCCCGTCCAAACCCCTGACACTGCATGCCCGTTGTACGTGGCTCCCCAGCCCATGGCAGAGGCATCCGTGAAAACCACAGCGTGCCTGGACACCTGTTCCAGGGGCACTCCGGCCCGAAGGAACGAGGGGTCTGACCATGGACTGAAGGACTGGCGGCAGGCCGGTGTGATGCTCACCCGGTGAGTGCCGCGTTGCCACGCCCATCTCGGGACTCGGCCGTGTAGCCAATGCTGAAGCGGTCTCATATGAAGCAGGCCGAGCGGTGTTACTGCCGCAGCGGCCGCCATATGCCCCAGGAGCCTCTGAAACTGTTTCAGTGGAACCGCCATCCTGCCTTGAAACGTGTTCAGGCAGCTCAGCATCGACTGGACACGCTCCTCCGTGAGGCGCGCTGTCTGTTCGACCGAATCCAACTCCATACCGAGAAAAGAGATCCTCTGCACGGGGGCGAGTTTGCTCTTTTCCCAGTTGACCCGAAGACCCAACTGGCTGAGGTGTCTGAGCACCAGGTCCCTGTGTTCGCACAACTGATCCTTGGACTGTGCTAGAATGAGCCAGTCGTCGAGATAGTTGAGGATGCGAACGCCCTGTTCTCTCATGGGCACAAGGGCCCCCTCCGTGACTTTCGTGAAGACACGGGGGGACAGGGACAGCCCGAAGGGCAGGACTCTGTACTGATATGCCCGACCCTCGAACGCAAAGCGCAGAAACGGCCTGTGTCGAGGAAGAATCGAGACATGAAAGTACGCGTCCTTCAGGTCGATCGCTGCAAACCAATCTTGGGGACGGATGCATTCGAAAATGCGTTTCTGCGTGAGCATCTTGAACGGTAGCTTGTGGAGGCTCCGATTCAGGACTCGCAGGTCCAAGATTGGCCGTAACCCACCGGTTTTCTTGGGTACAATGAAGTACGGGCTGTAGAAGCCGGTCTTCATATCGGCTGGAGGGACCGGCTCTATCGCGTCCTTCGCCAGTAGGACAGCGATTTCCGCACGCAGGACATGGGCATCTGCAGCATTCACCGAGGTGAAGCGGACGCCCCTGAACCTGGGGGGGCGCCGGGCGAACTGAATCGCATAGCCGAGCCTGATGGTCCGAATGAGCCAGCGAGACGGACTGGGGAGCTCTAGCCAGGCTCGCAGAGACCGTGCAAGCGGGACCATAGGGACCACCGGCGTACCCACGGTGGGGCAGCGAGGTGGAATGCAGGTACCGGGCTGGGGCGGCTGTCTCGTGGAGGCGGCCCGCAGCGAGGTGAGAGTGTGCTGTGCAACACTTACCTGATTCCACAGGTGGGCAGGAGGAACGTGAGGAGGTCGTCCACTGCTGCCCGCTGGCGAAGGGGGAGGATGAGTGTGGTCCGGCGTTTGACCGGCCACAACTCTCCGAGCCCCCTGAGGACCCAGAGATGGAGGAAACTGCTCTTTTATTGAAAATTTGGGTACCGCTGGGGCTGAGCCCAGCGGCGGAACAGAAACAAAACGGAACACAAAATTCTCCTCCCGGCCCTCCTCCGGGGGATGGAGCGGTGCGGTCACCGTCTCCAGAAGAGCAGTCCTCCCCATCTCCGGGTCGCCCGTCTCAGGGCCGCTTGCCCTTGCCCCTGCCTTTGCCACCTCTCTTGGCAGGAGCCTGGACGGGCTGGGCGGCCTGCTTGCGCCCGGCTCCACGACGTCGCTTGGGTGGAGGCTGCTGCTGCGACGCGGGAGCGGAGGCAGACGCAGGCGGCCGCCCTCGGCGACGAGCAGACTGAGGTGCTGCCGGCGGCGGGGTGGAGACAGCAGCTGACCGCCGTGGCAGGATGTGACTGATGGCCTCAGTCTGCTTCTGTGCGGCCGAGAACTGCTGGGCGAAGTTCTGGACCGCGCCGCCGAAGAGGCCGGTCTGGGAGACGGGGGAGTTAAGGAACCTGATCTTGTCGGTCTCCCTCATGTCTGCCAGACACAGCCAGAGATGGCGTTCCTGGACCACCATAGTGGACATCGCACGACCCACGGCCCGCGCCGTAACCTTCGTCGCACGAAGCGCGAGGTCCGTAGCGGTTCTCAGTTCTTGGAGAACTGCGGGATCGTGACCACCCTCGTGCAGGTTCTTCAGTGCCTGGGCCTGATGAACCTGCAACAACGCCATAGCGTGTAAGGCGGAGCCTGCCTCTCCACAAGCCTGGTAGGCCTTTCCGATCAGATCGGACGAGTACCTACAGGCTCGGGAGGGGAGACACGGGTTCCCCCTGGATGTGGAGTTAGGGCACAGTTGCATAGCAACGGCCCGTTCCACGGGAGGAACCTGCGTGTAACCCTTTGCAGGTCCGCCATCGAGGGTGGTGAGGGAGGAGGATCCACTGGGCCGGTTTCGGGCAGTAAAAGGTGCCGTCCACGACCTAGTGAGCTCCTCGTGCACCTCCGGGAAGAAAGGAACCGGGGTGGGGCGCTGAGAACCAGCACGGGCCACCCCGAGAAACCAATCATCCAACCTTGAAGGTTCGGGACACGGTGGAGGGTTCCACACGAGCCCGATCTTCTCGGCGGCCCGGGAAAGCATGGCCATCATCTCCGGATCCGTATCGGGCACAGCGGATCTTCCCGAAGGAGCCCCCTGCGCCGACACGTCATCTCCAGAGAAGTCTGACCCTCCCTCCGATGCAGCGATGGACATCTGATCATCAGGGGGAGCCCCGAAGGATACGGATGGTGCACATCTCGAGGACGGCCCACCACGTTCCAACGGCAGCTCTACTGGCTGCGGAGTGCGTGAGGGATGAGGGTTCCCCGGGGGTTGGTTCCCTGGGGGAAGCGCGCTCACCGTAACCCTCAAATCACCCGTGCCACTGCCTGAAGCAACCCTCTGTGGAGGGTTAGATCGAGGCAGAGGCACGGGGACTCCACCCCTTGCGAGATGGAGTCTAGACCGCAACTCCGAGATGGTCATGTTCCCGCAGTGAGAACATGAGTCATCCACCAACGCTGCCTCAGCGTGCTGAACGCCCAAACACGAGATACAGCGCTGGTGACCATCCCTTGGTGACAGGTAACCACCGCATCCAGAAACACACAGATAGAATGTCATCTTGAAAAAGACGCAAGCTCTATCTGTGTTTGCTCTTTCAGAAGGACGCTCTCCTTGGTGCTGAAGCACGCAGGGGGCGGGGTCGCGGCGACACGGTCAGGGGGTGGGTGCAGCCTGAACGTGCGCGCTCTCTCACACGAAGGCGCTCTCTTACCAGCCGTAAGAACGGCTTTTCAGCGCTCTCCACCTAGCGCACCGAACCAGCTGTGAGAACAGCCTTTGTGATTGCTCTAAACAAACAACACAGAGAGATGATCCGAAAACCACGCGACCGCTGCTGTGCCGTCACACCAACACCGACTGAAGAGATCGCTTCCGAAAGGCGGCTTCCGTCTTCAGTCAGGACTGCGAAGTAGTGAGTGATATCTGGCGTTACCATCTACCACCCGGCTCCGAAGCAAAAGGTTGATTTGATGCAATCACCTGTGTCTCATTTATACCCGCACGGCGTGGCATGAGCACCTGGTGCAATCATTGCATGCCAATGTGCATTGGCTCGTTTAGTTACACTCGAAGTAGATTGGCTCTCGCGAGCGAGATTCCTATTCGTCGGTACTCCGACGTGGCGTCGAGAGTGACCGACTGAATGGGAACTTAACTTGCCTGCTCAGAGTACTGACCTCAGCCCGATAGAACACCTTTGGGATGAATTAGAGCGGAGACTGCGAGCCAGGCCTTCTTGTCCAACATCAATGCCTGACCTCATACATGCACTTCTAGAAGAATGGTCAAAAATTCCCATAAACACATTCCTAAACTTTGTGGAAAGCCTTCTCAGAAGAGTTGAAGCTGTTATAGCTGCAAAGGATGGGCCAAGTCCATATTAAACCCTATGGATTAAGAATGGGATGTCCTTAACGTTCATGTGCATGTAAAGACAGATGTCCCAAAACGTTTGGCAATATATATATATATATATATATATATATATATATATATATATATATATATATATATATATATATATATATATATATATATATATATATATATATATATATATGTATATATATGTATATATATGTATGTATGTATGTATGTGTGTGTGTGTGTGTGTGTGTGTGTGTGTGTGTGTGTGTGTGTGTGTGTGTGTGTGTGTGTGTGTGTGTGTGTGTGTGTATTTCAAATCATTCTAAATGTTTATATTTTTTTGCAGGATTCTTTGATGAATTGAAAGTCTGAATAGTTTTGTGAACCCAGATAGACTTGCACTTGTGCTTTTAAGCATTTTAGTGGCAAGAAAACTGATTTGTTGTCTACGACATGGAGTAACATCCGTAAATGTCATTCATAGATAGACTGGCACTTGTGCTTTTAAGCATTTTAGCAGTAAGAAAACTGATTTGTTGTCTACAACATGGAATAATGTCAGTAAATGTCATTCTCAAACATTATTGGCAATGAGCAGTGGGAACGCCCTCTAGCGACCTCATCGCCAGCCACTGACGGTATGCAGATACAGATTAGCTGGAAGTGTGAACAGGGCTTTACTCTGCTGCTTTAGTTACGCACTGTTTGTGCAGGTGGTATAACATGGGCCTTTATAAAATTTCAGTAGACATGAGGCTGCATTTGTAGTTGTGTGAGGAGGAGGGATTTCAACTGGCTCAGCATTAGCAGAGGTAATGATGCAGCGTTCTGCCGTTTGTTTGAGTGAGAGTCCTGACCTCACAGCTTCGGTCCTTTGAGACTTCTCTGCCCCGTTACCGTAAGCTAACTCAGCACATCCAATGCTCGGCCCCCACCACGCAGAGAGAGTGACTAAGAGGAAGATAGAGATAGGAGAGTAGAGAGAGGAGAAAAAAAATCCAACACATGCACTTTTCTCTCAAGTCCTACCTTAGTCTCTGCCGTGCCTCTTAATCCTCTGCGTCAAGCCTAACTTGCATTCCATGCACACTCGTAAGAGGAGGGGAATGCGTGGCGTAACCTCTGCAGGTAATCATGGAGGAAGATGAGGGAAAAAGTGCAACTCTTAGGCGATTCTAGACCTTATGAGGACTTTCTTTCTTTTCAGCCCCCCGAAATCTGTGATAAACACAACTGTCAGCACCCTTAAAAATCTGACTATGCAATCTCACTTCACGTTTGCTGAAAACAGCAGCTACAGACAGTTATCTTCACTCTGAATCCTCCTCTTATCAGTCTTTAAAAAGTTTATTAGAATACGTATTATCATTCTCTCTAGAGAGGGGTGGGTAGGCGTAGGCAAGAGCTGCACCATTTCAGTTAAATCACAAAAGAAATCACATCCACATATGTAAGCCGTCACTGATATACATCTACTGACTAACAGATGCCGTTTGAATTGGTTTATTAAAAAATGTCAGTCGAGCAAAATGAACTTGTGACCTCTCACATTTAAAGTAGGAAATATTCTACTGGGCAGCAACATCTCATATTCAGACAAGAGGCTGAGCCTCACAAGGCTAAAATCCTAGAATCACCCCTGGCACAGTAGCATGTAATGGCTGCTAGATGTTTAATAAGCATGAACTTGTCAATCATTTAAAAAATATTAATCAAATTAATTACATAGCGCAGCAGTTAAAGGGGTGGTTGATTATGATTTAACTTTTTTTTCCACTTTTTACTTTAGTTAGTGTGTGACATCTGCAAAGTTACGACAGTCGAAGTTCAATGCAAAGGGAGATATTTTATTTTAAAGAAATCGCTTGTTAAGGACTACAACAAACTTCCTGGGTTAGTGACATCACTAACCACATCACTTACCCTATAATTTACATAAACTGGGAACACACAACAAAGGGGGTGAGGCCATGTTGAGAAGAGAAAGAGTTGTTGTAGTAGAGCACATTTAGGAGGCTTCTCAAGCTGTCGCATCCGTCCTTTTACATTTACTGCAATACAGTACGTACCTGTAACACAAATGCAATAGCATGTCATAAAAGCAAGAGGAAAATAAACTATACCTGTTCTATCTTCATGCAGCATATATTATCTGGCTCTGTAGTCATCTTACAACAGTTCCCACACAAGCGATTTATAGATTATCATGACAGAATATGCTAATCAATTTAACTCCACATCAGCTACATAAATTCATCAACTAATCATTCAGAAACGTCCTGTTGCATTCTACATGTTGTTACTTCTTCTTGAGTCTCTCCATCATTGTCCGACTCCGGTTTGAAAATAAAAGGCTGAACAGTTTCTGACATTTTCAGTGCGTGTCTGCGTGAGGTAATCTGAGCTGCTAACATGAGCTCTTGAAGCTCCACCCCCTTCCCTGCAAGGGTGCCGAGAGCAGCAGCTCATTTGCATCTAAAGGGACACACAAAAAGGGCGCATTTTTGCTCACCCTCAAAAACAACAATTTTCATATGATATTCAGACTTACATTCCATATATTCAAGTTTCATTCCATATATTCAGACTTTCATTCCATATATTCAAGTTTCATTCCATATATTCAAGTTTCATTCCATATATTCAGACTTTCATTCCATATATTCAAGTTTCATTCCATATATTCAAGTTTCATTCCATATATTCAGACTTTCATTCCATATATTCACGTTTCATTCCATATATTCAAGTTCATTCCATATATTCAGATTTTCATTCAAAATGTTCGTTTCATTCCATATATTCAAGTTTCATTCCACACATTCAGACTTTCATTTCACATATTCAGACTTTCATTCCATATATTCAAGTTGCATTCCATATATTCAGACTTTCATTCCATATATCCAAGTTTCATTCCATATATTTAGATTTTCATTAAAAATATTTAAGTTTCATTCCATATATTCAGACATTAATTCCATATATTCAAGTTTCATTCCATATATTCAAGTTTCATTCCATATATTCTGATTTTCATTCAAAATATTCAAGTTTCATTCCATATATTCAGACTTTCATTCCATATATTCAAGTTTCATTCCATATATTCAGATTTTCATTCAAAATATTCAAGTTTCATTCCATATATTCAGACTTTCATTCCATATATTCAGGTTTCATTCTATATATTCAGGTTTCATTCTATATATTCAGACTTTCATTCCATATATTCAAGTTTCATTCCATATATTCACACATTTTATGAGGTTTCTTAAAGAACACTCATATGCTCATCAAGCCTGCATTTACCTGATCAAAAATACATAAAAAAATAATATTGTAAAATTATACAAATTTTAAATACATTTGCTGTTTTAGAGCGGTCACTGGGAACGCATTAAAAAGGTTGTAATACGTACCATTTAGGTACCAATATGTATCTTTGACGTACTAATATTCACTCTTAAAGTACAAAGGTGTACCTTTTGTAAGGGTACCACCCCAGTTACAGCTTTTGTACCTTTTTAAAATAAAATAAAAATACTTCTGTGATGGCAAAGCTGAGTTTTCGTCAGCCATTAGCCTTCAGTGCCTGTCTTTGCTATATCGTGACCTGTGTGATTGACTTCTGACTCATTCTTTGCCGTCTGGTTCACTTGTTGCCTGTAGCAGCTGGGGCTGTGCTGACTGCGAACGTAAGGAAATAGGAAGGTGATACTTCAGGTTTGATTTGCTCATATCGTAAAAAAATGCATTATATGTATGGTTCAGTCAGCATGATTAAATGCATTAATTAATCACACTAAATTAGCATGCTAAATTGACAAGCTTATAAATTAATATGTACGGAATTACACATACAGAGAGAGAGAGAGAGACACACACAGAGAGAGAGAGAAATGCATCGGGAAAGGATTTGGGCACAGCTTCTTTCATCAACATCTCTTCAAATGTTTTTCAAATTATCACATCATTTCAGCCCAATCTATTTTCATTCCACTCTAAAATTAAAACCTTCAAATTTGAAGCCTTTCCTGGTGTGATTTTTCATACATAGGCCTACACATATAACCTACTATCTTCACACATCTCTGAAGTGGGGGTTGGGGGGTAAGGAGTTGATATGTTCACAGACATATCTCTTTTTTCAGCGCCACCCTCATTCATTAACGTTCATTAAACATTTCACCAAACCCGCGAGATGAAAGACAAGCATCCTCTTTATGACTGGTGTGCATGTTTGTTGTGATGAATGTGTGTGACAGGGTTTGACCCTACCATGTCGCACTGCCGCTCACACTGGTTGAGATCGATTGAAGCGTTTGACGAACGCCCCTCAGCCGTGACATGCTTGGGAAGAGGATATTCTCTGTCCTTCTCATTAAAGTGCAAAATGACTTGACATTTACATGCAGATTGGGTGCCGGCTGCCGCCTTGCAACAGATAACATTATTTTAGAAGAAGGTTAGGGGAAAGTGACAGTGTGTGTGAGCGACTATGTATGTGTGTGTGTGGCATGGTGTATGTGTATGTTTTAAAAAGAGAGGGGCGAATGTGAGCTTCCCCCTTTTTTTAGCTTCTAACAACAGTCATTTAGTAGTATAAAATGACGTGACGTGTAGGTGTCCCATGCTTGGAATTTGTGCACACACACAGCAGTGAGTATTGAACACACAAACACCCAGAGCAGGGGGCAGCCATTTTTTGTTGCGGCACCCAGGGAGCGATTGGGGGTTAGGTGCCTTGCTTAAGGGCACCTCAGTTGTGGGTAATGAGAGTGGAAAAGATCGCTGTTCATTCACTCACCCTACCTACATTTCCTGCCCGTACTGAGACTCGAACCTGTGACCTTCGGATTACAAGATTCTCAAACCATTAGGCCACAACAGCCCCAGCACCTCAGCATTTTCTACTCTTTTTGAACCAGAGGAGATCTTGCAGACAAATTTTTGAGAGGCGCGAGACGGTTGAGACCTTCTCACCCCCCCTTCCCCCCCGCCCGGCATAGCCGCTCACATAAGTCATTCCCCATTATATTACTCTCACACAAGAAAACAGGTAACATGTCCTAACCACATATATCAGTCATATGCTCGGTTGGGGTTCGTTCTATGTTGTTATACTGTTCATAGCTCCGCTGTTGCCAAGCTTCTCTTCGCTGTTCGAACAGCGTTGTTCTATACAGTCCCCAAGCATCAGCTTCTGACGCCATGTCGAGAGACCGTTCTCGAAAGGGAACGTCTCCGTTTACCGTCTTAACCTCGGTTCCGTGAGAGACGGGAACGAGACATGGCGTAAGCCATGATCTGATCTCAGATCTGCTGTACTCTTGTCAGTCGGAAGATTCTGAGCAAATACCGCCAGGACGGTACATTATATAGCGGTTGGGCTCCGCCCCCTTTCGCCGTCTTGACTGGCATTGGCCAGTGAGAGTTGCAACTTCACTGGCGTTGTGCAATAAGATTTCAGTAATGTAGGAAGGAAGGGAGTCCCCAAGCATCAGCTTTTGATGCCATGTCTCGTTCCCGTCTGTCAGGGAACCAAGGTTACGACAGTAACCGGAGACGTTTTATTTTCTTGGTTTGCATTAGCTATTTTCTAAGTTTGTTCCATTGCAGTGCTAAATGTGTTAATTGTGAATCGAACATGTCACCCAAACAAAGATTATCTCGCAGTCATTCAAACTTTCTGCTGGACATCATATTTGAGTCATTAACTTCTTAACCCGCACCGGATCTTGGGCAGGGAGGTTGACGTGAGTGGGATTGTCTGTACTTTTATTTACTTTTGTTTTATACAAAATATTCAATCAACTATCACAAACTATGCATCATTTGAAAGCTAAAACACTCAAGATTCATGTTCTGAACTTGTTTTTGCAATAAATGCACCAGAGAGGAAAGGCTTAAATGAAATGCTAAAGGACCGGCCATGTAAACATTAGCATAATATTAGTGGTACTCATCTTTCATCTCCTGTCGTTCAGATCAGATCGGACGAATCCAATAAACACCCACATACATCTCCGTGTAAGGGTCCACTCTTCAAAATACATCCCACTTTTTAATCCAAAACAATGAAAAAATAGGGAAAAAAACTAAAAATCCTCTGTTGTTTGCAAGAGAGTTTTGAGTTAGCGTAATCAATCATGTCCATTCTCTAAGAAATGATGATCGTGTTAGTAAGTACTCTGTGTATCCTTAAATTCTTTTTTTACAACACCGGCAAAGATCGTTTACACTCATCTTTTCTTCTAACGTGACTTATTCTAGCGTGCGTGCAGACAGGGTTGCCAAGTTTTTACAGCAAAACTCGCCCAATTGCTACTCAAAACTAGCTAAAAACAAGCCCAATAGCTTTCCGGGTGGGGGGTTCTCCGGGAAAAATGGCATTTTGGGGGTAAAATATGTGTTATTTTGGCTGGACTGTCTGCTAAATTTCGCATTCCTGGGTCTGTATGTCACATAATTGGGGTCGCTTCAACCCGCGGACTTGGCAACACAGTGCAATTGAGTTCTGTTGACATTTGACAACTAACGTTATGCGTCGCTCCCTTGCTCTGATTGGTTGTAGGTCTATCCAATTGAGGTCTTTCCTGGTTCGGTTTAAACACGCCCCATAATCACAGCCCAACGGAGCAGTATCAGACTCAAATTCTGACTAGAATTGAGTATGACGACGTCAGGCTACTAGTATATATAACCGAAGCTATAAATTGTGAAATCAAGCATATCCCGTTCTTAATGTTTTCTGTATAATATTTCTATCTGTATATTATTTTATTTTGTATTACTCTTTATTCTAGTACATTACTATGTTATGATTTTGTATTGGTATATGTATGAGCATTGTATTGTATATGTTAGGCATGTTATTGCTCCCATTATAGCAATCAATTACATATTTCAAATAAATGTTGTTTGTGTGTACTTAGAATAACAATGAATTCATAGTTTATTTTTAAACAATTGCTTGTCCAGAACCATGTATTATGACATCGCGATAACAGCTTTTGATCAGGCATTTAAAACAGCTACCACGTTGGGTCCTAAGTGGACACTATTTCACAGGGGGACAGGATTTCTCATGACACCGGCACGCGCCTGCCAGTGTTTAGGGCAGAAACTGCAGTGGAGCGCGCAGACTCTGACTGACACTTCTTATCAACTAAATTAGTTTTTTACACTTTGTAATTTCTGTAAATAGTTGCTTTAGTTTTTCAGTAACTGTTTATCCATTATAATTAGCAGTTTATTGCAGATTCATTTGAATGAAAAACTTCTCTTTACAATTGCAAATGTTCTGAAATAAATGGCCTTTTTGAAAGGACGCCTAGTCTTTTCCTGACATAAAAGCTTACAGAAGCTACATTACTGAGAGAATCATCCTCATATTTGAATCATGACATGATTAGACATTCAGTTTTATATTTAAGTTATTTTCAGGCTCTTAACATTAAATTATCATATTTTTTTCCCTAAGGGAAAAAAAAAAAAAGTTAGTCACTTACATGTATATTTACATGTATATTACTCTGTTCCCATATTACTTTGAGTTATTATGACTCTTGGGTAGCAACATTTCAAGTGTCTAGTTTAAAATAATACCAGATCTATGAATATAGACCATAGGGTTTAAGAGCTGCAGACATTTTCATTTGGGTATGTCGTTTTAAAAAAATAGGGGCGCAGGTTAAGAGGTTAAAAAGAACCGGTTCATAAGAGTAATTTTTTCTCTCAAATTGGAAATCCTGACTTGCGCTGTGTTTATGTGTGTGGTAAACACTGTTGCACACTCTGACAAGATGATATTTCTAGACTAGATTTTCAATTATTGTCATAGTTTTTAACTTTTTTTTTTTTTTTACATAGTTTTTTAGTAATTTTTGTCAAAATTACACACACTTTTTGGCCTGCATTTGCACTCATAACCTGATTTGCATAATTCAGTTTATATTAAGTACTAAACAACAACAGACATTCTTAGTGATTCTTAAAAAAAGTAATGCTGATTATGTATATTTATTTAGACATTGTCATCATGAAATCAGTTCTCATTTTTTTTCATGGAATATCTCAGTATTTGTTATAAATTATTTTCCCGTGCACATAATTTTTTTTAGCAACAGCAAACAACAATGATCCAACGATTCAATCAAGGTCCTGCCTTGCATTTTTCATGTTAGAAAAGCCATTTCACTCAGATATACGGCACCATAGGGAAGAAAAGACTATTTCGTTTCGTGCCGACTTTAACAGCCAGTCACTTAAAAGAATGAGTCTAAATCATTATTGCACTTGTGAGTTTGCGGCCGTTTCATAAATCTTTTAGACTGGGTCATTTAAAATAATGGGTTCATAAGAGTAATTTTTCAGCAAATCTGACATCCAATGCTGTTTTTAATGTGTGCTGTAAACACTGTTGCACACACTAACAAGGTAACATCTGTTTTCCCAACTAGATTTCCAATTGTTGTCATGTTTTGTTTTTAGTTTTTTTTTGTGCATTTGTGCATTTGTGACCATTTTATTTGCAGTCTGGAGCCCTGATTCCACACAAAATGTTTTCATGCATTTGCACTCATTTCCTAATTTGCATAATTCCTTTTATCGAATTGAGTGCTAAAAAAAAGCAGACAAGGTATGCAGTTCAATCTTAATGAATTCCTTACTTAAATTCAAAATACCACTGGATATATCTGTAGCTGAATTTGTTTTTAATTATGAAGTACAAATGAGTAGGCTACATGGCTTATGCATGTAACAAAACAAAACAAAAATCTTCCAAGACACAATACACTTAGTCAGATATTCAGGATAAATTAATGAAATCAAGTCTTAATTCCTTGGCGTATTTTTGGTTCTCAGGGAAATGTTTTTAATAAGGCCTTTTTACAGATATTTGTGCTAAAACATTTTTTTTTTTTTTGGAAGTGAACTGTATGTATTGGTTATATCTCTGTGTGTGTCACCGAGTAAACGTATCACAACGATTTTACCCTTTGTGAGTAATCTCCTTGCCATGTGGTGGAAGCTCATTTGGCCAATGAGGCATGTTTGCTTCTTGGCAATAGTAAATCGAGATCTGAATCTATCACACTGAGAATGAGGATCAAGCCCTTGTCAGAGAGGTGAATGGCTCCGGAGAGAGCCCTATAAATCCAGAGCACTGGGGGCGGGGAGGTGGGACAGCACCTGTCAGATCAATCTGAGGTCAAATTGTGATGCATGGAGCTCAAAGACATTCACATTATATAATTATATGACGGTGAACTGTTCTTGCGCCGTGTGTTTGACTAACACACACTGATCAACTGATTCTATGGATACCTTATCTCATAATGTCTCTACTCTCTGGTGTTCATAGCATGGAATTGTATTTAGTTTTACTTGTATGTGTGGTGTTAAGATCTTTAGTATGACAGTGCAAGTTTGGCCTGTGATAGTTTTGCCTTAGTAGATGAGTACAGTGCATGGTGGGGGGTGGGAGAGAGAAAGCAGTCAAGACACTTTTACTTGGTCACACTGACAAGTCTCAGCATTCCCCTCGACACACATAAACTCTTCCGAAAGTGTGTATTTTTGTCCTTGAGTGGACACAAATGGCAGCTAGGAAAATTGTTGTTAAATGCCGACACCCTCCCTTTGCTCCTCTCTCTCTTTGTGCGTGAGTGTTTATAAAGACATGTAATTTCTGCACTATTAACAATGGAAGCATGTTTCTGTCGCAAGAGCAAAAAATAAATACAAATAAAAAATTCACATAAAGCCATATAAGCCACACTGCATGATGGAAAGTCACAAATTATAAGCAATAGATTCATGTTCAGATTGCAAGAAACAGTCACATTAAGAGATGCATTTACAATTGTGTAATTTAAAGTTGCAGTTATCTTTTTTTTACTCTGAGGTTCCGAACTATTTTTGGATTGTAGTCCCACCCCTAAACCCATGCAATTGGTTAAGACAATGTTGCTATACAGAAGAATATTAAAAGCACCACAGATCCACAGTTTTTAGTTCTCTAAAACATGAGTCTGGAAAACAAAAAAGAAAAGAAGTACATCACTTTAAGTCATTAGCATTAAATATTTGTTGACCAAAAACTAGAAGGGCCAGGGGAAAACCATTTAGTTTTAAATTTTCACATCTTTTGAAGTTCACAGTCAACATTAAAATAGATAATTACAGCTCAAATCAACAGTCTGTTTATTTCACGGGACTTCTAAAAGGGAAGTTTATGAACTTCGCCGCCTAAATTTGGGAAACCCATTAACAGATTATGTTTTTCAGTTTTTAGACTAAACAAACTTTTTAAATAAACCCAAAACTCAGATTGCTTATTATCTCTGCTAATTCTAAATGAGCAATTTCACACTAACAAAAATTGATTTGCACAAACTTTTTTAGAAACCACAACAGAATTAGCAGGCCTGAGTAATGTCAGCTTCAACTTCTGTAGGCTACATGGTCTAATTGATAGGGACTGACACTGCCCAGTTACTGGTATATTAGAATTGATTATAAAGTGGTGCAGACTTGAGTGTCCGTGTGGATTTATCACAGTAATAGTTTGTATTAGATGGTGCTGATGAATGCAGCATGCGTTTAGCCGATGCTAATGGAGTTGCTTTTGCCTGTTTGGCACTGAACTCCTGATTGAATCAACTGGATGGAAGGTCAGGGACTCAGGGGAGATGCGCTATTCATTTGAATTACGTGTTTTATGGGTGGAGTGAAAAGTGTAGTTGTGTGTGTGCAGGTGAAATGTGGCTTGTTGAGGAGAGATACCCTATTACATGATTTGAGGAATTATTAGGGGTTGCATGAAATGCTGATTAGGGGTTCAAGCATGAAATGCTGAAACCCTATTGTAATTGTAAGGATTCGTAAAACGTATCGTACAGGCCAAACCGTAAGGCCTAGAGACATGAAACCGGGCCAGATGGTAGGCCTCAGTTTGGGGACAACCTATCAGAGTATGACCCCGAATGGCCCATAGGTGGCGCTACAGCAACCAAAAGTTAAAAATTGCTCATAACTCTTAGACTGTTTGTCCCAGGATCAAGTGTCTTATATCGTTGGAATCCTTGGCTCAAGGCGGACGAAATGGCTGATCCTTTCTTCAATTTTATGTGTCGTACTTTTGTGCTATGTCGAATTATGTCCAAAACCTACTTTTGCGAACTAGTCCCTGGTTTTTCGCCCGATCGGAACCAAACCAGTCTAGGACAATTCTCTGGACTCTCTAGATCAATAATTATCGAAAGAAAGTTGAACTTTTGCATTTGGATGGCTATAACAGGGTAATTTAGAAAAGAGGCGTGGCAAAATACACTCAAAAGCCTATAAATTCTAAGGGAAAACTCAAAACTTCACGAAAATGGGCATGTGTGGCATTAGATCCTTAACAAGCATGCAAAGCTTTATAGAGATCGGACCATAGGTGGCACTATAACTGTTAAAAACCATATGTTTCCTATGGTAAATTGCCTATATTGCCTGTAATTTGAGTTTTCCATCTATTATTTCAGTGTTTAAAATCTTGCTAAATAAAACTTAATGTCTTTTGATGCTTGTGTGCTTAAAGGCCTTAAAGGCTTGAACCCCGCTAAATGCTGCTTGCAGCTTTAATTATTTTTGAAACTGCATGATTTTCTTATAGGGAAAGAGACTCTGTTGCTTTATATGATGAACAGATTGAATTTAGGCTTTTATTCACATTTAAAAATTGATCAGCGAACATCAGAGAAGGTCAACCAAACCAGCTTGACGTGCGAGAATAAACCTTATGCTGAAGCTCAAATGTGCTGCGTAACACATGAGAATTAACCTCATTGGTTCTTGTGGAAGCGCAGACGTGCTGTGTAACACACGAGAATGAACCTCATTGTTTCTTGCACGTCAAGTGAACATGCTTGAGCTTACGTTTCCCACAACTGGTGTGTGAATGGATGAATGTTTATATGTGAATATAATTAAATCTGATCATCATAAAAAGCGATCAAGTCTCTTCAGAAAATTTGGACTAAACCGCTCAATTCATATGGACTGTTTTAAAGAACTCTTTATTAACTTAGTAATTGCGTAGCTGTCTATGGAAAGTACAGAAAGCTCTCAGATTTCACCAAAAAGATCTTCATTTTTGTTCCAAAGATGAATTAAATTATTACGGGTTTAGAACGACATAAGGGTAAATAACTATCCCTTTAAAAATGTTTCGGGAATCCTGTCCCAGGTCTTCTTAAGCCATTCAGTAGATTTTTGTGAGGAACCGCCTGAAATTTAAGTCATCATTAACTGAAAATCTTGAAATCCAAAATTTTTCTCCATGGCATGTTCATAAACAAATCAAGTCTTTTGAGAAAATCGGTTGATCCAACATGATTTGTTCACAATTTGGAATGATCTAGTTCTTACTGGCTCAATGATTCAGAGCAGTTAACTATGGAAGCTTGTTTCCGCCAAAACATAAAAAAGGTAATTGTGACTTTTTATCTCGCAATTCTGACCTTTTTTCTCGCAATTGCAAGTTTACATTTCGTAATTTTGACTTTTTTTTGCGTGATATAGTCACAAGTTATAAAGTCAGATATAAACCGGTGGTCCCAGCACCTCTAAGTAGTATGGCGGTCCCGAGTCTGGGGGTGTCAGAGGTCCTTCCACCGATGGCTGCGTTTCCTGTGATGGTAGTAGCCACTTTGTGCGTTTTGGCTGTACACACTGTTACTCCTGAGGTGGCGACGCCCACTACAGCTCCTCTTGAGGTAGCGGCGTCCGCTTGTGAACTCCCTGTCTTCTCTGACATGACCACAGAGGTCATTCCTGAATTTTCTGTCTTCTCTGACATGACCACAGAGGTCGTCCATGAACTTCCTGTCTGGCCTGACATGACCACTAGCCTGACATGACCACTGAGGTCATCAATTAACTCTCTGTCTGCCCAGATACGACCACCGAGGTCGTCCTTGAACTTCCTATCTGTCCTGACATGACCACAGAGGTCGTCTATGAACTTGACACTGACGCCTGTTTTAGTTCTTCCATGGTGGTCTCTAGTTCCACCTGATCCACTGTGGTGGTCACCAGCTCCACCGTGGGGATCTCGGTCCCATCTACTCTGCTGTGGTGGTCTTCTGCTCCGCCATGGAGATATTCTCTGCTTTGCTGTGGTGGACTCCAGCTCCGCTGAAATTGTCTTCAGTCCTGACATCTTTGCCCTGCCGGCTCCGCCCTGGCCACCTGCTCTGCCGGCACTGCCCTGGCTCTCTGATCCTCTTCAGTCTCCAGTACCAACACACTGGCCCGGCTCTCCATCCCTCCACCTGATCTGCCTCTGCTCCACCACCCTTCTGGACTCTCATTCGTTGTCTGGAATCCGCTCCATAGTTTTTCTTGTTCATTAGTTCTGTGATAATTCCCAGGTGTGTTTTGTTTGCTTATATAACCCCTCTAGTATTTAGACCCCAGTGTTTCTTTTGTTTTCTTTTCGAGTCCTGTCCTACACGGATGTACCTTTGGTGCTACTCATTCTGTTATCTGTTCCCTGGTTCTCTGATCTCTGTGGTTTTATGTTTATTTTGTTATTAAACTATGTTGTGTTTGGACCCAGCATTTCACATATAGATAACCTCTGTGATCATTTTATCATGCTGTAGCTTAAAGGAGAACTCCGGTGAATTTTTAAGTTAATCTTGATTGTTATACCTTTGTGAGTACTGTAGTAATAGTCCAGGGCGAAGGAGCGTTACGAACCATTTCTTCTTCACTTGTGAGCCGATCATCATTCTTCACACACACAATGCTCCTCCCCCCTGGACTATTTACATTTTACCGGCTACAACTGAGTTCCCACGGGACTTCAGCGCGAGACTACAGCTTGCCGTCTAAAGCACGATCTCGGTGAGTTTAAACAATGGCTAAGTTGCTAAACGCATCTCGTTGTCATGTAAGGGCCCTGTTCATGTTGGACAGACATTTTAATTGCATTTTGTGTCTGTTAAGAGGCACAAAGACACTCTTTATGTATGCCCCCATAACTGCCGTTTTAGCTGAGTGGGCGCTCTGGGCATTAACTGTAACAGCTCCGTGTTGCAAGCACCAATCCGGTTCGTTTTTTTTTCTATAGACAGTACTCACAAAAGGTATAACGATCAAGATTAACTTAAAAATTCACCGGAGTTCTCCTTTAACTACAATAAAACACAGTGGTGTTTCATTTCTGAATCTGCGTTTTGGACAAATCGGGTGAACCAATGATTCAATGGACCATAAAGAGAACCATTTACATTTACTATTTTCATAAAGAGAACCATTTACTTAACTCCTGAATGAATCAGCCGTTTGAACGAATCAAATAAATGAATGACTCAATGACTTAATCTATTTGACATTTACCACCACCTACTGGCAGTTTTAGTTTCTTATTAATATAATATTATTATACAAATAATTTCATATTTCCATATTAATAAAAACAAACATTAAAGGTATAGTTAACCCTAAAATATTTCTTTCTGAAGCTACTTTTTGTAATGTCTATTTGATTTATTACACAATAATGACTTTAAATGATCTTTTGGAAATAATTTCTCAGCCAAATTTGATGTGCGATTAATTAGATTAATTAATCGGCACATTGTGTAAATAATTAGATTAAAAATTGTAATCGCTTGACAGCCCTAATACTATTATATTTACATATTTATTTTTTAAGGATAACATAAGAGCTTGGGATTGACAAAGGTCACATGTGACCGAAATGTTTGCCCTTCTCTCAGTAAAGAATTGTTTTTATCTTGCAATTGATGACTTCTTTGGTAGAGTGTACGGACTCTCTTGAAGTGTTTCACTAATTGGAATTTTCGGTCTACGCACCTCATTTGGACTAATTTGAAGGTGCGGTGAGTTCCTGACTACTCTAGGATAATTTTATATATATATATATATATATATATATATATATATATATATATATATATATATATATATATATATATATATATATATATATATATATATATATATATAATTTTCTTTTTAAATCACATTTTGTTATTCACTGAAAAAATAAATCATTTTGGTGAACTATTCCTTTAATGAGCAATAATAATAGTGATATCTTTGTTTGTCTTGGCAAGCACCATTAATAATCATTACTCTGTTAGAGAGAAAGAATGAGTTAGTTTGTGTGTGTGTGTGTGTGTGTGTGTGTGTGTGTGTGTGTGTGTGTGTGCGCGTGTGTGTATATGTGTGTGTGTGCGCGTGTGCGTGAATGATGTGAGCGAATGGGAGAGGAAGAAGTCTCTCTTCATTTCTGTCATGAAAAGGGTCTCCATGGGACTAAAGAGAGAGATGAGAAAAGGAGAAGAAGGGGAGAGAGAGGGAGGGAAAGACAGAAGACTATTTAAATCCATCACCTTGAGCAATTGTCAGTGCTGCAGAAGAGGAGAGAAGAGGATCGAGGGACCTGAGGAGGGAGGAGATGGAGGAGTGGATCTTGTCTTGTGATTCATCCCTCTATTGGGTGAATTAAATCTCAGTCAGATGGCGAGCAAACAGATTTATTTTGAGTTGGAAAGCAAGGCTTGGGTGCGGGTGGTGTGACCAGACCAAACTGTACTGAATCAGCTAGCGCGGGTGGGGGCAGGCTGTCAATCACCCACGCATCTACCCTCAACTTGATGCTGACTATCCCTCAGTCTCTCTCACACACACACACACACACACACACACACACACACACACACACACACACACACACACACACACACACACACACACACACACACACACACACACACACACACACACACACACACACACACACACACACACACACACACACACTCATCATGCTAGGGCTGTTCCTTTTAGGGCGGCCTGATTTATCAGCCCCCCGCGGATGAGAGTACGACAGCTGTCAATCATAGCTTTGGTGTAAGAGATGAATGAGGAGGCTATATGTGCACATACTGCTTGCCTCTGACACACTCTAACAGACACACATCCAACATAAGCCCTATTTGGGTAGTAATTGCTTCTCATGAGGAGGTAGGGTAATTTTTTACATTTACAGGGGCTAATCAGTGATTTTATTGCCATCCAAATCCAGAATGTCAGTGTTCCCAGCCAAATTTAACCTACTGTTTTTTTTGACAAACACCAAGGATTTGTGGTAATTTGACTGCCATCTGAATCCACATCTCTGAGATTACAAGAAGAGATAAATCCAAAATAATTTTGTAAATTTGTTTTGACCACTGCCAAGCACTGTTAAATGTTACACTTTGTGGTAATGTACGTCCAGTTTAAATATGTACACTTGTAATACTTAAGTTCTATTTAGAACCCCAAGGTTCTCTGACTCAATTTTAAAATAACCTTTATTCTAAAAAGTTTTTATATAAGGAATGTCTCAAATGATTGCATAATACTTTCACGTTTACCAGGTTATTTTTATTTTAATTTTTCCAAGGATAAAGTATGTTTAAGAGCTGTGTTATTCATAAAATTTATTTACAATAAAAAAATAATGAATACAAAATTAATTAAAACTAAATCTATAAAATCATTCCATTATGGAAACGCCTAAAGGCTTCCATGTAGAACCTTTTCTTCTAGGAGTGTAGAATATTACATCACTGCCCCACTAGTGAGTTGGCGCTGTTAATAAGAAAATAGAACAAAATCATGTAAACTTTTGTTATTGGTAATTAATTTTTTTTAAAAATTATATACAGTTATATAAATTCAGATTTGCACAACTAATCATTTGAATTGTTGAATGTGGCGAGGTGGACGAGCGAGAGACATGGGAGGAGCGAGCGAGATCGTTGTGCGTGATTGAGGATGAACGTCACCTGCGAGGCACACCGGTCTCGAGTCCTCTCATGAGGGAGCACGGAGGCATATAAGGACGAGCGACTCCAGTGAAGGACGAGAGAGGACCAGGCCTGGGATTTTGCGTTGTGTTTTATTTACGTTTTGTTATGTGTGTGCGCGGCAGTCGTCCGCGAGGGGCTGCCGCTTTTACTTTCATTTTGTGTTCATTTGTTTTATTAAACTTGTTGAATGTTCGCCGGTTCCCGCCTCCTTCTTCCCATACGAACAAACTCTGTTACATTGGTGCCGAAACCCGGGAGGAAGGAGAGACATGCTGTCGAAGAGTCCTCGCTGCTGAGGGGGATCGCGGTGCTGAGGAGTTCGGGCAGCGCGGATGAGAGAAGACCGCGAGGGGCTGCCGAGGCGGTGGTGCTGGAGCGGATGAAGATCGGTGGGACGGAGAGCTCGCTGCCGTGCCCCTGGGTCGAGGTGGGGTACCTGCCGTCCTAGAGGGAGTGGAGGAGTCGCCGGTGTTTGCTGTGGACCGGAGCCTGCGTCCATCCGCCATGTAGGGGAGGAGCAGGGAGCGCGCGGGACTTGCTGCCCTCGACAGGAGCCACTGCCGGCCGCCAGGGGACGGAGGAGGATCGAGCCGTCCACCGAGCATCCAGTGCCATCGCATGGCACCGCGAGGAAGAGCCTCTCGGCGGGCTGAGGACCGAGCAGCAGTGTGTCAGGGAGGCATATAAGGACGAGCGACTCCAGTGAAGGATGAGAGAGGACCAGGCCTGGGATTTTGCGTTGTGTTTTATTAAAGTTTTGTTATGTGTGTGCGCGGCAGTCGTCCATGAGGGGCTGCCGCTTTTACTTTCATTTTGTGTTCATTTGTTTTATTAAACTTGTTGAATGTTCGCCGGTTCCCGCCTCCTTCTTCCCATACGAACGAACCCTGTTACATTGAACAAGTAGCCAGGTCAAATGTTTACCTTTTTTTTTATACCTTTAACTTATTTATTCTGATTTCCATATTTTTTAAATGACATCCATCATTTGGAGAGTTTGGGGGCCTGTAAATGCAAACTTTTGAAAATGGGTTTGAAAAATATACTTTTACCATCTCCTGGTAAACAGAAAAACACGAATTTGTGAAAACGATGACATCAAAACTACTGGCCTGGCATGCATAATATAGCCTTTTTGGTCATTTTTGCAGATCCGTGTGAACGGGGATCGTTTTGACAAAGTTGTAGTCTGTTTTTAATACATTGTTGTCGTGTTAACATACCCTAAGACATAAGTACCTGTGGGCAAAGCCCAGGTCCAGGTTGTAGAACCTCACGGATGTGAGCGGAGAGGACCAGCCTGCCGCATCACAAACATCTTGAAGGGACACACCCGAAAGTGTGGCCTTGCCATACTCATAGTAGAATGAGCCCTCACAGCCAAGGGTGAAGGCTGGCCAGAGACCTTATAAGCAAGAGAAATAGCCTCAACTGTCCACTTGCTGACTGTCTGCTTGGACACAGGTAGCACCTTCTTAGGCGATCCAAAGCAGACAAACAGCTGATCAGTTGTCTTCCACAGGGCAGCTCTGTGGATAAAATCCAGCATCCAGCACTCTAATTGGACACACAAGGTTCAGCTTCTCCTGGTCCTTATCTCTGAAGGGAGGAGGGCAAAAGGCTTGCAAAGACTATAGGCCACAGCATATTGGTTGGCACCTTAGGGATAGCCCAGTTTTGGATATAAGAATGCCTTGACCATCTCTGTTGTAAACTTAAGGGCACTGACAGGGCCTGAAGGTATCAAACTCTTTTGAGAGATGTGATGGCTAGAAGAAATGGGTCTCGATGGGTTTAAAGGGAGCCGCAGATAGATACAACGGCCAGGTCCCAAGCTGGAATTCTGGTATGGCTTGCCTCAGCCTCACAGTACCATGGAGGAAATCAACAGGTTTCTCCCCAGGGATACACCACCTAAAGGGACATGGTAGGTAGCTATGGACACCACATGGAAGGGGATAGACCTGCGGAAAAATCCTGCAGGAACTTCAACACTGAACCAACCAGCCAGTTAACTGGATCCCTCTGTTGCATTCCGCACCATGATGTGAAAACTCTCCACTTTAATGCATAGTTTCCTCGTGGAGGGAACTCTGGAGTCATGTATGGTCTCAACAACCTCAAGTCTATGAGTTGGGCCCCCTCAGAGGCCAAACCCACAGCTTCCATAACTCTGGACAGGGGTGATGAATTGTGCCCCTTGCCTGAGATAGAAGGTCCCTCCTGAATGGAATCTCCAGGGGAGAGCCATCGAGGAGGGACACAAGATATGAGAACCACACTCGGGCTGGCCAGAACAGCACTACTAGAAGTAGACTGACCCCGTCCCGGCGGACTCTCTCCAGAACTCCCAGGAGCAGAGTGATCGGTGAAAAGCATACAGACATAGCCTTGGCCATGTCTGTACCATGGCATCCAGCCCCAACGGAGCTGGGTGATTGAGGGAGAACCAAAGTGGACACTGTGTCGTATCCTGCGATGCAAACAAATCCACTTCCGCTTGGCTGAACACTCCCCCTATGAACTCCACCACCTCGGGGTGAAGTCTCCGTTCCTGGGCCTTAGCCTATTCCTTGTAAGGATGTCTTCTCCTACGTTTTGTTACTCTGGTATTTATACTGATCTCAGGGAGATCAGTTTTCCTTGGGACCACAGGAGGATCTGGTGTGTGATTTTGCACAGTGGGTGCGAACGTAGACCCTCCTGATTATTTAGATAAGTAACCACAATGTGTTGTATGTGCTCATAAGCACATGATAGTCTTCCATAACTGCTCCCCAGCCCGTGAAGGAAACATCTGTTGTGAGTTTCGCTCGATGACAATGAGCTCCTAACATGGGATCTTGGGACAAGAACCAAGGGTTGCTCCATATCATCAAGGTGCGAAGACAACTCTGCATAACCTTGATTATGCAGAGTGGGTTCCCCTTTGGGAAAAACCCCTTGGTCTTGAGCCACCACTGCAGGGGTCTCATGTAAAGCAGGCCAAAAGGTATAATGTTGGACACAGCTGCCATCAGACACAACAGTCTTTGAAATTGTTTGACAGTGAGTGACTGGCCTAGCTTTATCCCTTTTAAGGCTGTGAGGATGGCAACAACACAAGCAGGTGATAGGCAAGCCTGCATGTCACTCCACTGAATGTCACTCCACACCAAGAAAAGTGGTCCTCTATGCTGGAGAAAGCACACTCTTTCAGGCTTAACCCCAACTTTTACATGTGGGTGAGAATGACATCTCAATTCCGAATCACTGTATGTTCCGACCGAGGAAACCTGATCTATGGCCTCCTTGTCTAAGAGAGTTTTTACTTCTTGCTTCATTACCAGAGCCTGCTTGGGGTCCCCTACTGTGAGTAGAACTCTGTTGAATCACGGTGGTCAAGAACCAAACTGGATTCTGTAGCCTTTTTCTACTGTCTGCAGGACAAATTGAGATACGTTTGGCAGAAGTCTCTACTCTGCCAAATGATCTACTAAGGGAACCAGCCTCTCGAGACAGGCCTCTGGTGTACTCAGAGTAGCCACTTTGGTTCCCTGAAGCGAATCGGCATAGAACAACCAACTTGACTGCTCTATTTAGAGAGGTGACACTTTCTCTCTGCTGCGTTCGGTATGAGGAGCTAGACTGTTGGGCTGCTCATGTCCAGCAGCCCTAGAGATCTGAGGTCAGCGAGGGAGGTACTGCTTGAATGCTACTGCTTGAAGTACTGCTTGAATTACAGCTGTTTCTTGGCCTCCTGAAACCTCTTCACGACCGTGTTCATAGCGTCGCCGAAGAGGCCAGGAGGCGAGAGCAGAGCATCAAGCAGAAAGGCTTTATCTTTCTCCTTTATCTCAGACAAGTCAGAGATGCCTCTCTGTGGCCACCAGGGCTGCCACAGACTGGCCGATAGCTCTGACCGTCTCCTTAGTGGCCCAGAGACAAATCCGTGGCCCGACGCAGCTCTTGGCTTTTTCTCTTGGCAGAATATGGCTTTTTCCACAACCTTGAAATCTCTTTATGGAGGTTGGGAAAGAATAGCCCCGTTGTTGAGGTAATTTTGATGACAGAAAGCATTGATGCAGTGCAAGCTTCCTCGAAAGGGAAAAACTTATTTTCCTGTGGTTCCTTGCACAATATGTTATGACCTCAAAATGCTTTAACCATAGATCTCTCTGACTCCTCCATTCAGCAGCGGAGCCCCGAATTTAGTTATTTAGATCTGGAATAGTATTTTAACCTTTAGTTAAATACAATTGTTATTTTTATTTATTATGCATGATATTTTATTTCTTATGCATATGTTGTGATTATTTTAATTCCTTTTCTATGCAAAGCACTTTGAATTACCATTGTGTATGAGATGTGCAATATAAATAAACTTGCCTTGCCCTAGTGCAGGATTTGTAAACGTTTGCATGATGTTTGAATCACATACCCAGCTCTATACGTATAACTTTTATGAAGTAGTAAACTTAAACCTACATCTTTGCACTTGTGATGTAAAGTGCTCAGGTATGAATCATGTGATATTAATAATTAAAGACTCATAGAAGGAAGCTAAAATGCCATGATTGAATCAGCAATGTATTTTTGTCTCAAGTTTGCTTTTGTCAACACACTTTTTTTTTATCAAGTTACACTTTTGGTTTAGTGTAAATGGTGCATAATTTTCAAATGTTAAAGGTCCCGTTCTTCGTGTGTTTTTGAAGCTTTGATTGTGTTTACAGTGTGCAATATAACGTGTTCATGTTTCGCGTGTAAAAAACCCCAGTATTTTTAACACAATTTACTTATCTGTATACCGCTGTTTTCACTGTCCTAAAAACGGATGATGAGTTCCTTTATTCTATGAAGTCCCTCCTTCAGAAATACGTAACGAGTTCTGATTGTGCCAGCGGTTCCCGTGTTGTGATTTGACCGCAGCTTAGCAAACGTGGCACGGTTCCTGTGTTGTGATTCGACAGCAGCTTAGCGCACATGGAAAGGTCACGCCTCTTAACGGGAGATATATATGCGCTTAATGATCTCTACAGCGTCCCTGGGAAAGCCAAACAAAGGTGATTTGACTCCGGGATGAAAATAACAGCGTCTCGACGACATGGCGACAAACACACTCAAACGCACCACTTCCTTTTCTCCACGCGACACGTCCTCTTCTCCACGTGGGACAGCAACAAGACCACGCCCCCTTTTTTCGCGTATTCTTGTGGGCGGAGGTTAGTCTGTTCTACTGACATCATTTATGAAGGAAGTACCAGGATGTAGTCCAAGCCAGCCGTTCGCTGTAGGCTTTGAAAGGGAACTTCTGTTAAATAAAATATCTCGCTTGGCATTGAACTTTGAGCTTTATAATTTTACAGGTATTATTTATGCTCTAACAGCAACATTACACACTAACTAAAGTTTGAACAATGGGATCACGAAGAACGGGACCTTTAACAGAAATATATATATATATATATATATATATATATATTTGTTTTTAGCGCCACTCATTAGACATTTCATTCCGGTGACATTCTTCGGATAAAACTGAATGCGTTTTTAATGCCACTCACTGGACATTTCACTTTGTGTTGCAAAACATAATTTTGAAGAAATTCCGCCAAAGGCGTGTTTTCCAGCTGGGTTGCGCATATCAGTTCACTAGTGTTCAAGCTAAAACAGCAAGTCTTCTTAGCACAGTAAAGGAAAGCTTGATGTATGACATACTTTTCACAGCGAACACAGACACTTACCGAGGTCAGCAGAGGCACACACTGTTTTTGCTTTTTTCTATGCCATTTTACATCTATAGCTCTTTTTAAAAGCCTAGTGAGGTGTCTTGCTGTCAACTATCTACATAGGCAGCATCTTGACTAAAATGAATCCTCATAAGAGACTGATCTCTACATAGGCACCAACTCAGTAAACGTGATCCCCATATGAAGCACATGAGAGACTAAACGTTAGTTGATTCCAATAGAGATGGACATTAGCATTAGAGTTTCTATAACGACTCAGTTCTGTAGTACACATTGCATTTAGGCATTTGGCAGACACTTTTATTCAAGGGCCTACATTTGATTAATATAGCAGATGGTGTAATTGGTATTGATTTAACAACTTGGGGTAGCACAGTAGCTCTCTAGGTAGCACTGTTTCACAGCAAGAAGGTCCATTTAATACTGACTTAAAGCTGAAAGACTAAAATTGCTAAAACTGAAATAAAGTACACAACACAAATACCAAAACTTAAACTAAAATGAAAAGTAAAGATATTAAAATAAAAGCTCATTCAAAATATTAACACATACAATAATATTATATAAATAATATTAAAATGAACAACACTGATTTAAACTGAATTGAAAAAAATCTAACAAATTTAAATGTGCACTCTTATCAGACACAAATAGATAGAAACGTCAGAGAACAGAGGTGATGACAGTTCCAACTATCAAGAGACAGATCCTGTGGATGTCTGTTTGTAGACTGGGGTCAAACCCATTTTCAATTCCCAGACTCATCAGAACTTATCACTAGTCAGGCAGTCATGTTCCACAGATCACTGGGCTAAGTGATAAGATCCGAAGCGAGAAGATCAGATAATTTAAGCATAATTTAATCTCTCAGCCTGATATACACAAACACATGTTTGTGTGATTCAGCAGAGATTTGTGTTAGTGATGAAGACAGGTTTCAATGTTGGGGAAGCTACTTTGAGCCTGTAGCTTTAATAATTTGAATTTATTATTATTATTATTATTATTATTATTATTATAATAGCCAGACAACAGATCAATTACACTATACCACCAAAAACACAACAAACTTACCAAGAATATATGAACCACAGCATTTGACTAAATATTTAGTAAAATTACTGTATTAAATATAATATATAAGATGCTGAATAATGATCTGCATTTTTTTTAATTAAAAAACAGCTTACATACAGTAAATTAACTATTTGAGAAAATACACATGTACTGTCACGGGTGGCAGACAGACAGGCAGGCTGGCAGACACACACACGACTATGAATGAGGTTCAACAACAGGAGTTAAAAGTCTTACTTAGACAGGCAAACAAGCAGACGCAACACACTAAACATAACGGAGATCAGACAACTGTGGTGAGGCTGGTGACTGCTGATATAGGGAGTGCTGATGAGTGATAATGAGGGTGATGATTTGCAGGTGCAGGAGCTTGATGAATGGGTGTCGGAGGGATTCTGGGAAGTGTAGTGTTGAGGGTGACTGAGCTGGTGACTGTGACAAACGCACGCACACACACACACACACACACACACACACACACACACACACACACACACACACACACACACACACACACACACACACACACACACACACACACACACACACACACACACACACACACACACACACACACACACACACACACACACACACACACACACACACACACACACACAACAACAAGATGGAACTGGACATCTATGCTGATTCCGATCTAGTATGACTTCTGACTTGTAATGTTTGCCTAAATTATAATAATACACTGTTTGTTCGTGGGCCAGAGAGGAACTGGCACCTCGACTGAGTCTGATTTCTCACAAGGATTTTTTCTCCATTATGTCACCTGGTGGAGTTTTGGTTCCTTGCTACCGTCGCCTCTTTTGCCTTTGGCTTTTGGCTTGCTTAGCTGGGGACACTAAAAATTAAACTAAATTACTGATCTGCCCGCATTGGTGCTATATGATAATTGAACTGAGCTGGATGACATCACTGTTTTCTCCAGAACGGCTGTACAGCAAATTCTGTTGCATTATTTTCCTGTTAACACTGCTGAATCTGCTTTGAAACAATCTGCATTGTAAAAAGCGCTATATAAATAAAGGTGACTTGACTTGACTTGATATACACTCACCTAAAGGATTAATAGGAACACCATACTAATACTGTGTTTGACCCCTTTCGCCTTCAGAACTGCCTTAATTCTACGTGGCATTGATTCAACAAGGTGCTGAAAGCATTCTTTAGAAATGTTGGCCCATATTGATAGGATAGCATCTTGCAGTTGATGGAGATTAGTGGGATGCACATCCAGGGCACGAAGCTCCTGTTCCACCACATCCCAAAGATGCTCTATTGGGTTGAGATCTGGTGACTGTGGGGGCCATTTTAGTACAGTGAACTCATTGTCATGTTCAAGAAACGGAACAAATATTCACTATTAACTATGATTTTTGCCTCAATAAACTCCTAATTTATTGCGAATAAATAGTTAGTACGGTAGTTTTTCTAGTATTTAAGTTTAGGTATTGGGTAGGATTAAGGAATGCAGAATACGGTCATACAGAATAAGGCATTAATATATGCTTTATAAGTACTAATAAACAGTTAATATCCTAGTAATATGCATGCTAATAAGCAACTAGTTAATAGTGATAATTGAACCCTAAAATGAAGTGTTACCCAAGAAACCAATTTGAAATGATTCGAGCTTTGTGACATGGTGCATTATCCTGCTAGAAGTAGCCATCAGAGGATGGGTACATGGTGGTCATAAAGGGATGGATATGGTGAGAAACAATGCTCAGGTAGGCCGTGGCATTTAAACGATGCCCAATTGGCACTAAGGGGCCTAAAGTGTGCCAAGAAAACATCCCCCACACCATTACACCACCACCACCAGCCTGCACAGTGGTAACAAGGCATGATGGGTCCATGTTCTCATTCTGTTTACGCCAAATTCTGACTCTACTATCTGAATGTCTCAACAGAAATCCAGACTCATCAGAGCAGGCAACATTTTTCCAGTCTTCAACTGTTCAATTTTGGTGAGCTTGTGCAAATTGTAGCCTCTTTTTCCTATTTGTAGTGGAGATGAGTGGTACCCGGTGGGGTCTTCTGCTGTTGTAGCCCATCCGCCTCAAGGTTGTGCGTGTTGTGGCTTCACAAATGCTTTGCTGCATACCTCAGTTGTAACGAGTGGTTATTTCAGTCAAAGTTGCTCTTCTATCAGCTTGAATCAGTCGGCCCATTCTCCTCTGACCTCTAGCATCAACAAGGCATTTTCGCCCACAGGACTGCCGCATACTGCATGTTTTTTTCCCTTTTCACACCATTCTTTTTAAACCGTAGAATGCGTGAAAATCCCAGTAACTGAGCAGATTGTGAAATACTCAGACCGGCCCGTCTGGCACCAACAATGCCACGCTCAAAATAGCTTAAATCACCTTTCTTTCCCATTCTGACATTCAGTTTGGAGTTCAGGAGATTGTCTTGACCAGGAACCCACCCCTAAATGCATTGAAGCAACTGCCATGTGATTGATTGGTTGATTAGATAATTGCATTAATGAGAAATTGAACAGGTGTTCCTAATAATCCTTTAGGTGAGTGTATGTCTGTGTGTGTCTGTTTGTGATTGAATGAATGAATGAATGAATGAATGAATGAATGAATGAATGAATGAATGAATGAATGAATGAATGAAACATACATATTTACATACACATAAAGATACAAATAATTTTGGTTTGATCTACATCATTAAGTTTGTAGTCGCTACTTTAGTTAGTTTCCCCCCAACACTCACCAGGTTAATGTTGTTCTTTTTGTGAAATCGCCTAAGGCCTGCATCAGCCTAGGGGAATGATCGACAGTCAAATTCATAGCATGAAAGTTGCTCAGGATATCAGAATGTGTGTGTGTGCGTGTGTGCGTGCATGCGTGTGTGAGTGCTACTGAATAAATGATATAGCTGTTGGCTATTGGAAAGCAGTTGGTAAGATTTGAAGGAGAAGAAGAGAGACCGAGAGAGAGAGAGAGAGAGAGAGAGAGAGAGAGAGAGAGAGAGAGAGAGAGAGAGAGAGAGAGAGAGCAGAACTCAGCAGAAAGAGGAACAGAGAGGTTGAATTGACAGACCACCGAGGAGGCCGAAATGGAGTCATACTGCAGAAATAAGCAAAGGGTGTGATAGAGATAGAGGTAGAGATAAGGAGAGTAAAATGCCAGGGCATTTCAAAGATGGAAAAGATAAGACAGAAAGGATGGAGCCAAAGAGAGCGGGGGTGAGAATGCAGCAGAGAAAGAGTGATCAAGGGAAAGGATGAATTGAGGTGAGGCTGCAATAAACTACTGAACACTCGAAAGAGCCCTACATTTACTGAGGCATGTGTGTGTGTGTGTGTGTGTGTGTGTGTGTGTGTGTGTGTGTGTGTGTGTCTGTGTGTGTGTGTGTGTGTGTGCATGTGTGTGTGCGTGTGTTTGAGTGATTGCAGCTAGGGAAAGCGATCTAAACCTTGTGTCACATTGAGGTTTGAGGCTTACTTCAGAACAGCGCTGATATCTGGGTTACGATGACAGAAAACGGGAAGGGGAGAGAGATCTTGGGGGCAAGGCTAGTGAGACACGGAGAACATAAGAGCTGCAGCAAATTCCTCTGGAGGGACGAAAAGATACATTTCTAGAGTGAAAGAAATGAAAATGAAAGGAAAGAGGAAAAGTGAAGAGGCTGGTATATATATATAAGTGCTGGGTGTGCAGGTAGCAAGACATTTAGAGTGAGTCAGAGCAAAATAGGTGCTATTTTTGCGGCTAGGCCAGAAATGTCCAACTGATTGAATCTACCTGAAATTGGAAGGACTTACATTAAATCACACTTGAAATTTCATTCTAAATCCTAGTTTATCTTGTTCTACATTTCAAACTGTTTATACTTTATCCTGGCTTAAATCAATGCTGGGTATTCAGGTTTTGAGATTTTGCACTCTACATTTTTAAATCCTGTGTTAACATTCTCATTTGCATATTTATGAGGTCAATAACATTGCTTAGACAAACACAGCGAATTTGCTACTTGTTTTAATAAATGCTTGTTTATCTGTGGAAAAGTCAGCACATGGACTTGCCCTGGTTGTCTTAATACACATAAAACAACAACAATAATAATTATACAATTTCTTTAAAGCCTGTTTGACATTTTTATTTTTTTTTCCCTTAGACATGAAGACCAAACACAGCATGAAAGTTTCTGTGATTGTCCAAAGCGAATTAATATTTAATACGGTGCACAGAGGCTGTGGATGATTGGTTGTCTGTTGCTAAACAACTCGTACTGCATTGTATTCCTCTGTATAACTTTGGCCTCGCAATTACAAATTAACCCCACAAAAGTGGTGCTAACCCTCCTCTGGATCTTATTTCTTCAGCTTGTTAAATGGGTCTTATTATGCATGAAAAAGGCCCTGAAATGCCTTGTAGCCCTGAAAAAGTTGTAGTCTTGAGTTTTCTTCAGAGAACGTGCACGCCACAATATCCCGCATTTAATCATTCCCACCCAGAGCATACACAAAAAAGGGATGAGGGCTGGTTTACGTATAGTGTATTGAAATTTGCTGTTATAATAATAAGGGGTGTGACATTTCCGAAACACACTTGAAGCAGTTGACCAGCCACAACACACTGGTCCAGCCGAACAATCAGAGCAGATTGCGCTTTACATAATGAAGTTCTTCGTTCAAAACAGATCATTACTGACATATTAGCAAAAGAGTTGCTGAAACAATTCAAAGAAAGTGAAAAATAATGTTTTTAACATTCAAGAATGAAAACCTATTCTAGTAGACCACAAAAACAAAATATAGACTTTGAATAAGGGCATAATAGATACAGGCCTAGTACATTTGGAGGGGGAAAAATTATAATATATATTAGCCAATAATGTACCCATTAATGTAATGTAGGGAAACTATTCAAAAGTTTGAGGTCAGAAAGATTTGGTTTGTTTTACATTTTTTTTTTAAGAAGTCTCTTATACTCACAAAGGTTGCATTTGTTTGATCAAAAATTCTGTATAAAATATTGAAAAAATATAATTGCAATTTAAAATAATGTTAAAAAATTAAATTTATTCCTGTGATGACAAAGCTCAATCTCAAGCTCATCATTACTCCAGTCTTCAGTGTCACATAATCCTTCAGATGCACAGGAAATATTTATTATTATTAATGTTAAAAACAGTTGTGCTGCTTAATATTTTTGTAGAAACCATTATGCATTTTTTCAGGATGAATATAAAGTTCAAACAACATTGATTTGAAATGGAAATCTTTTGTGACATTATAAATGTTTTTGCTGTCACTTTTAATCAATTTAATGTGTTGGTGCTGAGTAGAGGTATTAAAAAAAAAAGTACTGACCCTAAAACTTTGAATGTTATATACACACACCATATTCAAAGGTTTATCTGTATACATATATTTTTGTATACAGATTTTGTACCCCCCCCCCCCCCCCCCATTTGCAAATCATTGGTATATTGTAGTATTTGGTGTACCAGTACCATTCGCCCTTTTGCAATCCTGCCCCTTTGCTAGATATGAGAAAGTGTATCTAAGAGAGGAGTAGATGTGTGTAGATAAGAAAGAGATGTAGAGGGGAGGAAGATTAATAGTCTTGCATTAACTGGTTGCTCCTGCACGTTTTATGTTCCTCACACTTTTGAACATTGCTGTATCGAAAGAGCAGCACACAGGGATTCAAAGGAACTGTTTTTTTTTTTCCCCCTTTAAGGAATATATGACCACATCTCTATTACGCATAATTCATCACCACGGCGGTATATTTATTTCACTGTGGCATAACCCCAGCTTGGACGCCCAAGTAAATAATTAATAAAAGGCATAAATAATAAAATAAATTAATAATAAAGAAGTACCCTGCAGTTTACTGTTCATGGCTTGAAAGAGCTCTAGTATGGGTAGTACTCAATAATGTGTTACCCAGTTAATACATTTATATGTTCACACTTACCCTGTCACTAAATATAAAATTCAATTTGAAATGTAAAATGTAAAGTGCTGGGGAAATAAAGTCAAAGGGAATTTTTTAAGGTGAATTGGGTTATTTGGATTCAAGATTAAAGCATTGCATTGGTAACTACTACTTATTTTTTCTAAAGAGAATATGACCAGTGTTGGGGGTAGCACATAACAAGTAACTTGAGTTACGTAATCAGATTACTTTTTCAAGAAACCAGTAAAGTAATGCATTGCTAACTAAATAAACTTTTTCAAAAAAGTAACATAAGTTACTTTTTCACATTTATTTGACTGACTGCTCTCCTGTCCCCATGTTGAGAAAAATCAAGAGCAAGTGCAGAGGCGTTACTATTATTGTACTTCTAGAATAAATGTGAGCAATTATTCATCTCACTTGCACAATAAAGATTCAGTACTCCTCTAAATTAATAAAATCAGTCAAATGCAAAATCAGAATATTACTTTGCATCTGCATTTTTGTGCAAATAGGGATATCCTCCTAGCCTAGAAATCTAGACGCACCCTAGCGGCAGAAAATGTATTTTGCAGCGAGTGTAGTCTAGCAACTCTCGGTAGACCTGAGAGCTGGAAAAACCAAACTCTGGTTAGGCCAATCACAGCGTGTGTAGAGTCGGTGGGCGGACTTAACATAATGACGTCACAGCAGAGTTGTGGAGGTTCTGCGTGCTACTCATAAACAAAGCTGACGAACAGTGGTCTTTTGAATCAGCTTTGGCCGTGACTCTGGAAGACTTAGAGTTAAGCTTTTCTTTGAGAAAAGAACGGCACTGAAGTCATTCTTAAGAAAAGAAGATATGTTCAAAGTTTTGCCTACCAGATACGGTGAAAGTCTATCAACTAACGTTAGCTTGGCTTCACCTTCTTTTTCCCTCTGGTTGGTTGTGCCGCTCATGGGGCTATCCAATTGCGTGCAGAGGGAATTTGAAAGACAACCGTTTATGCCGCCCCTCAGATTGAGCCCTGTCAATGGTGAGTTTCCAGACCCAACATCTTGATGTGGGTCTGGCTTGTCAGGCTAATATCCTCCAGGACAATCACATGTTCATTTTTTTTCTATATCCCAAGTATTTCCATTCTAGGGGTTCACAACGGAATTTCACTTTCAGCTGGGTCTACATCACTGACGTCTGTCTTGTCCGTCTCCTTCTTTTTGTGATTTTTGTTCTCCGGCCCCTAAAATCAATGCAGTAATTTCCAGAGCGTGATTTCCCCCCTTTGTACATTTATTTTTATTCAGTAACGGATATGGTTTTAAATGTAGCGAAGTACAATACTTCAAACAAAACATACTTAGCTAAAAGTAAAATTACAGATTTTTAAAACTACTTAAAAAGTAGAAGTACACAGAAAAAATACTCAATTACAGTAACGCGAGTAAATGTAAATTGCTACTTTCCAACTCTGCCTAACAGTGATAAATGATGAAAATGAGGGGAAAAAAATGCCCTTGTTTTTACTTTTCTGCTACTTTGGCTTATTTTAGCCAGAATAAACTGGACACCTCTCGAAGGCAGTAAGTGGTTGTTCAGGCATACCAAATTAACTGACAAAACAACTGACTGATTGACAGAATGATTGACTGAATTATAGACGTATTCAATCATGTATTCATTAAATCGTTGGAGTGGGAGACTGTGTAGCCATTTTAGAGCAATGAATTTAAAATAGCATTAAGTGCCTCTGTAGTAGGTTTAAGTCTTGGACTTACTTTGCCCTCAAAAAGACAAAATAGCAAATTATGGTAATGATGTTTAAATGATGAATGCCTTGGTATCATCTCTGCTGCATAACTTCTAATGAGCAAAGTGAAGAGTTAGTGAAAAAGAATGAGGCAAAAGAGAGAGTTCTACAGCTGAACAAGTCTGTCCTTTTTCCCCTTAGGAGTAAAAGGTTTCTTCCCTCATGGTCACATGTAATTTCACTTGAAGTTCTTCTTTTATAGGTTGGGCTTTTTACAGCTTTCTTTTACAGCTCTGGCCAAACTTCATTAATATGTAATACAATAATAATCCAATTGAACATTTTACAAATTAACTTTGTAACTTTTTATAATAATACATACACCCCCACACAATTTTTTTTTACAGAAATGTGATTTGTCATTCCAGAGAACACGTCTCCACTGCTCTAGAGTCCAGTGGCGGTGTGCTTTACACCACTGCATCGGATGCTTTGCATTGCACTTGGTGATGAAAGGCTTGGATGCAACTGCTCGGCCATGGAAACCCATTCCATGAAGCTCTCTACGCACTGTTCTTGAGCTAATCTGAAGGCCACACGAAGTTTGGAGGTCTGTAGCTATTGACTCTGCAGAAAGTTGGCAACTTCTGCGCACTGTGCACCTCAGCATGTGCTGACCCCGCTCTGTGATTTTATGTGGCCTGCCTTCGTGGCTGATTTGATGTTGTTCCCAATTTCCCAATTTGTTATAATACCACTAACAGTTGACCGTGGAATATTTAGTATTGAGGAAATTTCACGAATGGACTTATTGCACAGATGGCAACCTATCACGGTACCACGCTTGAATTCACTGAGCTCCTGAGAGCAACCCATTCTTTCACAAAAGTTTGTAGAAGCAATCTGCATTCCTATGTGCTTGATTTTATACACCTGTGGCCATGGAAGTGATTGGAACACCTGAATTCAATGATTTGGAGGGTTTTGGCAATCTAGTGCATCTTTGTGTGAGCAACAGACCAAAACTAAGCATTTTTTTCAGTAAAAATTCTCAAATGGGCTCCTTTTATAATAATTCAGCTATTTTGTAATTTTGGAGCTTAAGAGTCAGAGCCTCATTAATTTCCATAATATTTAAAAGAGAGACCAGGATATTCTTCAAAAATTCCCCTTTTGTGTCCTACAGATGAAAGTAATTCTAGGAAAGACATGAGGGTGATTAAACGATGACAGAAGTCTCATTTTTGAGTCTCTTTACTAGCACATTTATTTAGATGCTGTGATATGAGACATGGGTGAAAGAAAACACTAATAGTAAAATTAGTGAACAACAGTAAAAAAAAAAAAAAAACAGTAAGAGACAAGAAATCACAATGATTTACCATTATTCTTTTTATACCTTTGCATAAGACATAACCTGTATTATTAATGGGGAAAAAAATGACACGGACATTCAAATGCATTGTATAAGAACACACACACACACACACACACCATTTACTGAATCAATGACACCGACACACATGCTATTAAAGATTCTCTCCTCTGTAACACAACACCATTGACTCCCTTATTACTCATCTCTGCCTCTTCCTGTTCTCCTTCTCCCCCACATTTTCTCCCCCTCTACCTTCTGCTTACTCTGTGATCATGATGGATTGGGCCATGCCAGGGGCCTGAACTCTTGACCGCTACTGGTTGGCCACTTGGCAACGTTCCTGTTCCTGGCACGGTTTGATTCGCTGATCTCTGTAAATGAGAAATGAGTGTTTCTCCGGCTTATATGAATAAATAAATGTGTATATTTATTTATATCACCATAAATAAATGAAAACACTCATGGAGGGAAAGTGACTTATGAAAGAGTGATGCATCATCCGCTGTGATCCGGAGAGGGAGGAGAACAGTGTATGTGTGTTAGTGTGTATGCAATAGTGAGAGTATTCAGAGGTGCCGTGAAAACAGACAATAATCATTTGTTAAACCTGATACTGTTGTAGAGCTGAGCGGTCTTGTAATATCATATTGCATTAAGAGAGACAACACACCTCCTGTAGTATTGTTTCATAGGATGTACTTTTTCTCTCTTACACGTATCATGTAAACTTACACAGGTTCAGTGATTAGAGCAGGACCTGATGCGTTAAGACATGGCAATCATGTGGGTGATCCAGGTTTTATTCCGATCTGGGATATATCATGGAATTACATGGTTGACATCAGAGGAGGCCTTTACAATTCAGAGGCCCGCTTCAAACAAACAGTTGGAGGCCCCCAACGTATTCTATCCATGCATTTCAATCACGGCCGAAAACAAAATCAACATTCAATCTTCGTAACGCTCTCAGCAAGCACTTTGAACAGCGTAATGACCAGGCCATGAGAGCAAAGAAATAAAAATGAGAAAACAGGGATTTGATTAGTGATTTAATAGAATATGAATACGAATACGCTACATCAAGTTTTACACTTACTTCGATTTTGTCTTCGTGTTCAATTAACATCTGGGCAAGTGTAAATATAGAAAACAAAACAATGGGGAAAAAAATATAATGTAACTAAAACTGCCAGTAGGTGGCGGCAAATCATTGTCGTAACGAGTGAGTCATTCAATCATTCAGTAAAATGATTCCCTCAAAACACACTCATTCAGTTGCTCGGAGACGCACAAACCGTGGACACACACCCAGAGCAGTGAAATAGGTGAAACATTGCACAGGTTGCTACTTGTTGATGTGAATGAGTAGAACTAAGATTCTAGCTGTTCAGATTCTTAAACTTAGAAATAAATTGTTTCTATGGCAACATTCATAATGACAAATCTTATTCGTGTCTGGTTTCGCTGTCCTTTGGATGAGACGTTAAACCGAGGTCCTGACTCTCTGTGGTCATTAAAAATTCCATGGCACTTCTGGTAAATGAGTACGGGTAACCCTGGTGCCCTGGCCTAATTCCCTCCATTGGCCCTTAACAATCATAGCCTCCTAACAATCCCTATCCACTCAATTGGCTCTATCACTCACTCTCCTGTCCATCTATAGCTGGTGTGTGGTGAGCGCACTGGTGCCTTTGTACTGTGGCTGTCGTCGCATCATCCAAGTGAATACTGCACACTGGAGGTGGCTGAGGAGTTCACTGCTACGCTTCCTCATTCACACTCTGGACCACATTTCCCAGCATCCATCCTGGTTCTCACCTGCACTCATTCAGCCATCACCCACACGTGCCACTGACCATCACCTCATCAAGACACACATATAAGCACACACCTCGGTCACCCACTTTGTCTGGTCTTGTTTAAGAGAAAGCTGTATTTACCTGATTTCCAAAGCACCAGCTTATCTCCTGCGATTTTCTATGTGTGTTTCTACTCCTTCATTCTTGATTATCTGTGTGAGTGCATTACCTGATAACTTCCCACTACCAAGACAAAAGGTGTCTCCCCATGTCACCAATCTCATCATCCACGATCTCCACCATCACCTACAAAATAGTAAATACAAAGTTCAGTCATGAAACTCTATTAACCCTTTAGGCGCCAGAGGTTTTTTCCTAAAACATTTGATTTTGACATCTTAATTTCAAAAGGCTATATCTTAAAAGTGATAAAAGATAAACTGTGTAAATCATTACTAATAAATGGTAGAAACAAACTGAATGCATGTAGCGGTTGGCCTTTTGCTGTAGAGATTTTCCATTTACTACATACGGTAGGCACTCTGATTCCATGTATGGGGCACATATATATTATTAATATGACACACAAACACAAGTAGACAAGACCTGTTTAGTTCAAAAGATCACTCGCCACGGCAATGCAAAGATCATGAGCGAGATGACAAGACAAGACAAGAGACAGACACGTGCATGCCTGCCGAGTGTGCACAGTTCGGACTACTGTCATTGTCATTGCGACTCCCCACCCTGCCTCCACATTTCCCCCTAACTGTCCTATGAATACCTCGACCACGTCTAACATACCCAGTGGCATTAGACAAAGTCTCCACCACAATACTGTCGCTGCGATTGCGGAGGCACACGGTCAGAAGACAAAGCTTCATGGCTAGCGCTGTAAAAATCTCCCGTCTCATTCCCCACAACACTAACACACCTGCTAACTTCGCGATGAACACTCCGACCCCGGGAAACAGTGTTTCCACCACTGACATTGGGCAAATGACCATCTACATTGGGCAAAGGATTCACCTTTTGTGCCTGGTGTAGGGCTAAACTTTCACTTTCAGAATCACGGCAGATATTCCTCTTCAGAATCAGGGTCCGCGAATAGAAGACCCAACACTTAATTGCGGGTAAGCTTTATTGATGCCATTAGAAAATAATATTAATCTAATTCAAATACTCGCTGACGTTGATAATATTGCTCTGATAAAATGTCTCACTTGCACACTAGCTCCGCGTTTGTTCGCACTGATTCAATGCGCTCTTGCTCGAAGATTTTGTATAGAAGCATGACGTTTTTTTGAGTCGGGATGAAGTATGACATGTCTGCCATCTAGTGGAGGGGAGGCTGAAAGAAATTTGACACCCTATTTGACAAAATCGGCCGTTTTATTCAGTGCCGTTGTTGTTGTTGCATGCAACATTGCAACTTTATTGAAAGCTAACACAATGCATGTTAAATGTATGCATCCCGTAATCAATAAAAGTTTAAATAACAAGCCAGGCGGCAAAAAGTGGCACGTTTTTTTTTATTAAGTTACACAACACTCATTGCCACAACGTTGTTTAAACTACCGCATAGTATTTGGTAAAATGACTATTACGAGTTCAAACTTAAGGTGCCATGCATATTAACCGTTAAGTTTTTTTAAAAACAATAAATACCTAGGTTAAACACCTTTGCAAAACGTGAGAGCTCGCTGGTTTATTGACATTTAACACACTAAACATCCGGCTACGGAACATGAAAACGGCATAACAACGGTCAAAACAAACAAACTATGTTTCCTGGACAATTGACACAAATCTTTCTCATGTTAGGCGGAGAAATATTTACTATTTTACACGTTTATTTAAATTCACTCACCTGAGGCAGATCAATGCACCGATGGCTGGCCAAGCTTCGGTTGGAAAAGAACGCCACTGCGCAGGCGCAGCAAGGATATTCCCGTAGCCCCAACAGTTGTTTCTCCCCACCGAGTTAAAATGCTTTATTCACATTTGCAAGATGACAAATTAATCCAATTGTAAAAGTTGTCACAGCCTGTTGAGTATTTGCAACAGAAAATATGCCTTTTATATAAACATGTACTACTAAATGTTTTACACAGTAATTGTATAAACACTTGAACACAATATTTACACATATTGTCATGAGTTGTCACGATTGAAACTCAGTTACCATCCGTTTATCACCACAAACTGCAATAATTCTGAATTACTTATCAGTTTTGCCACTTTGCTCACATGCTGTAATAAAGTTCCATCTTTTCTCCATTAGTCCCCTGTCTGAGTCTGATATTCTGTAACAAGGAGAGACCCCCTGATGTGATTGTAAAGTGCTTTGGGTGTACAGTAGTATAATAAAGTACTACTCATGCTTCATTTATTCATTCATTCATTCATTATGTTTTTTCCAAACACATTTTATTTTGGGTTGTAGTTTTATGAATGCTAAAATCATAGGAAATATAAAATAGAAATGTGAAGACATACTTAAATTTATTTAACTGCCAATGCTTCTTCCATTTTAGTTTTTACATGCCATAAGAATGGTCAATTGAGTCAAGTTTTCGTCATGTAGTTATAATATCTGAACATTTTATACATATCATATTTATTTATAATTATTTGACATTGTTATTTAACTAGTATATAACCAATACAACATTGGAGCCAGTTAGTTTGCTATTTAAAAACATACACAAATAACATTTGTAATATGAAATATTACATTAAATTATGACATTTAAGAATGTATCATTTGTAGTAGTAACACACACACACACACACACACACACACACACACACACACACACACACACACACACACACACACACACACACACACACACACACACACACACACACACACACACACACACACACACACACACACACACACACACACACACACACACACACACACACACACACACACACACATATATATTTAATAAAAAGAACACTCAAAAAATGAACTTTGACTGTTGTTAATTGCACTCAAATCATCCTTGTTCACATTACTTAAAAAAACTCATGTAACAAAATTTACTTAGATTTACTGAGTTGTTTCTACTAAAAATGAGTATTGTCAGCTTTACTTAATAAGTGTTTGTTCGGTCAACTTAACATTGCTGAGTGAAACGAACAAACTGGGCAGTGGATCTGTAGTTCCAAGCATGCTTTGCAAGGGACTGCAATTTGGAGGGTAAATTTAGGGATTAAAGTGTTATTTTATCTTTTTCAGTAAGGGGAAGGATGTTGTTAATTTATGTTAGTGTTATGTGCAGTTATGTTGGACATTTAGAGGAGTTTCTTTAATTTTGTGGTTACCATTATGCAGAAGAGTGGTGCCTGTGTTTAGGCTGTGGCCACTCTTATACTCATTTATTGGATGGACTTCCTGTTCTCAATTAAGTTACGTTTGAACTTTGTTTTAAAAAAAAAAAATGCTTCTTGTTATATTTAATAGTTTCCCACTTACACTTGTAGAGCAAGTAGTTAATTTAATAAGGTAAATTAAATCAATAAATGTGTTCACCTAACATGATAAACTTTTATAAATTTAACATAACATTATTAAGTAAACATATATGCACATATAAATATTATGTAACAGTGACAAATTCAAATGGTTTGTATTTACTTAAAGACATTTTGTCAGCTTTTGCTTGACTTTCTTTTGTTCATATAACTAAATTGTTATTTGTAAAAATGACTCAGTATAGTTGTGTAGAACCACTTGACGCTGCTTTTTTAAGTAAATTCAACAAAAAATGTTTTGGAGTGAATATACAAACAGTATAAATATTATTTATAAAGATTTAGAAATGTACATGCTTTGTGTACATGCCAAGTGTTCCAAGTCCAAACAATTGATTTGAGTGAAGAAAATCCCTGAAAGCAATCAGCGTATCCATCCGTCGAAGATCATGCACACATTCAAATTTTCAAAAATTGCCTCCCGAAGAAACGTTACGTCAGATTTTATAGTGAAATTGCATTGGTTCTTTTATGTATCGTGACCAATTGTGTCATTACGTCAGCTTTGATAGTGAAATGTCATTGGCTCTCATGTGTCTTGTGACCGACTGCGTCATGCTCAAGAGTCATGTTTATTATTTGAATGAGATATGACTGACTAGTGTGTGAATGCGTTCACGGAGAGGCGGGATCATCATTCCAGCAATTTAAAACATTAAGGTCAACTCTGTTCTTTACATGAAGATATCGTATGACTTCAGAAGACTTGGAATGCAACATGAGTTAATGCTTTTATACTGTTTTTGGTCAGTTTTTGCAATAAATACCTGTGACTGTTAGCCTGACAAGAACACACCATTGGCAGGGCTCAATCCAAGGGGCAGGATAAACAGCTGTCTTTCAAATTCCCTCTGCACGCAATAGGATAGCGCTACAACCAACCAGAGCAACGAAGAAGATGAAGCAGAGCTAGTTGATAGATTAAACTTTTGCCGTATCCGGTTGGCAAAACACATCTTCCTTTTTAAAGAATGACTTCAGTGCCGTTCTTTGTTCTTTTCTCAAAGAAGAGCTTAACTCCAAGTCTTCGCGGCCAAAGCTGATTCAAGACCTCTGTTCGCCAGCTTCTTTGTTTTAAAGTTGCACACGGAACCGCCGCAACTCTGCCGTCATTATGTTAAGCCCGCCCACCGACTCGTTACACTATGTGATTGGCCTGACTAGAGTTTGGTTTTTCCAGCTCGCAACGGAGAGTAGCTAGATGCCCTGGCTGAAAATTATATTTGCTGCCACTAGGGTGCGTCTATGTGATTGTACTTTATTTGCCTATTACGTGTTTTATATTGTTTAGAAGTGGTGGGTTTTAGGGTAGGAGTTGGGTTAGGTGCTCCAAAATATTAAAATAGCCTATAAATATTCATAAAATCATGTCTGCTTTTACAAATGCAAATAATTAAATGTGTCTTGATCTGGCGCATTGGGCAAACAACTGAAATCAATGGAGTACCTGCGTGTTGATATAATGATGCCTAGGGGTACCTTTAGCGTCTTCTTTAAGCGGAAGGAACTTGACCATGCTTCAGATTTTGACGCCTTGGGAGTGAGAATGGGTTGAGCACCAGTGGGCTGTCGGCTAATCAAAGGTAAAATGCATAGGCCTGCATGTTTGTCCCACAGCAGGTTCTCTTGCTGATGCAGGTGTATGGAAGTCAATGGCTACTTCTATCGTTTTAGAGAATTGCTGGTTTGTGGATAATTGACAGTTTCAAATTAGGGGAAAGGGTCATTTTTAAAAAGAAAGGGAGGCATAATGTGCTAGCAGGCACAGAGACCATACAGGCTGAGAGTGTTTGCATAGAACTCATTACTTTAATTTACTTTATGGTGTTAATTTATTATGGCTGTGCTTCAAAATTATGAGTTTAATACATATCCTGGAATGAACCACGGAGGGAAAACTCTACTGATATGCCTCTTAGGAGGTTTTGCAGTTATTGGCGATTATTTAAGTATAGTGCCCTAAATAATGACTGACAGCTCTAATTGCTTTGTGCTCTGTAGTCAGCAGAGAGATGAAAGAGGCATTTCTGTCAATACTGACACCTTAACCTCTCCTTGGAGGATCAACAGAGCAAGAGAGCATTTCCTTCCTTTTACCTCTTCTCTCCACATACCCCCTCTTCACCTCACCTCACGTCCCTTGCCATCCATCACATGGGTTTTCATAGGCTGAACCCTCATCCCCCCCCCCCCCCCCCCCCACCCACCACCTTTGCTATGTACTGAAGTCAGCAAGTGAAAATTAGTGTGAATTAACACATTCAGAATGAACACAGTGATGTGCCAGGCTGGACTTTTTTTAATTTTCTTTTTCTTTTTATAAAGAACAGCACACACACATACAGACAAGTACTGTAGATTGAGAAAACCAGAAAGAGAAAGTTATCATTACGATGTTAACTGTTTTATTTTATAGTTTTACATTTAATGCCTTTTAGCATAATTGATCATATGGCACCATCCTTTAGTAAAAACAGGAAACATGCCATTTTGTGTTTCAAAGTGATTGAAACTGTCATGTACTCACAAGTGGTTTGATGTCACTGTCTGAGGCTGATGTTATTGAAACCACAGTATGTTGTCATTCGCGCTTTGATGTTATTGGCTTCCTATCCGCCTCTTTCACTGAGGTTTGTTTATGCTGCTCTTTATTGAGATCAGACTGCTGTCAGTCTCTAGAATGCTGCAGGGACCGTTTTATTGAGATTTGCCTTTTAAAGATTTTCTTTAGATTTCAAATGCCTTACAACGAGTAATTACAATTTTAGAAGGGGTTGGAGGAGTGGGACAAACAAATAAATATGTCCTGCAGTTTATCAATGAATGTGTTATTCAATTGAATGGTGTTAAAGGAATGTTCTGGGTTTTATCACAAGCAATCACTCAAGTACTCACAAAGTACACAAGGTCACCTAAATGACCCATCATCACACAATCACAGTTGCATGTCTAGTGACATGCAATTTGTCAGTCCACACTAAACATGACAAAAATGTGACAAAACCAATCACAAATCACAGTCAATCAGAAGAGCGTGTGGACGGGCTCTTTCTCTGTAAGCACACTTCAAAAATCTCAGTGACTGTACAAACTTTATAAAATACACTTCTTTATTCAGTTTGGACCGGGTTATTCTAGGATTTCGATATTAGGGGGGTCAGCCCCCAATGAGGGTATGATAAAAAAATATATATATATATATATTGTTTGTATAGGGTAGGCATGACCAATACAGTTGGTTCTACACTACCTATCTAGTCAATCCCTGAATATTGAATTCATTTCTAATCATTTTAAACATTCATTAAGAATATAGATGACCTTTATATTACTGTAATTGTCTGAATTGGCAATATGTGGTTAAAAAATAAATAAAATAATAATAATAATAATATATATATATATATATATATATATATATATATATATATATATATATATATATATATATATATATATATATATATATATATATATATATATATATATATATATATATATATGAATGTTTTAAACACTATCATTTTTAACCACATTTGTGCAGTAAATTTGACTTTTAAATAGGATCTACATTTCTCATTTTCATTCATGGAGATAACGTGGAAAATGTGCCATGCTTTAGTGGAGGATTTAAGTTCACCTGGTGGAAAACAAACACAATCTTTAACCATGAAAATGACATGAAATTACCACTATAAACAGTAGATGGCTGCAGAGGACCACTCATTATCTAATTTGTCATTTCAACACCCTTTTATAGTTCTTATCACGTGTTTGCTTTTGGATTTATTATAAAATTAAGCTTCATTGCACTGATAATATAGCAATGGTAGGAAATGTCTCATACTATTTATATGCAGTTTTTCCCCCATAAAATAAATAAATAAGCCCAGATTTTACAGTTGAATTTCTCCTGCATGTAAACTGCATTTATGACAAAGATCTACACAGATGCAGATATAATTTGCTCTGCTGCGGATTGAAAAACACGCTGAATAAGGCAGACTGAAATATAGGGATGATGAGCCAAAACCTGCTACCTTTCATAAGAGTTTTAAAGGGGACTGAGGTGATCACAAATTAGTGTACATATTACAGAGTTAATTGCAAATTTTAGGGGGGCTGGGTGGAAATTTTAAATAAAATGACACCCCTGGTTTAGACATTCTTGTTTCCTTTGAAGTAATTTTTGAAGTAATGAATAAGGTAAATTATTATTATTATAGTTCAAAACAACTTGCCAAAGCTTGACTGGGACACATTTTCCTAGTCATCTCAATGACAAAAAGTGTCGCAATCACCCTGAATTCACCCTATTGGTTCATGATGAATATGTAATAGTTTTGTATGCTCTGAGACTCTCTGATGAGGTCATATCCGAGTAAAAAAATGAACACACTGGAGAGCTGCTTTAAAAGAAGATTTGAAATTGTAAATCTAATATAAAGTGTATTTTTCATGTTTAATACTGTAAAGCTGATTGCTTTAAAGCATTCTATTGAATAAAGTGCTATATAAATAAATCTGACATGATTTAACTTGACTTGAGTGCTGAATTGCAGAGCTTGTGCAAACATACAGTATACACATCGCTATGATCAGATGCTTTGTTAACTGCCTTAAATTCTTTCTCTACTGTTTACATTCACTATCCACTATTGACTGTGTTTATGAGGATACTCCTCATTTTGAGATCATTTTGTGTGAATTTGTCTGCTCAATCACAAGATGTGAAAAATAACTCTGTATTATTTACATGCTGTATGAGACACGCAGCTTTCTGTGTGCGCACGCAAAACTTCTCACACAGCTCACAAGTACAGAGTTCTCTTTCACATCTTGCGCTTAAATGGTAAGGCTTAAAAATGTGTGCAAATGATAAACGTTTGTGACCATACAGCATTGGCCTGATCAGGACAGTGACAGTTCCTTCAACTGTCCTGAACGTCTGAAAGGTGCACATTCATCCTCCTATGTTAAGCACTGAATAAATGACAAGACTAGTAATAAGATTAACGCCGATATTATGTTAAATGCTTGCGGAAATAAATTCGGGAAAAAAAAGATTGATTCATGGCTTTTGGGAATTTTTTTTGCCCAGCCCTGCTTGCTATACAATGGAAGTAAATAAACATGTAAAAATACTGTTTATAGCTTCAATAATTTAATATAATAGGTGAGAATAGAGAGGTAGAATTGTTTGTTAACCTTGTTTGTGTAAAATTCAATCCTGATTAAAATTCAACTCGCTGAATAAATTGAGCATGTTATTGAATATAGAAATGTTAATGTGTTTTGTCTTGGCTGACTAGATCTGCTATGCTGCTGAGGATGATTATTGCTGCTGCTGCAGAGCAAGTATGGACTTGCTTCTGCTATAGAGGGTATGCGCGTGACGTCACGTCCAGAGTGACAGTGGTTATGCCCATTGAGTGGCAAAAAGACCAGGTGACAGCATTGGTTTTCAGCATGAATGCTGCAAAAAACACACAAAACACATCTAAAATGGGAAAGAGCTTTGAGATATAGATTGACTGTATAAATAGATTTGACAAGAACAGACTGTTGAAAGCTACAGAAAAGAGACGCAAATAGATTGCTGCAGTTCACAGAAACAATTGGACTCCAGGCAGTCAATAAATCTAATTAGTAAATAAATCTAATTAATAAACTAAATGAACCATATAATAATGAACCATATACTACTGATCTAATTATTGATCTAAAGCCCACACTGTCACCATATGGAAATTTAAACTGATGACATCAAATGACTATACAGCTTAATAAAATTATGCTGCATTATTTTCCTGTTTAACACTGTAAAGCTGCTTTGGAACAATCTACATTGTTAAAAGCGCTATATAAATAAAGTTGACTTGACTTGACTTGACAGGCAGCAAAACATGGATTTGCAGTTATCGTTTTGTGTCAATATGTTGAATTTTTGGGTAAAATTATACCCTATATTGTATTGTTATACAGAATATTGTATTGACAACTCATCAATTAAATATTTACCATTGGATGTTCTGCACAATTGGATGTTTTTAAATGAACACTGACAAAAATATATACTATAGGGCTAGATCACCAGGATTTAGACCTTTCTATATTGTATTTATATAAAGAGCACACAGGCAAATTTGCTTTATGTATTTCCCTGGCGTCAAAATCAGGCACATATGAATGTCAGGAAACACATTCAATATGGATCACTGGATGTTGGGTAAGTTGTAAGGAACACTATATGTAGTCCAGCCTTTAGTTTAAACTGATAATTGTTCGTTAACTTGCATTTTCAAAGTTTCCCCTATTAACCCTTAAATGCATGACTGTTTCGCCAAACATTCTTACATATTCGGGTCTTTAGCGACCCGAATCTATATCTAACATGGATAGATCTATACCTGTCGCAATAATATATAAAACTCCTGATATTAGAGTAACAATTACAGAAGAATAAAATAAAACATATTTCATTACCTTTTGGAGCTTGGAAGGGTTCAGTTTGAGCAGATGTTTTATACCATCATCACTGTCCTCGTCAGAGCTCATTTCCCAGTACATTCAGCATTTGGCTCATATTCGCGATCTCACGCATATTCTCAAAACTCATTTTCAACGTCTTCAAAATAAATATTTTGATCACTGACAGCTTCCTTCACCAGATCCATTTGTCAAGTGACAGTGACAGTAATATTTGAATGTGTTCAGTACTTGCTCCGCAATAAATCGCTGAACAATTTCAAGTTTTGCTGATTATAATTATTATTATTTTGTTTTCTGTCTGAAGTAACTATTTGTGAAACCACTTCAACATTGTGTATCAGACATTGACACCTTGTGAAATAAAGCTGAATTGCACTTATTTCATCATTATAGATTAATTTATTATTGTGCAGAAAATTGTCAATCTTACAATCAAAAGTACAATCTTACACACCTCGGGTCGTTAGCGACCCTAGTGGAAAAACAGGCATTCAATTATGATTTTATAATTTTTTTATTGTTATATTGTTTCAAATTGATTGATTGAGGAATACTTAGAAGGTTGATGTCTAACTTGAAAAAAAGTTATGCCTCGTTCTCTGGGATGCGTTTCATGAAAATCAAATGTAAAGCGTTTTATCTCTAAAAACAGATTAGCTTATAACGCTAGTATATGGGGCATATAATAAGTAAAATTGAATTGCTAGTTAATACCACTAACAAGGCTCAACATAGCCTCACACTAACACGGTAGCATAATGAGGGTTCCTACATGCAAACCGAAGCATTGAGAACTTTGTAAATGTACAAATATTTTAATAAGAAGATACTTTATAAAGACAGTACATTACGCGTATACAGACAGGAGCCAACAGAGCCAAAACTGAACGCAACAGAGACTAGTGCTTCCAAAGGATATGGCGGATTATTCAACCGTTTTCCAAGATGGCTCCTGTCTGTATACGCGTAATGTGCTGTCTTTATAAAGTATCTTCTTATTAAACTGTTTGTACACTTACAAAGTTCTCAATGCTTCGGTTTGCATGTTATATGCCCCATATAGCGTTATAAGCTAATCTGGTTTTAGAGATAAAACCCTTTACATTCGATTTTCATGAAAACGCATCCCAGAGAATGATCTACTCGATAACCATGTGTTAATTACCCCTAGGTTCATTTTTCACCGGAGTTGTCCTTTAACACTAGAACTTCCAAGGCAGTCATTTTGACCTTTTTTAAATATTGCAATGTAAGAACTTTGTTGAAATTAAACCCATATAGCTATAGTACCCTGACATTTCCTTAATGTGTGTATATTTTGTTCTAATATTGTTATTTTATTAAAAGTGCAAAACATAAAAGAGTTCTGAGTATTTCTACCTAGAATGGCCATAACGGTCAAATTGCGCGTACGCATTAAAGACGGCGTACGTTGCTTATTATTTCAGTGTTTGCTAGTTTTCACCACCAGTGAAGATGCTATCTGTTGCCTAGCAATGTTCTAGTTTTTTTTGTTAAGCTAAAACGTAGCTTTACCTTTGAAATGTCAGCAATAAAGAAAATGACTGGCGCAGAGGTTTTAGCCTTGCTTCAGAGCCTTGAATGATGCTGCTGGCTTCATACGATTGAGCGTTGTAAAGTCCAAAAGTCAAAATGTATTGAAAGAAAAAATAGATCTAATAATTTCCAAAATTCACAACATGTTTTTATCTAAGGAAATATTCTTCTTCAATCCATATTTGTTGTTATTTAGACTTTCAAAAACAACATTTTCTCTGCTGTGAAAATCTTTGCTCTCCCACTTTCCACACAGAAAGCTAGGGATGCACTTTCTAGCGTTATCTAGTAGCTCTTACACAATTATATATTACAAAAAAGATTGTAATATGTAGACCTATCTGCGTTTACTTGGCGCTCTGTGCTCCATTTAATCCATATTGTTTGATTTTATAAATTTTTTTTAGGGTGATGCAATCATAAAATATGATGACAGACATAGGCTATAAAGCTTCATTTTAAAACATCAATAAAAGCGTCAAATGTAAATATGACATGACAAAAATTACATTCGGTGCAGTCTAGTATGAACAGGCAGAATGACTGTTATGGCCATTCTAGTATAGAATTCCGGTATAGTTCTATTGTTAAACCCATCTTTACTTCCAACAGTGGCTCTCAGCTCTGGGTTTGTTTTTGGGGGTTTTTTTGCTAAAAAAAATACTGTACCCAGAACATTGTTTTTACTTAGAAAAGGCATTCAGATGAGTTGCATTGTAAAATAAATCTGAACTATCACCACTCCTCTTTTAATCTACAAAGCACTTTGTAGGCTATTATAGTACTTCAGTATACAGTACCTTATGCAGCAGATACAGAGGCTAAATTTGGCTTGATAAATGTAAGCTTTCTCTTTTGATGGAGGCAGATTGCGGGCATTTAATAGCTATTGATTTTTAGCGAGCACAGCTCCATTTTAACATAATCTTCAAAAATGCAGCAATATAAATATACCCTGGAATTGAGGCCTACCTCCATCCAAAATGGATAAACTATTGATTTTCATGAATCTGGTCTGCCTCGTGACTCTTATTCTGCCGTAATCATCTGAGGTTAATTAACTTTTATATGTTGTTTTGTGAAGAGCTTGAGCTATAAATGTTACATCTGAAGAGAGATTTATCTCAGTCCATGATTCATAATGCATCTCTGTGTACTGTCAGTATCGCTTAGCTACACACTGACTACCCAAATAAATGTTATACACAGTGTACCCGAATTGGAGTTTGTTTTTATATATGTGTTTTGTACATTAGGACTGATAAACTTGCCGCTGGTGAGTGCAAATGGTTAAAACAGCAATGTAGAATTGTTAAAACATCCCAAAAGCTGCCGTATGGAATCACAAAAACTTTGAAGGTTAGAGAACATAAGGCTGATGACTGCACTGATCCCTGCTGCATAAAAAGCCACAGCATAGACAGTTTATTATGTGAAGCTCTCTGTGGCTGCGCATCCTCCGGTTGGGGTCATTTTGAATGGTGGATTCAACAGATTGGGAAATGTAAGCAACAATGTCTGTTTACAAAATGCTGATTTTTGTTTTCACCAGGGTGCTGGTTTGCTCCAAGTGCAGGCATTTTAGCCTGTCACAGACTATATCGTCAGTTAACAACAACTAAGGGTTGTGTGAGTGTGTGTGTGTGTGTGTGTGCATATGTGTGTGCATTGGCATACAAGACACATCCAGCAACCCCCACGATGCACTGCTCACGGTATTATGAGCTATAATAAAATTCTGGCTAGATTTGGCTGTCTAGGAGTATCTGGGGGTTGCGAATAACTAGAAGTTCATCCACCTAGATCTGCAGACCCACCGCAAAATTAACTTTACAGCTCAAATAATACACTTTGCTTACAGAAGAATTGATGTAAGTGCTTTTATGGGGCACCGTTTAATACTGGCAACCCAGACAAATATTGCATTGGTGACAAATTACTGTGCTGATTTTCTTAGAAAGCCAACCTATGCAATTGGTTAGTTTTAGCTATGTAGAAGTATAGGGGTAGATTTAGCTAGGTCTATTGCTTTTCTGTGATGTTTTACAACAGAGCTTCATTTTAGATTCTTTCTGCAATAACAAAACCCACAGAATAAGTCAATGATGAGTAACTGGAAGCTAATTTGCCTAGACAAAGAAATTATGGTTAAATTAGACTAGAAGTGTTATATAGCTGTTGCTAGCTGCTTTAATGTAATGTGTTGCAAAAATGTACTTACAGTTTGCAGTAAGACGTTAGTATGTATTCTGTGTTTTTATGCTTTTGTTTTATAAGTTGGACTTGTTTGTAGCTATGTTCCAGTTTCCTGTTTCCCTCATTTATCCCTGATTATTTACACCTATGTCTTGTTAGTCTTATTACCCTTGTGCATATTTTGTCCTTTTATGGTTGTTTTGTTGTGGATAACACGGTTCTGTTTCAATGTTCCCTGTGGCCTATACCATGAAGCAGGTTTAGATGGCTAGCCAGATATGTTTCAGTTTTGTACTAAAGTTGTCAAAAGTACCTATTTCGGTACCAAGTTGGTACTGAAAATTAAAAAAAAATGTGACGATACCAGCATTTCCCTCTAGCATTTTGAGCACTGTTGAATGGATTCTTAAACACCTCTGATTGGATTGGCCAATGTGTTCACGCACACAACATATGTCTCTGATTGGCCATTGTATTCAACATAGATGTCTGTGATTGGCTACAATGATCAACGCTCTTCACAGAGTGCTTCAATGACACTTGCTATTCACAGAGAGCTTACAGATATATACATGGGAACGTTTGAAAGGGCTAAGAGATCTCAAAATAAATTTGGACAAATCAACTGTGAGCAAAGCGACACGTTTCTCAATAAAGTCACCCCCCATCCCCCCTTTTTTTATGTATTCGAAGACAAAATCTTCTGACTTTTAGTGTTGTTTTAGTGTAATAACTTTGGAGTTATTTGTTGTACACCTGCTTGTTTATTTGCAATAATTAACAGGCTGACTGTCTGATTGTAATTGATTGTACTCTTGTACTCCATTGTGAAGCGACCTTGGGTTCTTGAAAGGCGCTATAACAAATAAACATATTATTATTATTAGTGATAATTAAAAAAAGAATAACAATTTTGTATGATTTAGATATTATGTAATTATTATAAAAGTTCCTTTAAGACAAGTCATTTTACTCTGTGGCCATCTTTGAAACGCCTCTCGGCAAGTCCAGCTCCTTTCTCTTTGAACGGGGAAACATCAAATTCTCCAAAACTGTTCACCAAGCTACGGTTAAATTTCATATTTGAGATCACCAATGAAATCTGACAACAACTGTCTTCTAAACGCTCAAATCATGACAAAAAAACAACATTATTCAGCCTGGACTAAGCTCATGCGCATGTGCAGTCCTAAGCGCACGTAACCCTGCCAGTTCCCTTTCGTTCAGTCACTACGACGTACGTTAGTGACTAACGAATGGGGGTTTCGCCTAGAAGCCTATCATCTTTGAGCATATAGAAAACGCCCAATAGCGTGTCAATGCCATGGGGCATGCGAAATTTGCATACGTAACTCTGCCTCACCCGTTGTCTTCCCGTGACCATTTGGCGAGCTCTTCCGCCTTCTCCACCCTCGATGGGGCTGTGGCTAAAGGGTACACTGGGGTCCCCCCGGTCGAGCGCTCTGTTGCGATGCAACTGTGTCCGCAGAGTGCCTCGTCCTGGCGCGGTGATCCTAAGCACCCCTCCAAAGCCTGTAGGTTTTCGTCATCCCTGGTGGCGAAGACCTATAGAGCCGCGGGCCAGGCCGCAGCTTCGCTGCATGCCATGGCAACTCTTCAGGCCTACCAGGCCAAGTTGCTGTGTGACATGCACGGGGGAGGAGCTGACCCAGGACTCAGCAATGAGTTGCGTGCCTCCACCGGCCTCGCTCTCCGGGCGACGAAGGTGACCGCGCGCTCCCTGGGTCAGGTGATGTCCACTAACGTGGTCCAGGAGCGACATTTATGGCTCACCCTGGCCGATATGCGGGACACCGAGTGAACACGTTTCCTCGACGACCCCATATCCCAGGGTGGGCTATTCGGCGGGGTGGTCGAGGACTTCACCCAACAGTTCTTGGCCGCTCAGAAGCAGACTGAGGCAATAAAACACATCCTGCCCCCGCGGTCCGCTGCTGCCTCCATCCAATCGCCCGCGCAGTTGCCGCGGACGCCCTCCTGCGGTTCCCTCAACCTCTGCGCCACCCAAGCAGCAGCCTCCACCGGGGCCGCGCAGAGGTAGCCGCAGGAAGGCGTCCCCGTCCATTCCAGCCCCGCAGCCCGCGAAGAAACGCCAGGCTAAGCGGCGCTCCTGATACGGACAGCTCAGGGATGGGCGGTTCTTTCCAGGAGACGGCAGCAGGGCCGCTCCTTCCCCCGGTGGAGGGCCGGGGGAGAATCTTTTGTTCAGCTGCTGGCCCCCGGGTCAGCAGCACCCTAATGTGGTTAAAGAAAGAACTGACAATCCCATCCCTGAGCACCCAGAGATCGGTGATGACAGTGCGCGCCACCCTCGGGTCCCGCCACTCGCATCCCTCTCTGTCGCCAGCCTCCCCTCAGTGGAACGTGCGTCTTTCCCTGGTCTCCTCTGTCGGGACGCAGCAGTTAACCGTGCCCCCACACCGGGACGCCCAACAGCCTCCCTTGTCCGGGCCGGTAACGCCTGTGCTCCGCATGACGGTAACGTCTGTGCTCCGCATGACCCCATTGGTGCAGTCTCTGGAAGCATGGCTACAGCTTCCGGGGCTGTCCCGCTGGGTCGTGCGGACCATCAGGCTCGGCTACGCGATTCAGTTCGCGCAGGCTCCTCCCCGTTTCAGGGGTGTCCACTATACCGAGATCGGGGCCAACGCCCCCGTCATGCGTGTGGAGATTGCCACCCTGCTGGCGAAGGGTGTGATCGAGCCTGTCCCTCCAGCCGCAATGAAGTTGGGGTTCTACAGCCCCTACTTCATTGTACCCAAGAAAACCGGTGGGTTACGGCCAATCCTGGAACTTCGCATCTTGAACCGAACCCTACACAGGCTTCCGTTCAAGATGTTGACTGCGAAACGCCTTTTCGAATGCATTTGTCCGGACGATTGGTTTGCAGCGATCGACCTGAAGGACGCCTACTTCCATGTCTCCATCCTTCCTCGACACAGACCGTTCCTACGGTTTGCTTTCGAGGGGCGGGCATATCAGTACGCAGTCCTCCCATTCGGGCTAGCTCTGTCCCCTCGCGTCTACGAAGATTGCCGAGGCCGCCCTTGCGCCCCTTCGGCAGCACGTGGTCCGCATCCTGAATTACCTCGACGACTGGCTCATACTGGGCCACTCTCGGGAGCACGTTTGCGGACACAGAGATCGGGTGCTCCATCACCTAGCCCGTCTGGGCCTTCGGGTCAACTGGGAAAAGAGCAAACTCTGCCCAGCGCAGAGGATCTCATTTCTCGGTATGGACATCGACTCGGTCGCCATGTGCGCGCAGCTTGCGAGCGAGCGCGCGCAGTCTCTGCTGACTTGCCTCCGTCAAATCGAGAGCAAGAGTGTGGTTCCACTGAAACTATTTCAGAGGCTCCTGGGGCATATGGAATCTGCAGCCGCGGTGACGCCGCTCGGATTGCTACATATGAGACCGCTTCAGCACTGGCTTCGCGATCGAGTCCCGAGGTGGGCATGGCAGTCTGGCACTCTCCGGGTACAAGTTACTCGGGCCTGCCTACAGACACTCACCCCATGGTCGAACCTCAGTTTTCTACGAGTTTCCAGGCATGTTGTCGTATCAACGGATGCCTCTGCCACGGGTTGGGGTGCCATGTGCAATGGACAAGCAGCCGCGGGCTCCTGTACATGTCAATTGCCTCAAGTTACTTGCAGTACGGTTCGCCCTGCACCGCTTCCGGGCGTTGCTGAGGGGTCAACATGTGCTTGTCAGGACAGACAACACGGCCGTAGTAGCGTACATCAACCACCAGGGCGGTCTACGCTCCCGCCGTATATGTCTCAACTCGCCCGCCACCTCGTCTTATGGAGTCAGAAGCGCCTGAGGTCCCTTCGTGCTGTCCATATTCCGGGAGCCCTAAACCGTGCAGCCGACGAGCTCTCACGGCTTCAGCCACTCCCGGGAGAATGGAGACTCCATCCCCAGATGGTCCAGCTGATTTGGGAACCGTTCGGGGACGCGCAGGTAGATCTGTTTGCCTCCCACGACTCTTCCCACTGCAGCCTGTTCTATTCCCTGACCGAGGGCACGCTCGTCACGGATGCACTGGCGCACAGCTGGCTGCGGGGCCTACGCAAATATGCGTTCCCACCAGTGAGCCTACTCGCACAGCTCCTGTGCAGGATCAGGGAGGACAAGGAGCAGGTCCTTTTGGTCGCCCCTCCCTGGCACGGCCGGACCTGGTTCCCCGAACTCTTACTCCTTGCGACAGCCCCTCCCTGGCCGATTCCTCTGAGACCGGACCTCCTCACTCAGAGACGGGGCACCCTATGGCACCCGCGTCCCGATCTTTGGAACCTCCACGTGTGGCTCCTGGATGGGACGCGGTAGGTTTGAGTGGCCTACCATCACCACCATCACTTCCGCTAGGGCAGAGTCCACTCGGCATGCCTATGCGTTGAAGTGGAACCTCTTCGTCACCTGGTGCTCTTCTCGCCAAGAAGACCCCTGGAAATGCCCGATCGGGTCCGTGCTTTCGTTCCTCCAAGAGGGGGTGGAGCGTAGGCTGTCTCCCTCCACCCTTAAAGTTTATGTGGCCGCTATATCTGCCTACCACGATCTCTTGGGGGACAAGAAGGTAAGTCAGCACGACCTGATCATCAGGTTCCTGAGGGGGGGCGAGGAGACTGAATCCTCCTCGCTCTCCTCTCGTACCCTCTTGGGACCTCGCAGTAGTTCTAAGTGCTCTGCAGAGACCTCCCTTTGAGCCTTTGCGGTCGGTTGATATAAAATTTCTGTCAATGAAGACGGCTCTGCTGACCGCATTGGCCTCGATCAAGAGGGTCGGGGATCTGCAGGCTTTTTCGGTTGACGAAGCGTGCCTGGAATTCGGGCCGGCTAACTCTCACGTGATCCTGAGAGCCCGGCCTGGATATGTGCCCAAGGTTTCCACCACTCCGTTCAAAGACCAGGTGATGAACCTGCAAGCGCTGCCTTTGGAGGAGGCAGACCCAGCCTTGGCATTGCTCTGTCCAGTACACGCCCTCCGCGCCTATGTAGACAGCACGCAGTGTTTCAGGACCTCAGACCAGCTCTTTGTCTGTTATGGTGTAGAGCGGAAGGGAAGAGCTCTCTCAAAGCAAAGGCTGTCTCACTAGATAGTGGACACCATTGTTTTGGCTTACCAGCAGCAAGGTCGACCATGTCCCCTTGGGGTCAGGGCACACTCCACTTGGAGTGTGGCCTCCTCTTGGGCTTTAGCGCATGGCGCCTCGCTAACAGACATCTGCAGAGCTGCAGGCTGGGCGACACCAAACACATTCGCCAGATTCTACAATCTCCGAGTGGAGCCAGTGTCCAGCTATGTACTCGCCCCCCCGAGGGGCCGGTAATGGGCCAGGCTCAGGTGTCATCGCTTGCTCGCCATTCCACTCCTCGGACTGGATACGTGCAATATTTTCCTCAGGTGAGTTTCCCCGAGAGCCCTGAGTTCCTCCAGCACCGCTTACGCCGGTACCTGTGTGTCTGCCCTCTCACAAGCCCAGACCCTCGTGTCCGGCCAGGTGCCCCGTGTGCATGGTTCCCCTCCGGCGACCCCCACACGAGTTTTTCCACCGTTAGCCTCCCTTGTGAGCAGGTGTCTTTCCCTTGGCAAGCCCCTGCCACCCCTAGGGTTAAAAATTCCACCTGCGGGTGGTACCCTAGAGTTTTCCCATATGCAGCCCTTAGCGGGTCATATGTGTACTCTCAAGTCCTCCCTACGGGCAGGCATCTTGGCATTCCTTCACTGGGATATGCTTCCCAGTGTACCTTGGTAATCCTGTGTTAAGCGTGAGTCCTTCATCCGTATTAGTCTTACGACAGGGAACTCACACTTACACAGGGCACTGGAAGACAGCTGAAGTGGCGGGATTTTATTGAACCCCCATTCGTTAGTCACTAACGTACGTCGTAGTGACTGAACGAAAGGGAACGTCTCGGTTATGGATGTAACCCTCGTTCCCTGAGGAGGGAACGGAGACGTATGTTCCGTTGCCACTTCAGCTGTGCTACCTGGAACGCGGGAGTTCAGTCTTGGCTCCTCAAGCAGGTAACATAATGCTGTATTGCCACGTACTTCCTTATATACTCACGCGGTGAGGCGGAGTTACGTATGCAAATTTCGCATGCCCCATGGCATTGGCACGCCATTGGGCATTTTCTATATGCTCGAAGATGATAGGCTTCTAGGCGAAACCCCCATTCATTAGTCACTAACGTACGTCTCCGTTCCCTCCTCAGGGAACGAGGGTTACATCCGTAACCGAGACGTTTCTATAGCAACCGAGCTTCTAAACGGCACCTGCAGTTACGCGGTTGACTTTACTAATCAACGATTGATTCTTTCATTTAGAAGGTGGGACTTATTTGCTATATTGGGTGTTGCCCTTTCTCACATTAATAAGTAATTGGAGTCCACCGTCTTCCTATATAAAGTCTATGTTATTATACCCTTGCGTGTTGGAAACAAAATGCCTTTTACTATATCTGAATTTCATTTCCAGAGGCTTCCTCAACACTTGTAAACACAGTGATACCAACAGTAATGATGATGTCGGTTTTACCATATCAATTCAACCCTGAGTCCTCATCTTTTAAAAGTGCATGTGAAGTGGATTCGCATCAAAGAAACGGCATCTTCTCGAAATGTCGACAACATGAACCAAACACCTCCAGGCCTCAGCTACAACTACACCATTTGAGAGCAGGTCAAATTAGAGTTGGCTGCGGACAGCCAATGGAATTATGCAAATTGGTAACAGAAATTGAGACTGGAATTGTTTTTTGGAATTTAAACTCAGTTCAGTTCAGAATATTTTTTTTCTCTTAGGAGACAATATTTTTATTTGTTGTGCACTTTGATCTTTAAAACTTTGCAGGCCTTTTAAATTCACAAACAGCATTAAACACTGCATGAAAGGTTAAAAGGCATAATGGGGCATGAAAACCAGTCAGTATCTGGTGTCTGGACCACCATTTGCCTCACGCAGTGCACATATTCTTCGCATAGAGTTAATCAGGTTGTTGTTTGTGGCCTGTGGAATGTTGGTTCACTCCTCTTCAATGGCTATGCGAAATTGCTGGAAATTAGCAGGAACTGGAACACGCTGTCGTATACGCCGATCCAGAGCATCCCAAACATGCTCAATGGGTGACATGTCTGGTGAGTATGCTGGCCATGCAAGAACTGGGATGTCAGCTTCCAGGAATCGTGTACAGATCCTTGCAACATGGGGCTGTGCATTATCATGCTGCAACATGAGGTGATGAATGGATGAATGGATGAATGTCATGGAGTAATGGCACAACAATGGGCCTCAGGATCTCGTCACGGTATCTCTGTGCATTCAAAATGCCATTAATAAAATGCACCTGTGTTCGTTGTCCATAACATATGCCTGCCCATACCATAACCCCACCACCACCATGGGCCACTCGATCCACAACGTTGACAACAGCAAACTGCTCACCCCCACGACGCCATACACGCTGTCTGCCATCTGCCATGCACAGTGAAAACCGGGATTCATCCATGAAGAGAACACCTCTCCAAAGTGCAGACGGCATTGAATGTGAACATTTGCCCACTCAAGTAGGTTACGATGACGAACTGCTGTCCGGTCGAGACCATGATGAGGACGATGTCATGCAGATGTGCTTCCCTAAGACGGTTTCTGAAAGTTTGTGCAGACATTCTTTGGTTATGCAAACCGATTGTTGCAGCAGCTGTCCAGGTGGCTGGTCTCAGACGATCTTGGAGGTGAAGATGCTGGAGATCCTGGGCTGGTGTGGTTACACGTGGTCTGCGGTTGTGAGTCCGGTTGGATGTACTGCTAAATTCTCTGAAATGCCTTTGGAGAGAAATTAACATTCAATTCACAGGCAACAGCTCTGGTGGACATTCCTGCAGTCAGCATGCCAATTGCACGCTCCCTCAAAACTTGCGACATCTGCGGTTTAAAAAAATATTGGTTTCATGCTCCCAAAACGCTGGATCTGTGTGGATAAAACGCTGATATGGTACAACATTTTTACGTATACAGCTAAACGCGTCTCCGTATATACGGGGCCTTAGAGTGGCCTTTTATTGTGGCCAGCCTAAGGCACACCTGCAATAATCATGCTGTCTAATCATGGATGGATTATCTCGGCAAAGGAGAAGTGCTCACTAACACATATTTAGACAGATTTGTGAACAATATTTCAGAGAAATAGGTCTTTTGTGTACATAGAAAAAGTCTTAGATCTTTGAGTTCAGCTCATGAAAAATGGGGGCAAAAACAAAAGTGTTGCATTTATAATTTTGTTCAGTGTATTTTAGGAAGGTGAGATTGTATCTTAACATGTTTTTCTTCTCATAAAGAGACTAAACTCCTCACAGCAGGTAAGAGTGTGTGGGCATGTTTGAGCAAAATGTAAATTTTGCAAGTGTCAGATATATTAAAGATTTATTTCTTGGCTGTGGTGTTTGGTCTCTTAAAATAGTTAGTTAGGACATGAATTCTAGCAAGGCTTAATTAAGAGAAGACTGCTGTCATCAGCTTGTGCGAGTAATTATCATGGTGAATGAATTTGGAGGGGGGAGTTTTTCCCTAATTACCAACACATTGCTTTCTTTTATGATAATGCTATAATTTGATATTGGAATCCCTCTGCAGGGTGGAAATACACATAATGATGTTCTAGATTGTTACCTTTTTCCAAACACCTTGCAAATGGGAACTTAAATACAACATCATAAAATTAAAAATCTTTGAGAAGAAAAGAGTATGCATGCCCGACCCTCCTTCTTCCTTTTTATCTACTTCCTTTTGTACTTCTTGTGCATTTTCTTTTTTATCTTCTTATAATTATTCCAGGTCCGGGTCAAGAGAATTTGAAGGGGCCATGACCCTGAAAGTCTTGCGCTGGTCCAAGTAATTACCACTGGACATTTATCACACTACCCTCATCTTGTCCTGTAATTTCTTTCTCCTCAGCATGTGGACGTTTTTATATAAACACATGTTCAAAATACTGAACCTTACCATCTGAATTTCCTGAAGTCATTACCGTGCTTTCATTTAACACATTGACACACACACTAGGCTAATTTTCCAACTTGCTTGTCTGCTAATACTCCTTGATGGGATAACACTCACAATGTTATTCTAGAGACTGGTGGAAGCAATAATGAAAATGCCCACAGGAATGTAGAGATGACATTAAAGGAATAGCTTCGCTCTCATGTCATTCTGTATTATTATTATTTATTTATTTATTTATTTTTGCTGCATGAGTTTGATATATGATTTTCAAAATTTAACAGACTTAAAAGGGATACTTCACCTGAAAATGAAAATTGTCATAATTTACTCACCCTTCCATCATTCCAAATGCATGTACATTTCTTTATTTAGTGGAACACAAATAAGATATTTTTAAACCCATTGGCTTCCATAGTAGGAAAAAAATACTATGGAATTCAATGTTTAAAAAACGTTTTGTGTTCAACAGAAGAAAGGAACTCATGCAGGTTTGGAACAACTTGAGGGTGAGTGAGTAAATGACAGAATTTTCACTTTTGGGAGAAATATCGGAAAAAAGTTTACCCAAAAGTTAACATTTGGTCATTATTATGCCATTTCAAACTCATGAGCTGTGGTATTTGTGTCATAAAATGGCAGTTTAATTCCAAAAATCATCATAAAAGTAGTACTTGTGATCCGCACGCTATATTCCAAGTCTTCTGAAGCCATATGATAGCTTTGTGCGATGAACAGAGCATTATATCTTCATCTCTGCTGTGGGTCATCAATAAAACATAGTGCCTATGGCACAGCTTTGATGCCTTGATGTTTGATTATGAGAACTAAGGATATTTGATGCTATTCACCTTCAGCCTTTGCCATATGTATTTAAATTATGGTCTGTTGCTCACACAAAGCTATTGTATGGCTTCAGAAGTTGTATGGACTACTTTTATGGCATTTATTTTTGGGACTTGAAAGCCTGTTGTCACTATTTAATGAGTTTTTTAAGAAAAATATCCATATTGAAAACTTTATAAAGCCTTCCTTATTCCACTTATGAAAAAAGCGCAACTGACACGACGGATCACTAGAACATAGAGTAAGTGGTTTGAACTGGAGTGGTGTTACACTTTCTTCATGAGTTGAAAATGGAAGGGTTGGAAGCATCAGGATATTTATTAATATAACTCCGATTGTGTTCATCAGAAAGAAGAAAGTCATATACACCTACCACTGGCTTGAGGGTCAGTAAATCATAGTAAATCATTAAATCATAGGGTAATTTTCATTTTAAAGTGAACTACTCCTTTAATTAGTTTCTTATTAGCATGCATATTACTAGGATATTGGCTGTTTATTAGTACTTATAAAGCACATATTAATGCCTTATTCTGCAGGACCTTAATCCTAACCAATACCTAAACTTAAAATCTCTTACTAACTAGTCATAAGCAGAAAATTAGGAGTTTATTGAGGCAAAAGTCGTAGTTAATAATGAATATGTGTTCTCCATACTAAAATGTTACTGAAAAGATTCTGTGGAGATTTTGGAAAAAAAATTTGTGTGATTGTGTTTCACAAAGACAAACAAACCAAAAATAGTCACTAGATACCTTAGTTATCATCTGTATTTTCTATGAAATGAAACTGGAGGACTTCCATGTTAATAGAAGGCCTATGGTAATATTGTCATCTTGTTGCAAGAACAGTTGTTTTGTACTGTAATGGATTACAAGATAATAAAAAGGAACAATTTGTGACGGTTTCTTCCCAAATCAATATTTCATATCCCTGTCATTATTTATGTGGTGAAAAGCCGTGAAGTAAGTGAAACAACTGTACAGTTTCACTTAAATGTCCATCTTGTTTGAACTTGTTTGTTTGTCTAGGTTTTTTTTTGTTTTTTTGTTTTTTGTGGAATCTTTTCAATCAATGAGCTAATAAAATATTTAATCTCAATTTCCAAATCTAATTATTTACTTATAACTATGTAATAATGGGAATAATGTACATTTACGGTATCTGGATGATATCACAAAAAATAAGCCTCTATTTTGCGATAGCATCCAGCCGGATTTCTACATTTTCCCTTACTGTCATTTTTGGGTGAACTATCCCTTCAAATTTTGTCTTAAATTCGAGCCTACTTTTGGGGGACTTTTAACGCTATTTGGACCTTGACAGCCCATGTCCACATCCACTTTTGTTGGAACATGTGCAACCTTTTACTGCAAATGCCAAAGCTGGTGACCTGGTTGCTGCTTTAGACCCCCGACAGTGCTTTGCACTCATTTACACCACTTTTAACACTTGCTTGTGTTAAAAGACAAAAAAGACTGCTGCTTCTTTGCTGCCAGAGCTGTAGGAGTTCTCCTTGGTTACTTCGTGTTCAGCCTACTTGAGAAGCGCCATTATTGCAGCCACTCTGTTGAATGATTCCTGGATGTGAAAATTGGCCATAATCATAAAGATAATGAATGATTATAACGCAACTGCTCGATTGCTCAACTGGCGTCCTGTCCTTTATTAAATGCTGCAGAGCCAACTCATATGTCACACTCAATCGGACTGCTGTTTCACCTCTTCGGCAACGTACCATTCGCCAATTCGGCTTCAGGAACGTCACGTCATTAATCACTTGCGCTCAAGCAGCGCAGCTCATTAAATGCTTCAAAACCAAACACTGACACCCTCCTGCCCATCAGCATCCCGACAGCCTGTCTGTCCACGCATACACTTGCAATCTCACGTAGGCAGCACATACCCAGCATGTCCGTGTTTATTATGTCTGGCTTGAATGTCTCTTTGGGAAACCCACATCAATCATCATCACCATTTCTTCTTCATCTAAACACATAGCTTGACTTGCCCACTGGAATCTCTCTGCAAGCAATGTTGAACCTGGGTAAGATATTTTTGTTCGAAAATATTTCATCACACCGTATGACCTAATGAACACATCTTTCCATCCAATTCACAGTAGCTGCTGGTCTCACCTGCCAACATCACAACATCGACTCCAAACTTTAGTGATGGTACTGTGCTTTTCAAAGGTCTTTCAAAGTCTTAACACCACCTACACACCAGATGCCAGGCCGAAGACTGTAATGACAACAAACACACAGTCCAATGCATATGACTGAAATTATGCTCTGAATATAATGGGGAAAATGACCATGTTTACATAGTTTTCAGTTTGAGGAATATTCATGCACATAGTAATCAGCATATTTCAAATAAATTATGTTATGCATGTTATTTCTCTCTCTCTCTCTCTCTCTCTCTCTCTCTCTCTCTCTCTCTCTCACACACACATTTTTAATAATGAAGTTGCTTTCACTCAAATTCACAATATGCTGCTTAAGACCAGCATTCCATCTTTCAGTGCTTGTTGACACATAAAGGTTGTTGCTTTGGCTTCTTTTAGAACTATTTTCATTCCCATTATACAGGCATATGCCAGCTGTCTTATTTAGATTTCTAGTGCATTTGCATTGCATTGCATTTGGAATACATTTTTATCCAATGTGCATGCACAGTATATTTTCTGGCATGTGTGTTCCCTGGCAATCAAAACCCACGACCTTGGTGTTGCTGGCACTGTAATGTAGAGCAAAAACAAGAGAATCAAGCATGCTTTTATACATGGTAATTAAATGTTATTTATAGAACTTATAAAGGTATAGTACTTTGAATAAAGTGCTTTACAAAAGATAAAAAGACATGAAGAACTTTACAAAGTATATCCGGCAGACATAATGAAACAAACACAAAATACTACATAAATCAAATGATTTAAAATACACAAAAAGACTTCTCAAAAATTATTTAAATGAGACTTAAAAACATACACAGATTCTAAAATCAATTGGCAGGCTATTCTATAATATTGAAGCCTTCACTTCAAAAGTTCTGTCATCTTTTTTTTTTTAAATATCTGGATCTGAACAGCCAACCATCCATGACTAGAAGATTTGAGACATCTAACTGTTTCATAAGGTTTGAAAAGGTCCACTAAATACTTTTTTACGCCAAACCATCTAGTGCTTTATATGTCAATAATAATATCTTAAAAAAAGAGGAAAACTGCATACAATTGTTGTTTTCCCTTAAGTATTGGAAAACCAAGAAGGACAAAACAAGGACAGTGTGTTTGAACAGTGTTGTACACACATATTCATAGCCGTTATTTGTCACCAACAGCTGTGAATTTAGTGAGACAATAAATGCATCTCTACCAGCTTTTTGAGGGAGAACAAAAGCCACGTGAACTCTTTCTTTCCTGCTCAAAGACATGCAAACATATTTTTGAGGCCTTTGTTGATTTATAGTACACGGTTATTAAGAAGGATAGAAATATATGCATGCAAAAAGTTTGCTATCTTTTCTGTACTGTATTATATTTACTAAGACTACAGCTTCATGTGTGCACTGCAATTAGATTTTTTTTTCTTTCTTACAATTAATTGTTATAATGAAGCTAAAACTGGAGTAATTAAACATTCTAGTTAGTGTTAATAATCTAGTACAATTTACACTAATTGTTTCTGCTTTATTTCAGTGAACAAATATGATTTTTTTTTTTCATGTAATTTTAGATTTAGTTAATGATAACACCACTTCTGGTCTATTGAGGATTGTATCAATTTTATAGCAGTTTTTAGAGTTTTCCATAATTATGATTAACTGCTCGTAGTGGTCTTGTAAAAAGTAAGATGAAATCAAAAACTTACAGAAATATATATATTTGTCCACATATAGATAGGCATATAAATCCAGGACTGGATTATCCACATGGGCATTTGGGCACATGTCCAGAGAAACCACGTGCAGAGATGGTACAATTTAGGGCCATACAATTACCACATACAAAAGCCTCTTTTAAATGGGTGTGTCCAACCTATTTGTACTTGTGGCTATTTGCATAATGTTTCTTAGTAAATCACTTGGAATACGACCACAAAGTGCAAACATAATTTGTTAGATTGCGCAAGCAAATTAGTACCCTTTTTGGTGATTTTCGTAAATCAAGACCATTGTCAGCAAATGCAGACTTCAAACACAGGGTTCAGACTTTTAAAAAAACCGAAGCTCACACACACCACTGCTAAAAAAAAAAACACTATTCAAAAATGATTTGTGGATGAGGATGTTATCTCTCTTTATCTGTCTCCCTAAAGAGGAAAACTGCATAAAATTGTTGTTTTCCCTTAAGTATTAGGAAACAGAGAAGGATAAAGCAAGGACAGTGTGTTTGAACTGTGCTGTACACACACATATATGCATAGCCATTATTTGTCATCAACAGCTGTGAATGTATCATAGTGAGACAATAAATGTATCTCTACCAGCTTTCTGAGGGAGAACAAATGCCACATGCACTCTATTTTTTCTGGCTCAAAGGCATGCAAACTTATTTTTGATTCCTCTCCTGATTTATAGTATGCAGCAATTATTATGAAGGATGGAAAACGTTATTCATACAAACTGTCTGTTCTGTACTGTATTACAGTTACTAAGACTAAGACTTCATGGGTGCATTGCAATTAGAAATTAACTCTAGCTGACTGTTCTGTTACCAATTTGTAATCGGACCTAGCTGTGTCTTTTTCTTTCTGTGTGTGTAAATAAAAAAAAAGAGTATCAGCCTCTGTGTGTGTGTGTGTGTGTGTGTGTGTGTGTGTGTGTGTGTGTGTGTGTGTGTGTGTGTGTGTTTCCATGCTTGTTAATAAGCTTTAACGGGGCCTGCATAAACCCTTCATTAAAAATCTCCACTAATCCGCATTTTGCTTTCTCCCTGAATCATCCCTCATTACTTTTCCTCTCCACACTTCCACACTTCTCCCCATCTCTCTCACTCTCCCGCATGTGTTCTGTTTATTTCAGTATTATAGATTTCCTCTGTATTGTCGGTATGGAAATGCTGCGTGTGCCGTTATGCATTATTTGTGCTTCTGCAATTCAAAAGTCCTTTTAATTGACAAGCTCCTCCTCGTTTGCATATCTCCACCAAGAGTCGTGACCAGGAAGAAAATAAAGCTTGTGCGGTTAATGTGTGAGCTTTCCGTTAATATGGAGCATTTTCTGTGACTTATCCACACATTTCTACATTTGTATCATTAATTTTCCTTCAGAGGGAAAAGTGTGGGGCTGCTTAGCATTTTCATATACATATATATTCCTCCAGTCCATTATTAATGCTAAAATTATGCTAATAGACAGCATATTTGGCTCAATTGTAGTTTTTAATTCTTTCTGTTATATTTACAGCTGCCCATGGGCATTCTATAATGATGATTAAGAACACTCTCTGACAACACAGAACAATGACCAGATGCACATTCCACAAAAAAAAAAAAAAAAAACTGTCATTGACCTCACTTCCTGTGGCCGAACAGCCCTGACCCGTTGAGGCATGGCCTCCACTAGACCCCTGAAGGTGTGCTGTGGTATCTGGCACCAAGATGTTAGCAGCAGATCCTTTAAGTCCTGTAAGTTGCGCGGTGGGGCCTGTATGGATCGGACTTGTTTGTTCAGCACACCCCACATGCTCAATTGGATTGAGATCTGGAGAATTCGGAGGCCAAGTCTACACCTCAAACTTGTTGTGCTCCTCAAACCATTTTTGAACCATTTTTGCTTTGTAGCAGGGTGCACACGCACCTGGCCATCCACGTGATGTAAAAGAAAACGTGATCCATCAGACCAGGCCACCTTCTACATTGCTCCGTGGTCCAGTTCTGATGCTCACGTGCCCACTGTTGGCGCTTTCGGCGGTGGACGGGGTCAGCATGTGCACCTTGACTGGTATGGAAAATGCTGCGTGTGCCGTTATGCATTATTTGTGCTTCTGCAATTCAAAAATCCTTTTAATTGACAAGTTCCTCCTTGTTTGCATATCTCCACCAAGTCGTGACAAGGAAGAAAATAAAGCTTGTGAGGTTAATGTGTGAGCTTTCTGTTAATATGGAACATTTTCTGTGACTTATCCACAAAGCAAAAATCGATTTTAGAGAAAGTGGTCTACGCACCATATTTTATACACATTCCAGTCAGGTTTAGGACCTGTTACAGCACAGAATCAGCTTTGCTTAAGGTCACTAATGATATCGTTGGACTCAGGATCACATGTTGTTCTGGTTTTACTAGATCTGAGCACTGCCTTTGATATGACTGACCATGAGATTTCTTCTCAACCATCTGGAATGTTGGGTTGGTGTCCAGGGTACAGTCCTCCTGTGGTTTGCATCATATTTAAAGGACAGGACAGCTACTGTGAATCTGGGACACTTTTTTCCACATTGGCACCTTTAGTTTGCGGTGTTACTCAGGGGTCGATCTTGGGACCGTTGCTGTTCTCTCTGTATATCTGTATGTTATTTTCCTGTGAGCTTAGATAAAACATGCTCTCTGTACAAAGTACAGGAATGTTACAGTGACATAAAGCTTTGGTTTTCTAATAACTTTCTCCAATTAAATCATAGCAAAGCTGAGGTTTTGATTATAGGTTCTGTCACACATCTCATGCCTTTGCTGGTAAGCTAGGGTCCCTGTCCTTAAAGCTTGATGATCACGTTAGGAGTTTAGGGGTAATTATGGACTCATCTCTAAACTTCAACAAACAGATTGGGGCTGTTGTTAAAGGTAGCTTTTTTAACCTGAGATCTATTGCTAAAGTAAAGCATTTTCTATCTAGAAAGAATTTGGAAATTGTGGTTCACTCCTTTATCTTATCAAGGTTAGACTACTGTAATTCGTTATATATTGGACTCCCCCAGACTGCCTTAACCTGCATGCAGTTAGTGCAAAATGCAGCAGCAAGGTTTCTAACAGGAGTGAGAAAGAGAGACCATATTACCCCTGTACTGCAATCCTTACATATGCTTCCTGTTAAATTCCGGATAGATTTAAAAATTCTCTTGTTTGTCTACAAGGCAATTTCAGGCCTTGCTCCTCAATACATTAGCAATCTTCTCATTCACTACTCTCCTTCCAGAGTTCTTAGGTCCTCAGACCAATGGTTTTTAAAGGTCCCTCGCCAGAGGTGGGTAGTAGCGAATTACATTTACTTCGTTACATTTACTTGAGTAAATTTTTTGGGTAACTTGTACTTTTAGAGTATATTTCTTCATGACCAAGATGGCGGCGCGAGTAGATCGCGAGGCTCAGCGTCTCTCCAGATTCTGCAATTTTGCTGTATTTTTCTTGCTCATCTCGGGTCTGTTCGTACAGAACAGTTGTGCCTTTACATCGTACACCCGTTGTGAGCTTTTAGATATTGGTTTGCGAATTTCCGACAGTTTTATGGACAATCTTCAACTCCTTCCTGAGATCGCTAGGACGCCCGAGGCTATGCACTCTACCCGGCCGGGCGGAAGTGAACGCAGACGGTGGCGTGATCGTAAACAAACGCGAGGGAAGCGTGGAGGACTAAGAGCTAAGCTAATGCTTACTCTTCATCAGCTCTCGTTACCCAGCATTTTCCTTGCCAATGTACGATCGCTAGTGAACAAAATGGAGGAGATTCGACTCAGCATCACACACAGTAAGAAACTTTTGAACTGTAACGTCCTAATCTTCACGGAAACCTGGTTAAACAGCGGAATACCGGACACCGCTATTGAGCTAGCGGGATGCCACACACTCCGGGCAGATAGAACATTAGATGGCTCCAGTAAGACCAGAGGTGGTGGGTTGTGCATTTACATTAACAAAGCTTGGTGCACAAACTCTGCTATTGTTGGGAATCATTGTTCAGCTAACCTGGAGTTTCTCATGGTTAAATGTAGACCGTTTTATCTACCGCGGGAGTTCACTTCCACCATTATCACTGCAGCCTATATTCCCCCGGATGCTGATGAAAGAACTTCACGCAGCCATCAGTAAACAACAGACTGATCACCCGGAAGCTGCGTTTATTGTTGCAGGTGACTTTAATCACTCAAACTTAAAGTCAGTGCTACCCAGGTTTCACCAGCATGTTTCCTGCCACACCAGAGGAAACAAAACCTTAGATCATGTTTACACAAACATGGCGGTAGCTTACGTTGCAACACCCCTCCCCCACCTGGGACAGTCAGATCACCTCTCTTTGTTTCTCACCCCAAAATATGCACCCCTCATCAACCGTGTGAAGCCATCAGTGAAGACCATAAAGGTGTGGCCTGTGGGGGCAGATTCCACACTCCAGGAAAGGTTTCTACACACAGACTGGAGTATGTTTGCTTCTCAGGCCACCAGTGGCGCTCACACGGACATTGACTCCTACACCTCCTCTGTATTGGACCATATCAATACCACCATCGACAGTGTTACAACCCAGAAACAGATCACCACATACCCAAATCAGAAGCCTTGGATGAACAGGGAAGTGCGACTCCTGCTGAAGTCACGCAATTCTGCCTTCAGATCAGGTGATGCACAAGCCTACAGCACATCCAGAGCAAACCTGAAGAGGGGCATCAAAAAGGCCAAGCACTGCTACAAGCAAAAGATAGAGGGACACTTTTCCAACTTTGACCCTCAACACATGTGGCAGGGCATTCAGGCCATCAGTGATTACAAACCCACCCGGTCCACCCCCGCAGCCACTGATGTCAACTCTTCCTGAATGAGCTAAATTACTTTTATGCTCGTTTTGAAAGAGACAACAGAGAAACTGCCACCAAGCTCAAACCCCAGCTGACCACCCACCAATCACACTCTCCTCCACAGATGTCTGCAAGGCACTGAGCCGGATCAGCGTGCACAAGGCTGCTGGACCAGACAACATCCCTGGACATGTTCTCAGGGCATGTGCGGAGCAGCTCGCTGGGGTTTTTACAGACATTTTCAACCTGTCTCTTGCCCAAGCAGCTGTACCAACATGGCACTTCCATTGTGCCAGTGCCGAAAAGCTCTAGCCCGAGGTGCCCTAATGACTACCGCCCTGTAGCACTCACACCCATCATTATGAAGTGCTTTGAGCGGCTGGTCCTGGAACACCTAAAAGACTCTCTATCATCCACATTGGACTCACACCAGTTTGCCTACCGCAGCAATAGGAGCACAGAGGATGCCGTTTCCATGGCACTGCACTCTGTGCTCACCCATCTGGACCATAAGAACACTTATGCACGCATGCTGTTTGTTGACTTCAGCTCAGCATTCAACACTGTCATCCCATCCAAGTTAATAGCCAAACTTGGAGACCTGGGCATCAACACTTCAATGTGTAACTGGATTTTGGACTTCCTAACTGACAGACCACAGAATAATCGATCAGGATCCACCTGCTCCACGTCCATCACACTTAACACTGGTGTACCACCGTAAATATTAAGATTTACTTTAGGAAAATCGTCTGTCATGTTGTTTTTTAGTCCTGTAATGTCCGTTACAGTTAACTATGCGAAGTGATATGGAACTGTAATGCGGTCAAGAGAGCTGCCTGGAACTACGTTCGCTGTGCATCTCCCAGAAAATAATTGCTCAGAACGTTCATCAGCCAATCAGATTCAAGCATTCAACGGCCCCGTAGTATAAATATATATATATATATATATAATAAGGTTCATTAGTTAACATTAGTTAACTACATTAGTTAACATTAACTAATAATGAACTGCACTTATAAAGCATCTATTTATCTTTGTTAGTGCTAATTTCAACATTTACTAATACATTATTAAAATCTTGTTAATGCACTGTGAACTAACATGACTAAACCATGAACAGCTTGATTTTTATTAACTAACGTTAACAAAGATTAACTAATGCTGAACAGAGGTGTTGTTCATGGTTAGTTCATGTTAACTAATGCATTAACATTAACTAATGTTAACTAATACAACCTTATTGGGTTACCAAGAGGTGTGTGAAAGCTCTCCAAGTAGTCTGAAATTTAGGGTTTTCGCTTCTTATCAATAAGATCGAAAGTAACTATTTGAGTAGTTTTTTCATCGATTACTTTTTTACTCTTACTCAAGTAAATATTACGATTGTTACTTTTACTTTTACTTGAGTAAATATTTCCGTAAGTACTTGTACTTTTACTTGAGTACAGATTTTGGCTACTCTACCCACCTCTGTCCCTCGCTGTAATTTTAAAATGAGAGGAGATTGTGCTTTTTCCGTGGTATAGGTCTGAAACTCTGGGATAGTCTCCCACTCCATGTGAGGGCAGCTCCTTCAATTGCTGTTTTTAAGTCTTATTTAAAAACATATTTATTTTCTTTAGCATTTGATTAAGTATATATATATATATATATTTTTTTTTTATTTTTTTTTTTTTTTTTATTATTATTAACGTGGAAATCAATTTACTAAGCAATGTAAACTTGACTGACTGCTTCATTTCCACTTTAACTCGACTGTGTAAAGATGCCTCTACATCAATGCCAAACTGAATAGTTGTGATAGTTGTGATTTGCTTTTCTTCTGCATTTTTGCATTGGTATATCGGATATGGAAGAAAGCGTAGAGAACACTACTATAGCTATTTTTTATTTTTATTTAAGCCATTCTCTGTAATCCTGAATAAAAGCTGTATGACAATTATAACTGGTGACAATTAGAACTGTGGTAACTCCAAGTACCTTAAACTTGATTTGCCACAACCAAGACTTATAAAGCATATGTAAATGGTATATATGATATATAAACACATAATATGTAACAAGATATTTTTCAACATCGAAATTCCACACGTGTATTGGTTAGACAATTGTCACCCAATCAGTGTGTGTTTACTTCCAGGTCTTGAATGCGACACACCCATCAAAGTGTTTGAAAGAGAGGGTCAAAAACAGGATAGAAAATAGCTTATTACTTCTATTTTTTTTTTTTTTTTTTTGATGTACAAATCTTGATAACAGTATAAGTGGACCTCAGAGAACATTATAAAAAAATCTAGTTCATGGCTCCTTTAAAGGAGGAGTGAAATATGGAGATGAAGCAGGAATGTCACATTGAACAATACCAAACAGTAGAAGCCCCAAGTCAGTGAAAGATTTTTATGGCCAAAGAAACCGCAAGAAATTCAATAAATAATGCAAAAATAATAATAATGATTATTTCATCTGAGAAAGCTTGAAATCTTTGATGAATGCGTAATGTATTATCTTGAAATTAATTGCCAAATGGTGTGTTCTAGTTAAAGACATCCCTATTCATTAGTTGTCCTGGGGAAACAAGCGTGCACACAGAAAGAAAGAACCAGAGAGCAAGAGTGCACCCCGTCACACACTGCAATACCCTGATGATATATTTCCTCATAAACAGACAATATATTATTTTCAGTAAAAGAATATTTCCACATTAATGCATTGACACTGACTTTTGGAATATTAATAAGTGCTGCTGCCCTGATGGATTGAATCATGATTGGCCTGCACACAGTAAAATCGATGATAAATGGGCACTTAAAGTGACATAAAATTAATAATAAAAAAGCAGACATTGTCACACACCAGAATTCAAAGTATCAAAATGATAGTCCACATGTGTGTAAGAGTTGTAGAGACAGATAAAAAGAAAATGGACCGAAAAAGAGAGGATGAATGTGATATACTATAGCAGTATATTATAGTGGTATGGGTGGTTATGCAGTGAAATATAAATGTACATAGTCTATTCTAGGGAGCTCTTTAGTTACCAGGTTGGTTCATATTTCTACTTTCTTCAGTAATTGGCATTTAGCATGATAAATGTAGTCACCTGACCCATACTGAATTATGCAGTAATCCTACAGGGATGCCAAAACATTCTCTCTTTCTGCTTCAAACAGCTTTCATTGTGGGACATTTGGTGTGAAACCAGCTTGGGGTCGGCAAGTCTTATGCTCACTTTTGCTGCATTTATTTGATCAAAAACACAGTTATAATATATTAAACACTTTAAAATAACTGTTTTATTTATACCTGTGATGGCAAATCTGAACTTTCAGCATCATAACTCCAGTCTTCAATGTCACATGATCCTTCAGAAATAATTTTAATATGCTGAATTGGTGCTCAAGAAACTTTTTATTAATATGAATGCTGTGATGCTTAATATTAATGTGGAAACCATAATATATATTTTTTTTCCAGGTTTCTATGATGCCTATTTTTTTTTTTATCAATTTAATGCATCCTTGTTTAATAAAAGTATTTATTTAAAAAAACAAATCTACAGTGAAATGCTGTCACGAAAGCTCAATGTTTGCTAAATTAACATATTGTTCTATTACTTTAACTATTTTATCAAAATAATTTAGAAAATTGCCAACTTCATTTTACATTTACATGTATGCATTTAGCAGATGCTTTTATCCAAAGCGACTTACAACTGAGGAGTACAATAAGCAATCCGTCATGAAGAGGCAAAGAAACACAAAAAGTGCCTGAAATACTAAGTTTTGGACATTACACAGAGGACATTACGCTAGGGTAGGGAGGGAGTAGAGGAAAATAGAAGGAAAAGGATTTTTTTTTTTTAAGATGAGGTTAAGTGCTCACAGAAGAGGTACGTTTACAGCTGTCTTTTGAATGTTGTCAGTGATTCTGCAACTCGGATGGAGGTGGGAAGATCGTTCCACCAGCAGGGAACGGTGAATGAAAATGTTCCCTGAATTTTTTTAAAGTAATATAAGATTCAACTTGGCAAGATTTAAAAAAAGAATGACAGTCACGGTGTATTTGGGTTTTGTTCATGCTTCTTGTTTGTCATGTGATCATTGTCATGTGATTCCCCTCTCCTCATGTGTTATGTTCTCATTGGTTGTTTTAGTCATATGTTCTCAGTTCAGTTCTTTCATTGGTTCATTGTCTTGATTACTCACAGGTGTGTCTTGTTTAGTCATTTCTGTCCACGTCCAGAGCCAGGCGGCGTCTCCTGTCCACTCCAGCACCAAGAAGCGTCTCCTATCCACGTACAGAGAGGGCTCGAGCCCGTGACCAGGGTCCTGAGAGGGCTCCAGCCACTGACCAGCTTCCAGAGAAGGCTCCAACCACTGACCAGCATCTAAAGACGGCTCCAGCCACTGACCAGCGTCCAGAGAGGGCTCCAGCCCCTGACCAGTGTCCAGAGACTGCTCCAGGCCATGACCCTATAGCTCCGCCCAATATATATATATTTTTTGGGGGGTACCTTCTGGGGCCTCCTGAACTGTATGTACTGCCATGGCCCCTTCAACTTCCTGCACCACCATGGCTTCCTGAACTACCTAAACTGCCATGGCTCCCTGAACTGCCTAAGCCGCCATGGCTCCCTGAAATGATCCACGGCCCAGGTCCTCCCATGATCTGTGGCCCACGTCCGCCCATGCCCCGCGGCCCCGGTCCACCCATAATCCCAAGCCCGTCTATGTCATGCCAGGGTCCTTGTCCTGTCCCCCTGCACAGGCCTGGCCCGCCATCCCTCTCCCAAGACCACCCTCCTGGACTTTTGTATGTTTTGGTTTTGTTGTGTATCCGTAGGTTTGTGTGTGTGTGTGTGTGTGTGTGTGGGGGGGGGGGGGGGGGTCTGTCACGGTGTGTTTGGGTTTTGTTCATGCTTCCTGTTTGTCATGTGATCATTGTCATGTGATTCCCTTGTCCTAATGTGTTATGTTCTCATTGGTTGTTTTAGTCATGTGTTCTCAGTTCAGCTCTGTCATTGGTTCATTGTCTCGATTGCTCACAGGTGTGTCTTGTTTAATCATTAGACAAAGTCAAAGACAAAGTGAGACAAGACAAAGTGACACGTGACGGCCAAGTGACCCATACTTGGAATTTGACCTCTGCATTTAACCCATCCAGTTAATGCACACACATTAGGAGCAGAGTAGTGAGTAGTTAACACACACACACACTGCAAACGAGTATACAAACACCCAGAGCAACACCCTTGCTCAAGGGCACCTCAGTCATTTCCCACCGGTTCTGGAATCGAACCAGCAACCTTTGGGTTACCAGTTTAACTCCCTAACCACTAGGTTAAATAATTCGGGCAGTCTTTTAGTCTTTGATAATAATTAGTATTTGTGTATTTAAACCCTCATGTTTGCCATGTGTCCTTGTCGAGTATTGTTTGATGTAACCCGCTGTTGGTGAGTGTCTTTAATGGTTCAAGACTTTTCTAGTTCAAGTCATCGTTTGTGTTGTATCTGTTCATGTCGCTCACTTTGGATTTGTAAATAAACTACACTTGGGTTCATCACTTCAACTTGCCTCCAGTGGAAGTCTGTTACATTTGCACATCCTATTATATTAATTAAATTATATTATACACTCACCTAAAGGATTATTAGGAACACCATACTAATACTGTGTTTGACCCCCTTTCGTCTTCAGAACTGCCTTAATTCTACATGGCATTGATTCAACAAGGTGCTGAAAGCATTCTTTAGAAATGTTGGCCCATATTGATACGATAGCATCTTGCAGTTGATTGAGATTTGTGGGATGCACATCCAGGGCACGAAGCTCCTGTTCCACCACATCCCAAAGATGCTCTATTGGGTTGAGATCTGGTGACTGTGGGGGCCATTTTAGGCCATTTCATTGTCATATTCAAGAAACCAATTTGAAATGATTCGAGCTTTGTGACATGGTGCATTATCCTGCTGAGAGGATGGATATATGGTGGTCATTAGGGATGAAACGATTACCGGTTTCACGATAAACCACGATAAAATTTAGTGACGGTTAGTAATATCGTATAAAATTTAATTATCATTAAAACCGCGCGTGATTATCACGATTTTAAAACTCGCTGTAAATCTTGTCCAGTCAGCGTCAGTCTGGCGCGGCGCACCGCTGTTTTCTGAATGAGAAGAAATGGCAGAAGGCAGTGACAGCGCCGCGAGATTTTTCAGATTTCTAAAAGGACCAAATCTGAGGCGTTTTGTCATATTTTGGCTTTTACAAAAGTCCTGAGGGAAACGTAATCGAAGATGGTCACCCTGTCTGCAGAACATGCCAGAAGAAAGTCGCTGTAATAGAGGGAACACTTCAAAACTACGAACGCAAGGCAAGTGGACTTTGACCTCAATACCAAAACTACGTCTGGGAAATAATAACGTGAAGCGAACGAACAAGTTCAGTCAAGACTAGGGTGACATTTAAGGGATAGCCTAATAATCAGGGCTTGCCATTAACAACCGCCGTTTGCGGGTGTAACGTTATTTCGGCTGCACACTAGCCACTCTGGCTGTTGAACTTATTATAGTCTTCTCAAAAGCCGTCTGTTATAATCGCGTTGCGCATTATAACCACTCACACGTGTTTATATTGAGTTTATGAATGCAATGTCTCGTAATCAGAGGCGTTCAGATTAGCCAGAATTTTGTTCAGAGCGCGCGCCGCTCTCACTGAAATCTGCACTCAAAGCAGAGATAAACATGCGATGTACGCAGGAGATTCACTCATCATACAGTGGTTGACCGTTTCTGTTCTATTTCAGCAGCGAAAATAGTTTTAAAAAACACAGCAGAGCTACAGCGCATCTGATATGACTGGCATAAAGTTGGTGAATTTAGGGACCGTCTCTAAAGTTACACACAGCATTGGTAACGTTATACGCGTTTCTGACTTCAATAGCATTTGAAGAGAATGACAGTCATAAAACTGACTGTAAAGTGTTCATCTAGGTGTCAGGTATGATGCACACATTTTGATATTTAATTAAATAAACTGTCAAATCATTTGAAAATATGGATATGCATTATTTCTCTAGGATACTGTTTGGGCTCTTACACAAAACATGGTAGTTTTAAATGCATCATTGCTGAACACTGATGAGAATATTGCTTGAGAATATATTTACAGAGATAATACTAGAGATTATATTTACGAGAAATTATTATTATTTATGCGTTGCTATTGACGACGGCCATTATAAGGAAGGAAATCCCACAGAATCTTGCTTAAAAAAGTGCATAGAGCTGCTTTAGTTTGTTTGTTGATTTTAAAATATAAAACTTGAACAAAACCGTGATAATATTGATAACCGTGATAATTTGGGTCACTATAATCGTGATGTTAAATTTCCATACCGTTTCATCCCTAGTGGTCATAAAGGGATGGACATGGTCAGAAACATGCTCCGGTAGGCCGTGGCATTTAAACGATGCCCAATTGGCACTAAGGGGCCTAAAGTGTGCCAAGAAAACATCCCCCACACCATTACACCACCACCACTAGCCTGCACAGTGGTAACAAGGCATGATGGATCCATGTTCTCATTCTGTTTACGCAACATTCTGACTCTACCATCTGAATGTCTCAACAGAAATCGAGACTCATCAGACCAGGCAACATTTTTCTAGTCTTCAACTGTCCAATTTTGGTGAGCTTGTGCAAATTTTAGCCTCTTTTTCCTATTTGTAGTGGAGATGAGTGGTACCCGGTGGGGTCTTCTGCTGTTGTAGCCCATCCGCCTCAAGGTTGTGCGTGTTGTGGCTTCACAAATGCTTTGCTGGATATATTCGGTTGTAATGAGTGGTTATTTCAGTCAAAGTTACTCTTCTATCAGCTTGAATCAGTCGGCCCATTCTCCTCTGACCTCTAGCATCAACAAAGCATTTTCGCCCACAGGACTGCCGCATACTGCATGTTTTTCCCTTTTCACACCATTCTTTGTAAACCCTAGAAATGGTTGTGCGTGAAAATCCCAGTAATTGAGCAGATTGTGAAATACTCAGACCGGCCCGTCTGGCACCAACAACCATGCCACGCTCAAAATTGCTTAAATCATCTTTCTTTCCCATTCTGACATTCAGTTTGGAGTTCAGGAGATTGTCTTGACCAGGACCACACAATGCATTGAAGCAACTGCCATGTGATTGGTTGATTAGATAATTGCATTAATGAGAAATTGAACAGGTGTTCCTAATAATCCTTTAGGTGAGTGTATTTACAGTGTAGGGAAATTGACGTTCAAAAATAAATAAACCCTAGCCCTGAGAGACATTCACTGTTACAGATATGACAACTAGCCCCGATCCCTCCTATATCTTGCAGTACTTTTATAAGATCCTCTTTTTCTTTTTCTGTCTCTCTCCCTTGCTGAGTTAAATAAGTCAACACAGTTCTCGATGTTAAAATTTCCCATGCTGAGACTCTTTCAGCTAAGTAGCACGTTTCTGAGGAAGAGAGAGCGAGAGGAAGCAGAACAGGAGTAAGAGCACACGACATGATGCTTGTAAAGCATTTTGATACCTGCAGGGGTGCATTTACCACACTTAATACTGACATGCGTGCGTGTGAAGCGGCTTTCAAAGTTCATCATGAAAGAGGAAGCATTACAGGGATGTGTAAATCTGCTGATATGTTTAATTACTCAAGAATGTTGGCGATCTACAAGCTTTCATTTGCAGAAGAGAAATAAATGAAAAATTGAATAGACAATCAGGTTTCCATTTAAGAAACAAGCTGTCTTACATACAGCGATTAAAATCATCATCATATGAGCGTTCAGGTGGAAAAGCTCACGGTGTTTCATTGCTGCGATTTGTATCTGGGGCCTAGTTAGGCTTCAGCTGGGATCCATTTGAGTATCAAGAATCACAGCTAATTGTGTTTCAGAGTGCTTGATCAATTGCTGATTATCTGCTGTAGGTCAAACAGTAAAAATTATAATGACATGACATGATTAACAGCTCGTTATTTGGGAATCATTCCAGATTTGTAATGTGATGTTAAGCTAGTCACACATGACACAATTCTGCATATTAAACACATGATTAAACACACTGCTGGCACAGGCTAAATTGGGCCAGCACATGGATTGTTTGTCAATCAATTCTGTACTCAAAAGTTATGCTACCTTCAAGTTTAAATGATACATTATATTTTTTACAACAGCATGGATTCGATTTTGCTTGGTTTATTATAAGTTTTAGACAGTTGACTTATGAACCCTGGACCGTTTGTCAAAAGCAAGAAAAAATTCAAAATTTACCCCATGACTTCTAAGTCAGTCTTCTCCTTTTCCAAAGTCTTCCATCCTACAGGCATTTTAGTCATTCATCATTTATTTTCTAGGGGGGGCATGCTCCTTTTTCCACCCTTTACCTTATGATCAAGTATCCAAGGTATCAAATTCGTAGCGAGGAAAGGTCACAACAGGATATCCATGAAAACTTCATTCCGCTAAATAGCCCAAACTCACTGGAAAAATAAGCCTGTGGCAACATTTTAGCAAAATGATAATACTCCCCATTTCGCGGTACCTTCAAAGTAAAATGCCCAGTGAGTTGTGATAAAAGCTTGTTCAGTTTGACCTGAAGCACATGAACATGAATTCTGGCAACATTTTATCACATTGATCGTTAAACATATCGTGGAAGCTCTTTTGAATTTGAAAATGATGAAACAGCAAACATGAAATAGAAACGCATTTGCTCAAGAAACTGTGCCATTTTAGCTTGTTTCTACAAGTAATTGAGCTCACTTATCGTAACTTGTTTTTATCGTAAAGTGTTTTTCAGGACTCGTACCCGAGTGCTCCAAATTGCAAGTGCAAAGCTGTACCAGTAGAGCCACAAAACGTTGTTGGTGTTTTAATGGCAGTAGTGTTCATTTCAGCGGGGAATGCAGTTCAATTGTATATATAGGTAATTTTTGGGAGTTTTACAAAAATGTACATAGAGGTATGTTTTTCCAATGAGCCTAGGTTGCTAAATACAACTAAAAGCTACTCATTCATGCATTAGCTAGTGTTTTCTGGTATTTTAAAAGGCTAGCTACCTTTTCTAAAAAGAAAAGAAAGGATCACAGGGTGGGTGGAGGTATATAGCCTATGAGTAGATGCAGAAATATGCATTTCCTTCATCCTTCACTTTGCCTAAATAATGAAGATTATTAGAATAATCAGATTTGAGATTATCAGAATTACCACAAAATATCCCATAGTGTTATTTGACAGACTCTTGCTGCACATCCAATCAGCATTTTGGATGTAGATTGTTGTCATTGTTTTCACCAATGCCTATTGTTATAGTTCATATTACCTAGAAGCCACATATGATGCCACGCCTCCATTTTTGTCAATGAAATGCTGTTTACAATGGTAATTTGACCACTTGACTTGTAGTTTAAGCCAACAATAATACTTTCCTGGTCAGCTCTACAGCCATAATGACATTGCAAGTGCTATAGCAAGCTAGCTTACGTTGTTATTACTTGCACAGATAAAGTTACAGCTCATGTTTTCAAATGAGTTCACAGGCTATTATTTATCTGAAATTGAGGCTGGCTGAGGTTGTTCTTTGTGATGAGAAGCCCTGTCTGTAATTTCAGAAATGCTGACATTAAGCTTCAATCCGTATAGAGGCAGCATCTGCTGAATGTTAAACTTTGCTTTTTATCTTTGTAGAGTTGTTGTTCCACTGAAATTGCCGTGTCCACACGTTTCAAGTCACAAGTTGCTCTTTGACGCAGCAAACAGTATAGAAAAAACACACTAAATAGTAGAAGGTTGCGCGCATTTGTCTGCAGTCTCATGCAGTCTGCAGTTTCAACGCCATGATGCTTGTGTCATTGCTGTTTTATAATTCAATGGCATTGTGTGCTTGTGCATGTTGGCGAGAAATGGATAGATAAATGGATGGATGGATGCTAGATCAGTAGTTGGCCGAGACCCACCAAGCACAAGATGCCTTAAAATAATTGTTAAAAAAAATCTGCACAACAATAATTAAATATATGATGACTCAATAAATGCAATTTACCTTTATTCCTCATGGTAGCAATGTCTGATACACAATGATGACATGATGTTCCACTCATAATTTCCGCAGGCATACAAAAAGAATACATAATCAGCAAAACTTGATCAGAGCAATGCAGAGCAATTCAATAAATAATATGCAATCAAGTATTAGTGTCAATGTCACTTAATGGAGGATTGAAGAAACTGCCAGCGATCAAGATTTTGAGGACGTTAAAAAGAATAGTTTTAAGAAGATGGTAGAGGTCGTGAATATGAGCCAGATGCTGAATGTACATGGGGAAATGAGCTCTGACGATGACAGTGATGATGGTAAAAAGCATCTGCTAAAATTGAGCCCTTCCAAGTTCCAAAAGGTAATGAAATATGATTTATTTTATTCTTTTGTAATTGTTATTAAAATATCAGGAGTTGTTTTAGGCAATATGAGATCCATCTGTGTTGGATATAGACCCGGGTTTGCTAAAGACCTGAATATGTAATAATCATTGGTGCATTTAATGGTTAAACTGATTAAAGAATAAATAGATTACCACTGTTTACTTATTATCAAGCTATTGATGATATTCATGTGCATGCTCTACTGAATGTTAACAAGGTTTTGGATGGTCTTTGGAAGTCTAATGTACTTACGTTTTATTATACACATGGATAACCAAGTTAAATTGTTAATATAACTAACCAACTAACAAGCCCCGAATGAAGTCCTTCCTTTTAATAAAGCCAATCTCACCTGCAAACTGTCTAAATAGAGACAGTACATCAATGCCCTACCAGGGACAGTAACATAAAGGACAAATGCTACACTGTTAAAGGATGCGTATCACTCTGTCCCCAGAGCGGCTCTGGGACTCTCTGATCACTGTTTAGTTAATCTTTTCCCAGCCTACAGGCAGAAAAATAAATCTGCTAAACCTGGATGAGTTCACTGACACTGTGACATCCTACATCAGTTTCTGCGAGGGTATGTGTGTTCCTACCAGGACTTATTTAACATAACAACGACAAACCATGGTTCACTGCAAAACTAAAGCTTTGTTAGGCCAAAGAGGATGCCCACAGGATTGGGGACAAAGCCTTGTACAAACAGGCCAAAAACACTGACAAAGGAGAAGCTACTCTCAAAAGCTGAAAAAAATAAAATAAATAAAACATAATTCAGTTAACGATCCTGCATCAGCGTGGAAAGTCCTGAAAGCCATCAACAGCTACAAGACCAAATCCCCCAGAACTGTGGAGAATCAACAACTGGCTGAAGATATGAATTTTCCTGGTGTGAGACCAGGTTTAAGCCAGGTCTCACACCCGCTCTGACCGTTTCTCCACACAACCATCAACAACCCCTCCTCCCTACCCTTTCTCAGCCTGCACTTAAGATCTTTGAGGAGGATGTATTCTGGGTCTTCAGGAAACAGCCTGTCTCAAAGTCTGTGCTAACCAGCTTCCATCCATCTTCACACTGAAGAGATCACTGGAGCAGTGTAAAGTCACCTCCTGCTTCAAACGTTCTACCATCATCCTTGTACCCAAGAAACCCAAAATCACGGGACTGAATGATTACAGACCTGATGTTTTGATGATCTGTGGTCATTAAGTCATTTGAGAGACTGGTGTTGGCCCACCTGAAGGACATAACTGGACCCTTGCTGGACCTCCTGCAATTTGCTTATCGAGTAAACAGGTCCATGGATGATGCTGTCAATATGGGACTGCACAACATCCTGCAACATCTGGACAAACCAGTTCTCTCTACCTCCATCTGTCAGTGGATCATCAACTTACTAACAGACAGGCAGCAGCTAGTGAGGCTGGGAAAACACATCTAGGACGCTTACCATCAGCACTGGTGCTCCTCAGGGGTGTGTGCTCTCCCCACTGCTCTTCTACCTGTACACAAATGACTGCACCTCCAAAGAAGGGAAGCTCTCTGTCAAGCTCCTGAAGTTTGCAGACAACACCACAGTTACACTCAAAAAAAAAAAAGTCTAAACTTAAGATTTATGTATTTTAATTGCATATACATTTTCCATGCATTTGGATTACGTAATTTTAACATAAACAATGTTAAATTAACACTTCCTAGAGTTCATGTGTGTGCTCACTACTGGGTTAAAGTACCATTGAAGCAGTGTTAAAGTGAATGAGATAATTGAGTGATGATTGAGCATTAATGATGAACACCTGATGATAATAAGCAGAATCACTGAAGGAAAGAGAAACACACAAGAACTACAACTGACTTCAGCCACAGCCGTAGATGAAATCAACTGAAGATAAACGAAGACATTAAATCTCTGAATTATTATCATTAAATCATTCTGTTTGTGGAGTTGTTTAATCCTCATCTGCTGAGATCTTCAGATTTAATATCTTCTTTTATCTTCAGTTGATTTTATCTAAGGCTGTGGCTGAAGTTAGTTGTAGTTCTTGTGTTTCTCTTTCCAACAGTGATTCTGCTCATTATTATCAGGTGTTCTTCATTAATGCTCAATCATCACTCAATTATCTCATTAACTTTAACACTGCTTCAATTGTACTTTAACCCCGTAGTGAGCACACACATGAACACTAGGAAGTGTTAATTTAACAGGGGCGTTTTTCTGTGCACTTTTACATAAATCTTACCTGTTTCATTCACATATAACTGGCATATATTAATCACATTCAGTTTATCAATACAATTACATAAATCTTACCTGTTACATTTACACTCACCTAAAGGATTATTAGGAACACCTGTTCAATTTCTCATTAATGCAATTATCTAATCAACCAATCACATGGAAGTTGCTTCAATGCATTTAGGGGTGTGGTCCTGGTCAAAACAATCTCCTGAACTCCAAACTGAATGTCAGAATGGTTTATGATTTAAGCATGGGCGTCAGAACCATTGTATGTGGGTGGGACAAGACCCACATACGATCAATGATATTGGACCCACTCACTTTTATCGTCTCTAACATTCAGCACGTTTGTTTACCTACCCCTAATCGATAAACACTTATTATTAAACACATATTAGACGCTTTATTTCCACTTTTCTATGTTTTTTTTTTTTTATTGAAAATAAATGCCTTTCCGATTTGATATGTGATGGGAAAACGGAGAAGATTGAGTTAAGCGAAAGCCGGACTCGAATCGCAGGTCGATTTGTGTCAGTATGCCGTGCGTCTTACCCCTACACCCTTACGAAAATTAACCATGGTTTTATTGTAGTAAAAATGTAGTAACCATGGTTGTTTGGCTAATTGAATACCATTTACATAACTACAGTTTTACCACAAATACCATGGTTAAACTATGGTTAGAGAAGCAAAACCATGGTTAATTTGCGGTTACCATGGTTTTACTACAATAACCATGTTTTTTTGGTTTTATTTGTAGTAAAATCATGGTTTATTTTCGTAAGGGTGCCACTCTCAATGATATGGCGATTTCCCTAATTTTGTCTTTCCGAACTATACGATTAGCAAGTACAGCGGTAAATTTCTGAGGACCCACCCACATTTTTTTTTGCTTCTGACGCCCATGGATTAAGCAATTTTGAGCGTGGCATGGTTGTTGGTGTCAGACGGGCCGGTCTGAGTATTTCACAATCTGCTCAGTTACTGGGATTTTCACACACAACCATTTCTAGGGTTTACAAAGAATGGTGTGAAAAGGGAAAAACATCCAGTATGTGGCAGTCCTGTGGGCGAAAATGGCTTGTTGATGCTAGAGGTCAGAGGAGAATGGGCCGACTGATTCAAGCTGATAGAAGAGCAACTTTGACTGAAATAACCACTCGTTACAACCGAGGTATGCAGCAAAGCATTTGTGAAGCCACAACACGCACAACCTTGAGGCGGATGGGCTACAACAGCAGAAGACCCCACCGGGTACCACTCATCTCCACTACAAATAGGAAAAAGAGGCTAAAATTTGCACAAGCTCACCAAAATTGGACAGTTGAAGACTAGAAAAATGTTGCCTGGTCTGATGAGTCTCGATTTCTGTTGAGACATTCAGATGGTAGAGTCAGAATTTTGCGTAAACAGAATGAGAACATGGATCCATCATGCCTTGTTACCACTGTGCAGGCTAGTGGGGGTGGTGTAATGGTGTGGGGGATGTTTTCTTGGCACACTTTAGGCCCCTTAGTGCCAATTGGGCATCGTTTAAATGCCACGGCCTACCGGAGCATGTTTCTGACCATGTCCATCCCTTTATGACCACCATATATCCATCCTCTCAGCAGGATAATGCACCATGTCACAAAGCTCGAATCTTTTCAAATTGGTTTCTTGAATATGACAATGAAATGGCCTAAAATGGCCCCCACAGTCACCAGATCTCAACCCAATAGAGCATCTTTGGGATGTGGTGGCACGGCTTCGTGCCCTGGATGTGCATCCCACAAATCTCCATCAACTGCAAGAGGCTATCCTATCAATATGGGCCAACATTTCTAAAGAATGCTTTCAGCACCTTGTTGAATCAATGCCACGTAGAATTAAGGCAGTTCTGAAGGCGAAAGGGGGTCAAACACAGTATTAGTATAGTGTTCCTAATAATCCTTTAGGTGAGTGTATGTATGACTTACATATATGATTCACATTAAGTTTATTAATTTGTTTATGTTAAAATTATGTAATCCAAATGCATGGAAAATGTATATGCAATTAAAATACATAAATCTTATGTTTAGACAATTATTTTTTTGTGTATTGGCCTTATCCAGGACGCTGATACAGACCAACCTACAGACAAGAGGTTGAGCAGCTGGATGTCTGGTGCAGTCATAACAACCTGGAGCTTAACATGCTTACAACTGTGGAGATGATTGTGGACTTCAGGGGGAACACCCTAGCACTCCCCCCACTCACCATCATGAGCAGCACATGGCAACAGTGGATTCATTCAGGTTCCTGGGCACCACCATCTCTCAGGATCTGAAGTGGGACAATCACAATGACTCCATTGTGAAAAAGGCCCAGCATAGGTTGTACTTCCTTCATCAACTGAAGAAGTTTAATCTTCCATAGTTCTGTGCACTTCTATAACTGTCTGGTTTTGGTCAGCCAGCAAATCAGACATAAGAAGACTGCAGCGGATGGTTAGGAGAGTCGAGAGGATAATTGGAGTGTACCTATCCAACCGTCAGGAATTGTATATCTCCAGAGTGAAAAAAATGGCAGATCACAGACCCCTCTCACCCAGGCCACAACCTGTTTGCACTTCTGCTGTCAGGCAGACGTTAAAGATCACTGTACACTAGGGCTGTGAAAATTGTCAACAACTGGACAAATTAATACAAAGAGACATAACTACTTGTATAGGTAGTCTATTTAAGTTTAAACATATTTGACAACGTATTGCCTACACACAAACAAGTAAATCAACTAATGACCAAGACCAAGACTTCTCTCTCGCCCTCACCCTCACGCTCTCTGAGCATAACGGTTTAAATAAACAAACACATTTTGAGTGCTGATCAAGTGTTTTGTGCAAGCAATTTAAGGTTGCAACTCTTGTCCCAAATATAGCTGGCTTCATTTAGTGATTGAAACAAATATTAATTGAAGTTTTACAGCATATTGAACACTCCGAGCGAGCTGTGCTATGGTAAACATGGAACTTTTCCTTGACATGAAATGGTAAATAATCAAACCAGTGGAAGCAGTGCATTTATCCTTTATGCATGCAATATCTATTCAGTCAGTACCTCGGTTCCTTTGCTTGACAGAACTCCCTGAAGCCTGCCCCATCCACGACACTGATCGGTCTCATGTCCTTACAAATGAACGAAATTAATTATCCGTTATGGCCTCTTGACGTGTTGCAGACAAAGAGCTTGTGGCGGGCGATGCAAAGTAAGGGTAGTCCAGTTTGCACATACAAATTAGTTGCTTATATTTACAAAATGAGCCTACAAAAGCATAAACAAGCTTGTTTAATAAAGAAAAGTTCACAAAACCAAAGGCCAATTTATACTAATATAGAATATAAACAAGGCAGTCTGTCGTTAAGGCACACAGAACTGGTAAAACAAACTGAGAAGGCAGCTGAGATGATCCTGTCTCGAAGAGGAGAGAGATCGGGACACCAGTAGAGGTGGAGGCAGCTTGAGAATAAATCACAGTCAGGAACAGAGGACCGCGAAGGTACTCTTGCAGCAAAAACAGAACTCAGACTAAACTTCGGCGCAAGGCTGTATCAGACAAACAAGACCAGGTGAGCACTTCCAAAGCAAATCAGACATCAGACGCATGACATGAAACAAAGATGGCAGTAAGAACAAACACTAGATAAAGGGTAAGCACTCAAACAAAAGTGGGAACAGGTGTCATCGCAAGGCAGCGAGGCGCTGATTGCAATGACCAACAGGTGCAGGTAGACAGAGAGAAGATGAGCCTAACGAGCGAGTGAGAAAGTGTGTGTGTGTGTCTGAAACAATCAGGAAGGAGAGTGAGTGAAGAAAAGGATAGTGAGAAGCAAAGAGAAAGAACCTGACACATGACAGTACCCCTCACTCAACGAGCGCCCCCAGGCGCTCCCGAGGGAGGAGCCTGACGAGACCGGTAGAAGTCATCAATCAACGAGCGATCCAGGACGTCCCGGGCTGGAATCCACCGCCTCTCCTCAGGACCGTACCCCTCCCAATCCACCAAAAACTGGTGGCCACGCCCCCAGGGACAGACGTCGAGAAGCTTGCGAACTCTATAGATAGAGGCCCCCTCGTCGTTAGGAGGAGGAGGAAAGGAGGGACGGGTGGGCGCGCGAATGACAGGCTTAATGCTTAAAACCGGATGAACACGACGCATCTGACGGGACAGCTTGAGTTTAACAGTGACTGGACTGATAACCTTTACCACAGGAAATGGCCCGACAAACCGAGGCATGAGCTTACGAGACGCCTCTTGAATGGGCAAATTGCGGGTGGAAAGCCACACTTTCTGACCGCAGACATATCTTGGAGATCTAACACGGTGCCGATTGGCGGCTCGACGAGTACGTGCCCTGGAATGACATAATGCAGATCACTACGCAACATGCGACCAAGAATCTGATTGGTCCTCTCGGCCTGCCCATTAGTCTGCGGATGGAATCCTGACAACAGACTGGGGGAAGCCCCTATCTGACGACAGAATTCCCTCCAGAACTGGGAGGTAAATTGGGGTTAACCATAATCTGGGCAGTTTCTAGAGCAGATGGTAATTTAGGGAGCGGTATAAAATGCGCAGCCCTAGAAAACGACGATGAGAATGACCGTATTACCAGCCGAAGAAGGCAACCCGGTAACAAAATCCAACGCGATGTGAGACCAGGGACGGAGACCATGCCGGATATCGCGCTCACAAGTGGGCCACCAAAATCTCTGACGAATGGCCGCTAGCGTTCCTCTAACCCCGGGATGCGCAACCAATTTAGACGAATGCCCCCAGCGAAAAACCGTAGGACGAGCGACTTCGGGCACGAATAATGTTCCTTCCGGAGCGCGGGGTGGACTAGGAACGTGCGAGAGAGAACGCTTCACCATCTGTTCCACTCCCCATACAGCTACCCAGACCACACATCGCTGAGGCAAAATCCCCTCAATGGTCGAGGCAACCTCTGACGAGCCGAACTGCCGAGAAAGAGCATCAGAGCAAGTGGTCAAAAAACAATGCCCAGCGGGCTTGACGGGCATTAAGGCGTTTAGCAGAGCGGATATACTCTAGATTGTGATGATCCGTCCAGACTATGAATGGTACTCTGGCCCCTTCAAGCCAGTGTCGCCACTCACCCAGCGCCAGACGGATCGCCAAGAGTTCTTGGTTGCCAACGTCGTAGTTCCGCTCCATGGGTGAGAGACGATGAGAGTAGAATGCGCACGGATGTACCCTGTCATCCTGGGAAGAGCGTTGCGACAAGATAGCTCCCACACCAATGTCGGAGGCATCGACCTCGACGATGAACTGACGCCTAGGGTCAGGAGTGATCAAAACGGGCGCAGAGGTAAATAGATTCTTAAGTCGGTTAAACGCACCCTCAGCAGCCTCCGACCAAGCGAACCTGGCCTTGGAGGAGGTAAGGGCGGTAAGAGGAGCGGCAACCTGGCTAAAGCCTCGAATAAAGCGCCTATAAAAATTGGCAAATCCCAGATACCGTTGAAGGGCGACACGAGAATCTGGGACAGGCCAATCAAGCACCGCACGGACCTTGTTAGGGTCCATGCTGATCCCCTCTGTAGAGATAACCGAACCGAGGAACGTAACCGATTGGGCGTGAAAGACGCATTTCTCTGCCTTAACGAACAGACGGTTCTCTAATAAACGCTGCAGGACACGACGAACGTGAACCTGGAGGGACGGCGAGAAAATCAGAATGTCATCCAAGTAAATGAATACAAAAACGTTTAACATGTCTCGCAAGACATCATTAACCAAGGCCTGAAAAACCCCGGGAGCGTTGAACAGCCCGAAAGGAAGGACGCAATATTCAAAGTGCCCAACAGGAGTGTTAAACGCGGTCTTCCACTCGTCCCCCTCCTTGATACGCACCAAATGGTAGGCGTTACGCAAGTCTAATTTGGTGAATATCTTTGCGCCCTGTAGGATCTCAAAGGCTGATGACATAAGAGGCAAGGAATATTGGTTCTTGACTGTTATGTCGTTCAGCCCTCGATAGTCGATACAGGGAAGCAAAGAACCATCCTTCTTCTTTACAAAGAAAAACCCCTGCACCGGCGGGCGACGAAGAAGGGACAATAATCCCAGCATCGAGGAACTCTGAGAGATACTTCTCCAGAGCCTCTCGCTCAGGCGCTGAAAGGGAATACAATCTACCACGAGGAGGTGCGGTACCGGGGAGAAGCTCAATCCCACAGTCATAAGGGCGGTGAGGCGGCAAGGAAACCGCCCGGGAACGACTGAAAACCGCCCGCAGATCATGGTACTCCTCCGGGACTCCAGACAAATCATCAGGCTCCTCCTGGAAGACAGAAACAGAAGACACGGCAGAAACAGCAGAGACCAGACAATTCACATGACAGGACAAATTCCAACTATGAATAGACCCCTTAACCCAGTCAATCTGAGGATTATGCTGGATAAGCCAGGGATGCCCTAAAACAATGGGTGTATAGGGAGACTGAAAAACATAAAAAGAAATAGTCTCTTGGTGGTTACCGGAGACGATGAGACTCACCGGAACGGTGACGCGGTGGCGCTTCGAAATTCGTTTTTTAAAAACTATTCGAATATATATTCGAATTTAGAATATTCGTTGACAGCCCTACTGTACACTAGAACATTTAGGCATAAAAACAGTGGCTCTGCTTTTACAGTAGTTATTATGGAGGAGGATAGTGACATTCCCACTGCATATGCTAAGCGTGTGTCTTCGGACAACATGGCCGCCATTCCAGAGTCTTGTCCTGTCATGACTGCTGTCCAAGGTCCAGCGACGTCTCCTGTCTCCGTCCAGAGCGCAGTGACGTCTCCTGTCTCCGTCCAGAGATGACTCCAGCCACTGACCAGCGTCCAGAAATGGCTCCAGCCACTGACCAGCGTCCAGAGATGGCTCCAGCCACTGACCAGCGTCCAGAGATGGTGCCAGCCATGGTGCCAGCCATGGAGTCCAGTCTACCCATCTTTGGAGGCTGGCCCTGAAGGGTATGTGCAGCCATGGCTCCCTGAAATGCTCCACGGCCCAGGTCCGCCCACGCTTCCAGGTTCGGGGAAACTCCCCCGTTCGGACTCCGCTCCTCCACCCTCCTGGACTTTTTTTGTTTGTTGAGGAGTGCCTGGAATCCGCTCCTTAACCCTTCTCCTTGTCCAAATGGCATGAGACTTTGTACGGTGGTCAACACTCTCTAGATCTACAAATAAATAAATTAATTGGATTGATATCTGTTTTTATGTTCGTGTGACAAAAAAGTCCCACTCAGGGTCTTAGAAAATGGACATCCTCAAAAACAGAAACAACACAGAACACGCATACAAAAATGAAGTGGCACACTTACAACAATGCATAAAATATCCACAATGCAAAATGATCATGCTCACACACACACACACACACACAAAAAAGTGAATTTTACATTAAAAAATGATTTTGTGTGAAAATATATATTTAATTTATTTATATAAATTTTAACATTATTATAAATACTCCAACATTTGCACAGTTGTTGAGTAAAAATAAACAGAGAAAAATGACATTTGTTCTAAAAAAAAAAAAAAAAAAAAAGTGTTTTGTTACAAAATTACATTTTGTTGCCTGCAGTCTGTGGAGACCCCAAAGACCCTGAGTGTGATTCCCAAACAAAGGCCTGTGAAGGGTTAAGTGGGGGTCTCTGTCATGATTCCAGCCTGTATTTCCCTGACTTGTGAGGACTCTTTTGTTATTTCCTGTCTTGTCATGTTTTGTAGTCCTTTTCTAGTTTTTCATGTTGATAAGTTCTCCCAGGTGTCTCCCATTTAGCCACTCCCTCTTGTTATCTTGTTATCATTGTTTCCCTTTGAGTATTTATACCTCTGTGCTTCAGTTGTTGTTTGTCGGTCAATGTACTCCTGTATGTGTGTTCTTGTCGTTGCACCCCTGCCTGTTTTGGATACCCTTGTTCATGGATTTTCTGTTAATGTTGTTTGTTATTAAATCGTTCATGCTGCAATTGGATTCTCACTCAGCTTCATCCCTGCTCACACGTTACAGTTAACGTGTAGCTAATTATATATATTTAAGTACTAAGTAATATTTATTTACAACATGTACTTACTACAGGGTTAGGGTAGGATTAGGGTTTAGTAGAGGGTTAGTTGCATGTAATTAAGCATTAATTACTGTTATTACTATGGTAAGTATATGTAACATATGTAACAAGGACACTGTAAAAGAAAGTGCTACCTGTTCTTTCTATTATCTTGTGTATGTATGTATGTATGTATTTATGCATGTATGTACCCAGAGCTCCTGAAAACCACAACAAATTCCTTGTGTGTTTGTGCACACTTGGTGAATAAAGCTGATTCTGATTCTGATTCATAAAGCATGTCGCGCCTCCCACAACTCAAAACCCAAACAGCTCTTACGCTGGCTTCACACCGCACGCGCAAGCAGTACATTGGCAGGGCAGGAGCAGTGCGTATGGAGAGCGGGAGCTGTGCGCCCCCGTTGTGCATTCACACTGGCAGTGTTTGTCTCGCGCAGCTGAACCGCGGCTCGTATATTGCAAATACAGACGAATATTGTCCATTATGTCACATTTTCCGGTCTTCTCCTCCGAACCCCGTCTGTCTCGTGCTTTGATTTATGATGGGCAGCATATATCTGCTGCAAATGCGACGTGAACATGTTCTCATACATACATCCATATAACATGTTGTATATAAGTAGTTCACATAATAAATGTAATATTAAAGTGAAGATATGCTTCTAGTTTTAATCATTTAAACAGGCTTTTGATTTTGGGGCAAAAACTTCTGGCAGTGTTCTGTTTTCGTGTATTTTATTAAATTTTTTCACAGCGCTGGATGTCATATGGTGATCGTGAAACACATGGGACATTTCACTACATGATTTCATGGTGAAATGTGTTATTTTCCATGTTAATCAGGTCAGTTTAGATCAAGAACAATCCACTGTGGCTTTAATTCAGCGTGAGCAACGCGGCAAAAATAGACTCGGCGCCGAAACGATCGCTGCCGCGCCGCCTCTGCGTACGGTGTGAATGCTCTAATCTATTAATATGGGCGCTGAAAAAAATACGTGCTGTTTACGCCCTGCTAACGCGTGCAGTGTGAAACCGGCCTTACTGATGCTTGTGAAAGCATGACTTAACAGGTAAAAGTAGGCTACTTTCAATAAAAGGTCCAATATATTAGGAACATAATTTTAGCTGTGCTATGTGTCACGAGTGAGCAATTGCATAAGCTAACACTATATCTAGAGCAAACGTGAGTGTCTAGCATATAATAAACCCATACAACTTATCTGTCATGGTCCCACACCGGCCAAACACCCTCTGGCTCCACCTGCTACAGTAGCCACTATAGGCTGTAGGTTGAAGTGAAAGAGATTGCCAGATCTGCACAGTTTTTAGTGTTTTGATGGCACCTGAGGGGCTCAATGTTTACACTTTTGGTGGAGATAAACCCATGAATGGCATACTAATAGTCATCAGTAACCAATAAACTGGGTTAAGATAATGTATTTTATATTTAAACAATCTTTTAAATTTACAATTTCTAGACTTGGAAATGTCATGGAAATTAATAAAGTCTTAAGTCTTAAATTTACCTTTTTTAATGTGTCCTTTTTGAAAATGTATGAGGTGGAAATTTCTATTTGCGAGTAAATAAATGTAAACATTAATATGTGTATATTACATTTACCCTGGTGATTACAAATTAGATAATTCATTGGTTATAATTTATAATTATTTTATTATATTTTTTTGAAAATAATAAATAAATAAAAAAATCATTTGAAAATTCACAGCACTGTCATTATAGTAGAAGTATCAGAAATATCTTTGGGGGCCTTCAAATATTGTTTTTCAAAATATCTCAATTATGAGATATTAAGGACTGAGGCAAAATCTGAGGCAGGATCTGAGGCAAAAACAGGCATTCATAGCCCAGACAGATTGAGTCAATATAAGGGTAAAATGAAATGAAACTAAGATTAGAAAGTGAGTTAAAGACATCAGTTTGCTTAGCCAAAGCTGCTCTTCAAGTATACTAATTCACTCCACACCATACACTGTTACTGTTAGTAAAGTCAAATCGCCTTAGAAACTTGAACCCATTGAAAGTAAAAGGAGCTTAACTGAAATGCAGCTTTTACATGGAAGAAAATATATCACATGTTCTCTCTCTCTGAGCAGTGGATCATGAGTTAAATTAAGTGTGGAGGAGAGGAAACCCATTCAGCTCCTATAACTGTAGCACTCCTCAGGGATTCCTGCCTAATTCCATTTAATTCCATGGATGTCCTGCCGTTCCCAGATGGGCACTAACTACTCAATTATGCCATGGTAAAACTCTTATTCTGGTGGACTGTGGACCTTGCTTGACTTCCTACAAATTTCCCTAACGATACCTTAATGAGAATCTTTAGAATGGCTCAGTGTGCTCCTCCAATTTAAAACCAGGAAGTGTAGCCTGTGTTTTTGATGCATTAGGTTTCAAATCACACAAATAGCATCAGTAATCTGGGTAGCACTAAAAGTTCAGTGAGACTGAAACTTTATTTTTAGCGATGTGTTTAACTGAAGAAACTTTTCTTACAAAACCTTTTATCACGGTCCTGGACTCTTTTCAGAGTATTTGCTCTCATGTTGTTCCGAGGGATTACGCTGAGTCATCTGAGAAGAGACTGAGAAAGAGAGGGGGATGCAGGGTGAACGCAGAGAGATGGGATTTTAGATGCTATAATGGAAAACAGTACTAAATGCAAAAGCTTTAACTTTCCTAAAAATGAAATTTCTGTCATTATTTACCCTTATGCTCTTATTTGTTCCATAGGACACTTTTTTTTTCATACTGACCACTTCTGTTGAGATCCCAAAATTACAGTGACGCATTGCTGCCACATACATATTATTTTTTTCACTCAATTATGTCGTAATAACGAGATCTTATGTCGTTTTGACGTCATCTTTTCTCGTAATAACGAGATCTAATGTTAAAACGACATTTTATGTCGTAAAAACAACATAATTTTCTCGTAATAACAAGATCTTATGTCGTTGAAACAATATATTTTTCTCGTTAATACGACAAACATTTTCTCCTAATAAGGACATGTGTTGTACAGTGATGTCTACAAAATATGCCTGTATCCACATTAGAGAATTCATATAGCCCATGTGCATTTGTCACACTTCCATGTCTGAAAAGTAGAAGCAAGCTCAGAGTAAAATAGGCTCTTCCGCTGCTTGTATCAGTGGCAATGCCCACAGCATGAAAGTATTGTAATTTATTGATGTAGCCTGAAGTTCATAACAGCCAAGGGTAACAGGTGCCATGGACCGCTCATGTTTGCATCAGTGGCATAACTTTAACCTAGAAATTACGGATCCCGGTGCACAAATAGGCTATCATAACTATCTATAATAGGCCTACTGTAATATATTGTATGTTATACTGTAATACATATATTCTAGAAATGTATTAAAAAGAAAGATGCTTTCAGCCTTACTCAAAAGCAGCGGAAACAGGCCAGTGGGTTCGCACGTCAATCCATTCACGGCGTTCTTATTTTGCTTCTTATGTATTAAATATACAGGCCATTAGTTTATAAAACCTTGATCAAAATTATAATACAATTTATAGAAAACTAAATTCACTTTAAAGAAATTATTTCTGCAAAACAACACTCACAAACACAACAAGCATGTCTGACCCCTCTCCATGTCTCCAGACATATTGCGCGTCTTATAGCCTATATCTTACTCATGCTGCTCACTTTTCATCATCAACATATGAAATTAAAACAATAATATAATAGGCTAATATTTAAACATACACTCACCTAAAGGATTATTAGGAACATCTGTTAAATTTCTCATTAATGCAATTATCTAATCAACCAATCACATGGCAGTTGCTTCAATGCATTTAGGGGTGTGGTCCTGGTCAAGGCAATCTCCTGAACTCCAAACTGAATGTCAGAATGGGAAAGAAAGGTGATTTAAGCAATTTTGAGCGTGGCATGGTTGTTGGTGCCAGATGGGCCGGTCTGAGTATTTCACAATCTGCTCAGTTACTGGGATTTTTACACACAACCATTTCTAGGGTTTACAAAGAATGGTGTGAAAAGGGAAAAACATCCAGTATGCGGCAGTCCTGTGGGTGAAAATGGCTTGTTGATGCTAGAGGTCAGAGGAGAATGGGCCGACTGATTCAAGCTGATAGAAGAGCAACTTTGACTGAAATAACCACTCGTTACAACCGAGGTATGCAGCAAAGCATTTGTGAAGCCACAATATGCACATCCTTGAGGCGGATGGGCTACAACAGCAGAAGACCCCACCAGGTACCACTCATCTCCACTACAAATAGGAAAAAGAGGCTACAATTTGCACAAGCTCACCAAAATTGGACAGTTAAAGACTAGAAAAATGTTGCCTGGTCTGATGAGTCTCGATTTCTGTTGAGACATTCAGATGGTAGAGTCAGAATTTGGAGCAAACAGAATGAGAACATGGATCCATCATGCCTTGTTACCACTGTGCAGGCTGGTGGTGGTGGTGTAATGGTGTGGGGATATTTTCTTGGCACACTTTAGGCCCCTTAGTGCCAATTGGGCATCAATTAAATGCCACGGCCTACCTGAGCTTGTTCTGACCATGTCCATCCCTTTATGACCACCATGTACCCATCCTCTGATGGCTACTTCCAGCAGGATAATGCACCATGTCACAAAGCTCGAATCATTTCAAATTGGTTTCTTGAACATGAGTTCACTGTACTAAAATGGCCCCCACAGTCACCAGATCTATAGATAGAGCATCTTTGGGATGTGGTGGAACGGGAGCTTCGTGCCCTGGATGTGCATCCCACAAATCTCCATCAACTGCAAGATGCTATCCTATCAATATGGGCCAACATTTCTAAAGAATGCTTTCAGCACCTTGTTAAATCAATGCCACATAGAATTAAGGCAGTTCTGAAGGCGAAAGAGGGTCAAACACAGTATTAGTATGGTGTTCCTAATAATCCTTTAGGTGAGTGTATAGCCTAACTATGAATCTAACTAGGCTACGTTTTGCGTGTAGCCAAATCCACTCCAAACGCTTCAAAAATTTATTTTGTTTATTAAACGCAAAGTTTCAAATTTAATTTCTAAATTCAGTTCATATTTCCAACAAACGAAATTCCGAGCCAAAATAATGAAGTGATGAAAAAACCCTGCAAAAATGATAAATATTAAAGAATTTGCGGGCGCTTTCGTCGGCATGAGTAGCCTATAGGCTTTAAAACGCGCAATATATCTGGAGACATGGAGTGGGGTCAGACGTGATTTTTATTGAGTGTTGTTTTGCAGAAATCATTTCTTTAAAGTGAATTTCCTTTTCTATAAATTGTATTTTAATTTTGATCAAGGTTTCATAAACGAATTACCTCTAAGCTATATTTAATACATACGAAGCAAAATAAGAACGGGGAGAATGGACATGTGTAACAAACCCACTGACCTGTTTCCGCGGCCTTTGAGTAAGGCTGAAAGCGTCTTTCTTTTTAATACATTTCTTGAATGTCTTAATTACAGTAGGCCTATAGATAGTTATAATATTTGCAGCTGCACCGGGGTCCTTCATTACTAGGTTAAAGCTACATGCTAATCATGAGCGATCCATGGCACCTGCTACCCATGGTTGTTAAGAACTATAGGCTACATCACTAAATTACAACAATTTCGTGCTATGGGCACTGCCACTGATACAGGCAGCGGATGAGCCTATTTTTCTGCTTTTGTGACAAAGGCTAAATAAATTCTCTAATGTAGATACAGACATATATACACTCATCACTATACAACACATGTCCTTATTAGGAGAAAATATATGTCGTTTTAATGAGAAAAATGTGTCGTTTTAACAACATAAGATCTCATTATTACGAGAAAATTATGTTGTTTTAACGTCATAAGATCTCGTTATTACGAGAAAATTATGTTGTTTTAACGTCATAAGATCTCGTTATTATGAGAAAAGGATCTCGTTATTACGAGAAAAGATGTCGTTAAAAAGACATAAGATCTCGTTATTACGAGAAAAGGATCTCGTTATTACGAGAAAAGATGTCGTTAAAAAGACATAAGATCTCGTTATTACGACATAATTGAGTGGGGGAAAAAAAGTATTTGGCAGCAATGCAGCAACTCCAAAAAATCATCATAATAGTCTGTGTGATCCTTACACTTTATTGCAAACTCTTCTGAAGACAAATGAAAGTTTTGTGTGTGAGGACTAAACAAATTAAATGTAAATTATTATTCCCTCCAATATGTTAACACAAGAAGGGATGCAACAAGAACAATGAGTCAATTCACTAATCCGATTGAATTTAAATGTGATTTCAATTAAAATAAAAATAAAATTTTAATAAAATCTCCTTAAAAAAAACTTGCATTAAGTTGACATAATGTCTAACATTACACATCTCAGGTTATGACTGTAAAGAAACACTGTGTCATAGCATGACATATCTCTGTGTGAATGCGTCTAAACAAAATTGTGTACAATCAGTCCAATGGAATGGCGGGACATCACAGGCGTGGTGATGTCATAACCAGGAACCTATAAAGAGCACCTGGACAAAACAAATAAACAAGCAAGTCGATCACAGGCATGCAGGAAATACGGCAGGGTGACACAGCATCTCGTTCCCTTCTCTGGGAACAATGGTAACAGTCATTACCTTAGACGTTCCTTTGGAGGTAATTTGCGCTGCTTCACAGTAGCAATGTTGTGGGAATGATAATACCCACTTCGGCGTACTGACAAGTGCCTGTCTAGTGTGAATTCAGAAGCACAACTAAAACATAAGCACCTGGGAACCTGGTGCAGAGCCCAAGCTCACATCATAAAACCTTAACCTTACAAATGTGAGCGGAGAGGCATCACGCACATCTTGAAGGGATACTCCGGACAATAAGTCTTTAGAAGCCGCCATACTTCTAGTCGAATGAACTCTAACAGCCATAGGCGAAGGTTGTCCAGAAGCCTCGTAAGCAAGTGAAATAGCCTCTACTATCCCCTTTCTCATTGTCTGCTTGGTCGCAGGAAAACCTTTCTTAGCTGAACCAAAGCATACAAATAACTGATCTGACTTTCTCCACAGGGTAGCTCTGTGGACATAAGTGTCAAGTGATCTAACTAGACACACCAAATTTAGCTTCTCCTGGTCCGAGTTTGAAAAAGGAAGAGTACAGAAAGCCTGCAGAACTATGGACCGTGCTACATTCATTGGCATTCAGGCACATAACCCAGTCTCAGTGTAAGAATGCTTTCACTATTCCTGGTGCAAATTCTAAGCACGTCAGGGTAACCGATGTAACATGGTTAGTTAAAAAGGAAATAAGGAGGTGGGAACCTGCAAATGCAACATCTTTAATGATAATAGAAACAGACACAAACTAAAGTAATGTGTCCAGCTTACGATTCTCATACCAGTGGATACTTTCCTCCTAAGGGCATCTCTCAGTTGAGAGATCCATGTCTTTGAGTTGGGCCCCATCAGAGGCCAAACCCACAGCTTCCACAACTCTGGGTGAACATCCCTCCTGATCGGAATCTCCCAAGGAGAGCCATCGAGCGGGGATGAGAACCAAACCCTAACCAGGCCGTGAAGCTCACATTGTTTGGTCTGGGTGCTCTTTATAGCTTCCTGGTCATGACGTCGCCCCATCTGTGACGTCCCGCCATTCCAGTGGACTGATTTCACACGTGCTTCAAGATGCAATAATGGAGAGACATTCCCACAGCAGTGCTACTATGACGCAGTACAAGTTCCCTCGAGAGGGAACATACCTGTAAATAAAATGTACTGCATTTTCCACTGGAAATGAACATTAGCGGAAGTAAAATGTAAAATGCAATTCTTTGCACAATACTATATTATGACCTCAGAATGCGTTTTACCATAGCGTAATACATTTTAATGTTTATCACATAACCATCTCCATGTGTATGGCTTTTCTGATGTAGTAAACTTGCTCAATAGCTCACCCGATACAGCATCGCACTTGCAGAGTGCTCAGATATGAGTCCCATGAAACTTGAGTCACTCTAAAAGAGCTCAAAGATAGTAGAAGCATGTGGCAAATGTGTTTTTTTTTTCACGTTTAGGATTTAGCGTAGTGTTTCATGTAGGTGCTACATTATTTTTCCAACACAATGGAAATTCATTGACGACAGCATTCATCGTTTAACACCACACACCATGCATTTAATTTCTGAACTGCCATGATGCATACAACAACCAAAGTAATAAAACGTTGCCAGATTTATGTTCATCTGATAAACAGAACAGTTTTAGTGCCACTCACTGGACATTTCACTTTGAAAGTGTTGCAAAACCTACAGAAGCAACGTAATATAATTTTGCAGAAAAATCACCACAAGCACTTATTTCCAATTAGCTGCGAATTGGTTGCCAGAAAATTAACAAAATGCAGGTTTGTAATGACATGAGGGTGAATAAATAATGTTTTTTGTTTTTTTCATGTTAGCTGAAATATCTCTGTAATTCTAGAGGAAATCAGTCGTCTTGAGTGTCACATTAAAAACCAGGGCCCAAATGTAACAAAACGAAGCTAAGAAAGCCCTTGGTTATATTTACAGTATAAACACATTATCACTAAGAGTTTCTTAATTTGAGCAGTTATTGTGAATTTAGCCTAACCAATACTGCTTACTAAAGCCTGTTGACAATCGACTTTAGACTTTCAGATCTCAGTCTTCTTGGTGCTAATCAGTTCCCTTTCGTTCAGTCACTACGACGTACGTTAGTGACTAACGAATGGGGGTTTCGCCTAGAAGCCTATCATCTTCGAGCATAGAGAAAACGCCCAATGGCGTGCCAATGCCATGGGGCATGCGGAATTTGCATACGTAACTCCGCCTCACCGCGTGAGTATATAAGGAAGTACGTGGCAATATCGCATTATGTTTCTGCTTTCGGAGCCAAGAGTACCTACCTCTTCACTCCTCACAAGCCTTCTGAGACGCTTTCAGCTTCTTCGAGACGAGCAGCTTTCCAGTCGGTGTTGGTGTGACGGCGCGTTCCAGTGATCGCATACTTCCTGCCTGCTGATCTGCGCAGTGGTCTGCTAGACAGCTGGTGTGTGTTTCCCTGGGCGCTTCGGCATCGACTGCGAGGTTTCCTCTCACAAAAAGAGCTTGCGCGTGGCACGTCTTTTTCAAGACGGTTCGCCCATGCACTTCCGGGTGCGATCGATCTCCGTTGCTGTCTATAGGCACATTCACTGCTCGACGTGTTTGGGCTTCAGCACGTTTGGGCAGTGATTGTGGATGTGTCATGTTCCCACTGCGCGGGATGTCGCGGTCGAGACTCAGTGATCTCCGCGAGGAGAGAGAGTCCCCTCTGCCACACCCCAATCTACCGTCTCTGAGAGAGCTGGTACTTTGGCTGGTGGCCAGGGTGACCTGAGGGTGGTGTGTGGTATAAGAACCCCGACGATCATTCCTCGGGCCACGCCCCCCTCTCGCACATCGCTTCCCGCGAGTGCTGGACTGAAACAGCGGCCCGTCTCTGACGCCTCGTTCGTTTCGTTCACACTCCAGATAGCGGCGAGATGTCGATCGCCGCATCCCAAGGTGGGCTAGATCCTTTGGGGATGACGATTAGGTTGTGCTCCGCCTCCGGGTGTGTCAGCACTGCCTGATCTGACCATGATAGTTGCTGAGGGGTCAACATGTGCTTGTCAGGACAGACAACACGGCCGTAGTAGCGTACATCAACCACCAGGGCGGTCTACGCTCCCGCCGTATGTCTCAACTCGCCCGCCACCTCGTTTTATGGAGTCAGAAGCGCCTGAGGTCCCTTCGTGCTGTCCATATTCCAGGAGCCCTGAACCGTGCAGCTGACGAGCTCACGGTTTCAGCCACTCCCGGGAGAATGGTGACTCCATCCCCTGACGGCCAGCTGATTGGGAACAGTTCGGGACGCGCAGGTAGACCTGTTTGCCTCCCACGACTCTTCCCACTGCAGCCTGTTCTATTCCCTGACTGAGGGCACGCTCGGCACGGATGCACTGGCGCACAGCTGGCCGCGGGGCCTACGCAAATATGCGTTCCCCCCAGTGAGCCTACTCGCACAGCTCCTGTGCAGGATCAGGGAGGACAAGGAGCAGGTCCTTTTGGTCGCCACGTACTGGCACGGCCGGACCTGGTTCCCCGAACTCTTACTCCTTGCGACAGCCCCTCCCTGGCTTTTCCTCTGAGATACTCAGAGACGGGGCACCCTATGGCACCCGTGTCCAGATCTTGGAACCTCCACGTGTGGCTCCTGGATGGGAAAGCGGCAGGTTTGAGTGGCCTACCATCCACCATCACTTCCGCTAGGGCAGAGTCCACTCGGCATGCCTATGCGTTGAAGTGGAACCTTTTCGTCACCTGGTGCTCTTCCCACCAAGAAGACCCCTGGAAATGCCCGATCGGGTCTGTGCTATCGTTCCTCCAAGAGGGGGTTGGAGCGAAGGCTGTCTCCCTCCACCTTAAAGTTTATGTGGCCGCAATATCTGCCTACCACGATATCTTGGGGGACAAAAAGGTAAGTCAGCACGACCTGATCATCAGGTTCCTGAGGGGAGTGAGGAGACTGAATCCTCCTCACCCTCCTCTCGTTCCCTCTTGGGACCTCACAGTAGTTCTAAGTGCTCTGCAGAGGCCTCCCTTTGAGCCTTTGCGGTCGGTTGATATTAAGTTCTGTCGATGTAGACGGCTCTGCTGACCGCATTGGCCTCTCTTAAGAGGGTCAGGGATCTGCAGGCATTTTCGGTTGACGAAGCGTGCCTGGAATTCGGGCCGGCTACTCTCACGTGATCCTGAGACCCCGGCCTGGATATGTGCCCAAGGTTCCCACCACTCCGTTCTGAGAGCAGGTGGTGAACCTGCAAGCGCTGCCTTTGGAGGAGGCAGACCCAGCCTTGGCACTGCTCTGTCCGTACGCGCCCTCCGCGCTTACGTAGACAGCACGCAGTGTTTCAGGACCTCAGACCAGCTCATGTCTGTTATGGTGGAGAGCGGATGGGAAGAGCTCTCTCAAAGCAGAGGTTGTCTCACTGGTTAGTGGACACCATTGTTTTGGCTTACCAGCAGCAAGGTCGACCATGTCCCCTTGGGTTAGGGCACACTCCACTCGGAGTGTGGCCTCCTCTTGGGCTTTAGCGCATGGCGCCTCGCTAACAGACATCTGCAGAGCTGCAGGCTGGGCGACACCGAACACATTCGCCAGATTCTACAATCTCCGAGTGGAGCCAGTGTCCGACTATGTACTCGCCCCCCCCGAGGGGCCGGTAATGGGCCAGGCTCAGGTGTCTTCGCTTGCTCGACATTCCACTCCACGGACTGGATACGTGCGATATTTTTCCCTCAGGTGAGCTTCCCCGAGAGCCCTGAGTTCCTCCAGCACCGCTTACGCCAATACCTGTGTGTGTGTCTGCCCTCCCTCGAGCCCAGACCCTCGTGTCCGGCCAGGTGCCCCGTGTGCATGGTTCCCCTCCGGCGACCCCCACACGAGTATTTCCAACGTTAGCCTCCCTTGCGAGCAGGTGTCTTTCCCTTGGCAAGCCCCTGCCACCCTAGGGTTAAAAATTCCACCTGCGGCTGGTACCCTAGAGTTTTCCATATGCAGCCCTTAGCGGGTCATATATGTACTCTTAAGTCCTCCCTACGGGCAGGCATCTTGGCATTCCCTCACTGGGATATGCTTCCCAGTGTACCTTGGTATTCCTGTGTTAAGCGTGAGTCCTTCGTCCGTATTAGTCTTACGACAGGGAACTCACACTTACGCAGGGCACTGGAAGACAGCTGTGTGGCGAGATTATATTGAACCCCCATTCGTTAGTCACTAACGTCGCCGTAGTGACTGAACGAAAGGGAACGTCTCGGTTACGGATGTAACCCTCGTTCCCTGAGGAGGGAACGGAGACGTACGTTCCGTTGCCACTTCAGCTGTGCTACCTGGAACGCAGGAGTTCAGTCTTGGCTCCTCAAGCAGGTAACATAATGCGATATTGCCACGTACTTCCTTATATACTCACGCGGTGAGGCGGAGTTACGTATGCAAATTCCGCATGCCCCATGGCATTGGCACGCCATTGGGCGTTTTCTCTATGCTCGAAGATGATAGGCTTCTAGGCGAAACCCCCATTCGTTAGTCACTAACGTATGTCTCCGTTCCCTCCTCAGGGAACGAGGGTTACATCCGTAACCGAGACGTTTCTCAAAGTCTGATATGTTCTGACTTGATAAAGATGAAGCACGAAATGTCAATATACAAGACCCTTGAAACAAAAATTCCCATCATTCAGTCATAATTTACTCACTGTACAATATACACACATATACTGTGTCTATAATAATATATAATACATTTTCAATACATGTGTTAATTATGCAAACAACATCTAAGAACCGCATGAATGTTCTGCTAAATAACAATTTTTTTGTTCTACAGCAGAAAGAAATGGATCGAAATGGGGGTGAATAAATGATGACAGAATTTTCATTTGGATGAGCTATATTCTCTATATACGAAAAGACAAGATGTAAAAGACAAAAATGAATTAAACTGAAAAACTGCAGTGAAACTCCACTACAGAAATTATACATTAAATATTTTACGTTTAAAATTACTTACATGCTTTGAAATTTTCTGGTAGATTGGTCCATTGAATATTTTCCGAGCTTAGTTAAGGCAGCTATCACTAACAATGTCTTGTAATATGTCATCCCACTTGGATTTTCACATACATTTTTAACTTCTCACATCTACAGAACCCACTTCTTCAAACCATTAGATTTTTTGAATCAAGTCAAGTCAGAGTGTCATGCCTGAATAATTGCTGCCCAGTGGTGCACATTTCTGTAATTATGAATTGCCTGCACAGACTGCTGATGGCTCACATCGCCTGCATTAACCCTGACAACTAAGGACTGTCCAGCTGGCATGTTAAATGAAAAGACTTGTGTATGATTTCATCACCCTCATTTTGAACAGCTTGCATGAGCATGTGAACATGTATGACACATATGTCAGGGTGATGCTCATTATGTACGGTTCTCTCTATAACCACCCTATCTGTTTATGAAAATACATAATCTTCCTACACTGTAACCCTTTACTGTAAATGTACAGGTAATTTCTAACAGTATTGTACTGTATTTCAATAAAGCAGAAATATACTGTATCTTATACAGAACTTCTGTAAATATACAGCACTTTTCTGTTTTCAGCACGGTAAATTCGTAATACAGTATCATACTGTTAAGGCATTACATTGTGGGATTGATTTCTCTCGCGCTCATTTCAGTTGTGATGCGAACAAAATAGACAGCAAACTCGACTTGTCAGCGGCACTCAACAGAACAGAATAATTATTCCTGTTATCATGTTAAACCAGTGTATCTGTGATTTTTTTTGAGTGTTTTTAAAGCTTTTGTGATCTTCGGTTGAATCGGTTTGTGTTTCAAAACATTAGTTGCTTGTGAAGCAGCAGAAAATGGACGTTAACGTTACATGAAGACAGGAGGAAGAATTTGACATCTGTATAAGATGATGAGGAGTTTAGACATTGAGAAGATGGAAAATTGTTCAACTGAGTATTGATACGGTAACCCAATAAATTGTTTGCGTTCGCATTTCGACATTGTTTCCACGAATGGTTTGATTTTGATTAACTCTGTTCTCACCTTTACCAAGTAAGATATTACGATATGCGATATTTCACATAATATTCAACGTTTACCATGTCATTTGCATGACCTGCTTTTGATATATATATATTTTTTTGTTTTGTTTCAGGCTTTGTATTTTAAACCGAAGATGGTCCAGTGCATGTAAACAAGAAACGTAAGTGCTTTAGTATCTAAGTTAACATTAGTGTTAGTTATAGTCCATTTGTTAACAAAAATGCTATGGCGTCAGTTCTGTGATCATGCTTTTGAATCGTTGTCAGCCTTTTGCCAGCACATGTTCCTAATACTTTTTTCAAATGTGGTATTCCTAATTGCTCCCGAACATAAAAAAGTCACTGCCTTCAAGGCTCACATATTCAGGGATCACAAAGATAGGCCCTCAAAGACATCTGTTGAGCAGTTAAGAATTGATGCTTTAGTCTGTAACATTGTGTATGTCAAGAAGAGTGTAGTGAGTGTCTCTTTTGTCCACTTTCAACCACTTCTGTCCTGATTCTTTCGAGGAGAGGGTCTGTGGTGGGTAAATGTGTCTAATGGACAAAATAAGCTTGCACAATTTACATATGACCGTGCCCAAAACATACAGCTTTCGTTTCTGCTTTGACAACCGAAATAACTTCATCTTTAAACCAAACTTTGGTGCAGCAAGTTGATTGACATAGACTTTATCACAGTATATAATACTACAGAATAACTACATTGCTGCATCATTCTGTGATAAGAAGCCACGTCAGCTCACAAACATTTGACTGACTAATGTAGTGAGTTAAAACATGTTATTAAACGTATTTTGTTGGACAACATCGTGATGAGGGAAACTTGTAAACCTTCTAGCAGAGTTAGAGCCGTCAAACTAGTAAAACAACATAATATTCAACCCGATCTCATGGCAATTCGTACATATTTTACGAGGTGGCTAATTCGTACGAATCTGTACGACCTCAGTCGTACGAATTCATACGATTTTTGCTAAATCGTACGTATTTGACAAGTTGCCAAATTCGTACGAATTTGTACGAATTACCTACCTCAAACCCCGCCCCTAAACCTAACCGTCACTGGGGATTAGACAAAACGTACAAATTCGTACGAGTGAGGTCGTACAAATTCGTACAAATTAGCCACCTCGTAAAAATACATACGAATTGGTTGTGAGATAGCGTTGTAATATTTTATGAAATCATACATGTATAAGAATGACGTTAGAAGTCACGTGACAATGGGAACCTATTTTATAATTGAATTTACAGAAATGTATTTACTTTACACTAACAAGTCTTAATTTTAATTTAAATCAACCAAACTTTTTACTTAACACTAATGGCTAGACATAAAATTAAATGTTTTGAGTTAGATCAAGTAAAAAAAACTTCTTTAGAGTAATTACATGCCTTGTGCACTTTTTTCAGTGTACAGATTACACTTGTTTACAGGAATAAGTATATCCCTTTCGGTTATGATCATGTCATTGAACGATCTTTATTTTATGTTCTCACCTTAAGGAAATGAAATCCATTTGTGTAGCCACCCAGAGTGTTTCACCCAACAAATTGACTTCTGTGCTTAGGCCTGGAATATTGTTGTTCTAAACCCCTCTTTTTACTCTAAGTAGAAAAACATTATTTAGAAGCAGGGTTAGCCCCACTTTTACCCAGGTTACCCTTACGAAAATAAACCAGGGTTTTACTACAAATAAAACCAAAAAACCATGGTTATTGTAGTAAAACCATGGTAACCGCAAATTAACCATGGTTTTGCTTCTCTAACCATAGTTTAACCATGGTATTTGTGGTAAAACTGTAGTTATATAAATGGTATTGAATTAGCCAAAAAAACATGGTTACTACATTTTTACTACAATAAAACCATGGTTAATTTTCGTAAGGGTATGAAACCCTTCTCTGCATTGTGGTGCCAAAAGTGGACAGTGCAAAGCAATGTGGTGTTAGAATGTTTTGCCGATGCTTAGCAATAGACACCCAATTTTATGCCTCATATTCATGTGCTTTGGACAATGACAGAAACTGTTGTAAAGACAGAACACTTTCAGTGTTTGAGGGTTTAAAAAAAAATTATATATATATATATATATATATATATATGTGTGTGTGTGTGTGTGTGTGTGTGTGTGTGTGTGTGTTTGTCTATGTGATTTACGGGGACATTTGACCTGAATACACACCACATTATGAGGACATTTTCAATTATGAGGACAGGGCCGGTGTCCTCATAATACTAACAGTGTAGAAGTGTTTCTATACATAGGGGGAGCTCAAATCCTGAATTTCAGCCGAAGTCTCCATAATACACAATGACCTGATTTTGTGTATCAGCTGTGTATCGCCACAGCGCCCCTGGACGTGGGTCCGCGGTACTGCGCCCCTCATGAATATTCGCTCCGTGTATGAATCGCAGCTTCTGATTGGCTGATCGCCTGAAGTCCTCGTAATGTCAGATTTTGTCAGGTCCACTGTGTACAAGTGGGTTTATTCAATTTACTCGTTATTTAAACATTATTGTCTACAATTGATCAATCGTAAAACATATTTATAAACGTAGAGTGATCCTTGAATGAAATGTAATCCTTAAATATCATATAATATTATATAATCAGTTAATTTCCTCGTTGGACCGGATAGAAACAGCACCTGAGAAAACATCTGTGATTTGGACCTGTCTGCAGCAACTATTAAAAGAAAGGTAAGTTAATCTGCAGTTTAATCTCTTGTGGCTAAGTTTGGCTTGTTTGTGTGTGTTTTATAAGCTCTTTTCTGCTCGTTTTACAGTCAGAAAGCAGCTAGCGCCTGATGCTAACGGCGCTAGCATAACGTTAGTCATTCTGATCCCACTGTCAGGAGAGATTCAGAGATGCTTGTCAGATTTAACTTGTTTTAGATTCCAATATAATTGTAAATAACTTATTTTGAGCACATAAATCAGTCTAGCCATCGTAACAATGCATTGTCATGACTAAGTTACAGTCTGTGAAGGGCATACAGTATCCTGACATGCTACTGTTGTTAAATATTACTGCAGTTTAACGTTAGCTTGGTTTAAAGGTATTATTATTATATTATTAAGAAACAAAGAGATCAAAATATGCTTTTATTCCCCCTGAATGTAATAAAATATACTCTGTACCAATAGAACTGTAAGTATTAATGTTTATTATGAAAACAATCTTGCTGAAGAATGTCAAATTAAATGCAATGCTCATAATTATTGATGTTTTTCTCTATGACAGCAGACACGTCAGATAATGGCTGAAATGAGAAAGCTCAAGCCACTGGAGGAGGCCGTAAAGTTCTCTTCAGAAAAAAGAATGGTCTGATAGAGCTAAGTTTAAGTGAAATTAATCTGTTTAATAAAGCTGTGCCAGGTACATATGTTGTTTACAGTGATGATTTTTCTTCTGTTGTTCATTTGTGCTGAGTTTAAGAAAGGAGATTTCCTGCTGGAGACTCATAAGCAAAGAAGAAGGAGAGCGGAGGCAAAGAACATATCTTCATGATGCCCTGAAAGTGTTCATGTTTGAGTTTCGTTATGATGGAAAACTCCTCTGGTAAGTGTTTGATGTGTATGCAAGTTTATAATTCTGGCCCTGTTTACAGTAGGGATGCACCGACATTAACATTTTGCCCGATACTGATAATTCTTTATATCACAAAGCCGATATATTGGCCTATAAATCTAAATACAAATTTGAATATACTTTGAGCACCTGATTACAAAAATAAAAGGCTTGCCATTAAAAGCCATATCCCAAACACTTTAACATAAATCAAACATATGGAGTACAGTTTGTACTAGTGTACGATTCCTTAACTTTTAAAATTAGTTTTACACTCCTATGGCCAACTTTCTTTAAAATAAAACAAATGGTACCACTTTATAATAAGGTTTGATTTTGTTATCATCAGTTAACATGATCCACCAATGAATGAACAATACTTCTACAGGATTTATGAGCCTTAGTTCATGTTAATCTCAACATTTTCATATCCAGCCTCGGATCTGTTAACATTAGTCAATGCACTGTGAACTAACATGAACACAAATGATATATTAACTACCATTAACAAAGGTTATTGCTTTATATTGGTTCATGTTAGTAAATGCATCAACAAATGAGACCATATTGTAAGTGTTACCAAAAAACCCACTGCCTGACAAAAACAAAATAAAACCTAATAGGGCTGGGCGATATGGCTGAAAACTGTATCACGATATAAGTGTTTCATATCGGTCGATATCGATAATTATTTATATTTATTATGACCTGTTTAAAATAAGGACCAGGAGAAAAATATTATACATTTAAACATTTTTATTTTAAACGTAACCTTCCTCTGATTATAATCCCCTCAGTGATAAAGGCAGAAATGTCAACACAACCATAGAAAACACTCAAATAATTAAAATATAAACAAGTCTAAAATCACAATGAACACTTAACAGTTGTCTCTTAACATTAAGGTGCAGTGGTTCCGTTATTTATTTGTAACTGTTAGCGTTTAGATGTTTTGTCATAAGGCAGTGATGCAGATTAACATCACCTCTGCATGTGTTTCAAAGGCTGACTCTGAAATCGCCCCCTATACCCTTAAATAGGGCAGTATTTGAAGGGACAGCCATTTGTAGTGGTTTCCAAAACCATAGTGGACGTTATTGAGTGCACTCATTCTATCCCACAATGCACCGCAATAACGAGTGTACAGCCGATGTACACACTGTCCGAATTCACTCACTCGTTCTCATTCACTCCTTCAAGTGAACTGTATCAGTGGACTAAAGTAGGGAATAGTGATTTGAGGGTTTAGGGGGCGATTTCGGATTCAGCTGAAGAATAGCTCAACGGCGAGCGCGTCGAGTATAAACACGTCCCCAAACGAACACACTGTCAGCGGAGGTGGTCAACCAAACTGATACTGTTACATGATTGGCTGTTAGCCTGTCACTCCCTACGTTGCTAGGTTACCAGAGAGCGAGTGCCTTTGTTCATGCAACCAAACTTGCTTCGCAACCTCTGGTTTCTTCCAACGAAGAAAAAAAAATTATCGAACACATTTTTTATTGATATCGATTACGTGTCTATCGCGATACATATAGTTATCGTTTTATCGCCCAGCCCTAATACCTAAATAATGCAAACAAGTCATTGGCCAACATGACTTAGGCTACATATAAAGAATCAAAATGGCTGTGCCATGGATAAGTCTCCGCACGGAGAATAAGAAAATGATTTAAATCAAACCATATTGTTGATTAAAATATTGCGAGAACAATAAAGGTGCCAGTTATTAATAATAATGCATCAATGCTTTATATACTGTATATATTTTTAAATGAAACAATTTTAATATTACAGTGATGGTAAACCTCTTTAATATGACTTAAATAACTTGTTTGAGCTCTGCTGAAGAGAATGACCCATAAACTGAAGCGCTTTGCTAGAAGGTTATTAACTCAACAGAACGCATCCTTTATACGATAATGCAGATATTTAAAAAATATCAACATGATATTGCAACTTATATTTGCACAAAATCTATTATCTAAGTTATGTGGTATTACACAAGTACAGGTACAAGGCAACGAAATGCAGTTTAGATCTAACCAGAAGTGCAATAGCAGCAAGTGCAGGATATACAACGGTTGCATAATGGATATGTACTGAACATATTTATATATATATATTCAGTACATATCCATGTCCTGCACTTATGCAACCGTTGTATATCCTGCACTTGCTGCTATTGCACTTCTGGTTAGATCTAAACTGCATTTCGTTGCCTTGTACCTGTACTTGTGTAATGACAATAAAGTTTAATCTAATCTAATGTAGTCAGAATAGCGCTCTTCCTATGAAACACGACAACTAAACCCGAAGACTTTATAACTAATTACATTAGTGTGTATACTGTTATAATGTTATACGACAACTCGCACAATTTACATATGAATGCGAGCGGAGACCAGCCGAACACGGTGAATGTGTGTTAGAAATCAGGAATGCTGAGAGAGAACATTGTACTTTACGTTTTTCCTCTTCATACCAAACTTGGGTAATTAGCTGACAAAGTTTAAATCACGTCTGTCTTGCACACTTCCCATAATGTTTACGCTAGGGATGAACCGATACCACTTTTTCCAGAACGAATCCGATACAATACTTTCATTTTTAGTACTTACCGACTTACCGATAGTACCAATACCTTGTATTTTCATTGCCCTTTTAATTAAAAAAAATATTGGGTAGAGAATATTAATCAAATTGAGTTGGCTTAGCAAATAGATATCCTTCAGTTATTTTCATGCCTAATTATGCCTGTTAAACTGTATTATAGGAGCTACTGTTACTTCCACTGTTCATTCTATTGCTGTATCACAGGCCCGGCTCCAGCTTTGAGATGCAGGATGGGCCAATTGAAATTCCTGGTGGGCCCAGACTTTTAACATTATTTTTCCCCATAACAACTACATTTTATAACAAAAGAGGCAGGACTTGAAAGGAACTCTATATTTGCAGGGCTAAATGCAAGCAGTAGCACAAATAAATAGAATCAGGGTAGGACTAGGGGCTCTGGGCTTGAGTTTATGTTTGGGCCCTATACGCTACAAATAACCTCAACTACAACATCATTATAGAGTAGCACAAAATACACAAAAATGAAAAAAACTCTGAGGTTCCTAGAGCAATTAATATGCAACATGCCTAGTAGGGGTGTCGGAATTAATCGTTTCTTCGATGCATCGTGATGCAGATGAGGACGATTCGGTATCGGTTCAGTAATAGACCATAACCGATTATAATGTACTGATGCTTTTCTGCCATCATTTGTCACGTACATGTGTTGTTGTGGTAGCATACAATGGTAGATGGAGGCGAGACGCAAGTATGAGTAGTTAAAAATGCTCCAACTACTGTAAAAGCAGACATCTGGGCACATTTCGGCTTTTATGAACAACCTGGTAAGCACGACCTGGAGAAGACACGCGCTGTGTGTAAATCATGTCACGCACAAATCAAATGTGCATGGGGTAATACCACTAACTTGAGAAACCACGTCAGCCGTTTTCATCGTGAGCTGTTAACGCCTGTCAGTGCCAAGCGGACTCAGCTCTGCCAAAATAGATCAAATTATATCAATGTTAGAGTTCTTAAAGGGCCTGTTTACACCTGGTCATGCGATTTTACAGATCAGATATCTATCTGATTTATCAAAATTATTTCATTTACAGTTGGTCACATAACTGTATCTCCGCAAAACGGATATTAATCCGATCTCCAATTCCCGCACAATATGCAGATTTAATGTAGTTAATGTCACTGAAATCAACAGATATGAGCTGCATTTTATTAATCATCAGCTAATTTCACAATCAAAGACCGCAATATGAGCGAGTGCGGCAACAGCGCTGGTGAGATCATTCGGTTTCTTTACTTTTAATGAATATGATTGTATGTTGTTGAGCACCTGTGACTTGCTTTCGGTTTTATTTGCGGTAGTGTGTGCACTGGCTTGATAAAGAGATACTCAGCTGCTCGTCTGCTGCGATGTGTGCTTTAGTAGCGCTGTCATATCTGGCTATAACATATAGCCCATAACACGCTCTCACACGTTTATTTTTTAACATTGTTGGGAGGAGTAAATTGTTTCCACAACCAGATGCATTTATACTTTAGCTTTCACTGTAATGCGGCCCAGACCTCCTCCTGAAGTGGCTTTTAGTTTTGTGTATTTGTTCTAAACGCTCCTGTTGTCTTCTGTGCCCAGACTTGAGTTTTGTTTGATACATTCAAGAAGCATGTTTTCTTTGAGCAGGTAAAATTAAAGGTTCAGTTCATTTAACTGACTGACAAAATTATATACATGAGGATAAAGTGCAACGTCAATGCATTGTGAGGCATCGTGATATTGAACCGAACCGAAGGCATGATAATCGTAACTGAACCGTGAGACCAGTGTAGGTTCACACCCTTAATGCCTAGCCTCGCCAGAGTCGAGGAAAGATCAAAACCCTGAAATAACACTGAGCAATGAAGCCAGAGATGAACAGTATTTTTAAATGCATTAAATGCCATATCTGTGTCCTCTTATGTCAGATCAAAATTTTACATCTTTTGTTAAAATGTAATGTAATCTTCACCCTTTAAACACTTTGGTCAGTTCAATAATAATTTATGCAGTTTTATATTATTTATTTGGTAGAATTAAAAGAGCAGTATCATGTCTATATTTATATTGTTCAACTGGTCGAGGTTGATATGGGCTTTAGAAAGTTGGCTACTTAGTAATAACAAGTAATGGAATGGTTTTTAGAAAGAGAGTAAATGGTAAAGTAATCTAATTACACGTTTGAAGATGTAGCCTGATTAGTCTAGCTAATAATTAATTAAATAATAGGCTACTTTTTAAATCTGAAATTAAAATGGCCATCATGGTGCTGTATTGAGTGAGTTGAATCCTTCATTCAACCGATTTGTTCAAATTGCAAACTTTATTTATGAATGGGTAGCTTAAATAAATAATTTTACTCATCTGATTCGTTCAAATACGTTGATTCTTTGAGAAATAAAACAGTGTTGCTCGGAGACACAGCGGTTCAAGAACTCATTAAATAGATTGTTTTTCACACATTCTGGTGACATTTCTGCCACACTATGGCCATGAGATGGGAGAGAGCACTGGGCCTGCTGAATCATATTTTATCTTTAATTTAATAGTGAATATGTAGAGCTGTCTTTTGTTGTTAGATTACCATTGATTAGATTACCAGCAGGTTTATTAGGCTGCTATCACTTTAAGAGCTGCACATATCCAATATGCTGTTACACACGTGTTTTTCTTTCGGTTGTTTACGTTCACTTAAGACATAACCGACTAGGTTTTATTTTGACAATTTTGTTTGAATAATTTGGTCTGTTCAAGTGCAAGAAAATATGAAAGACATTTGCGCAGTGTCTAAGAGGCAGCTTTTTGGGCGCGTGCTTTGGATGTTTGCCCACTGAAAACTTCTTGAAAACTTTGTGATAACTGTACCGCCTTCCTGTAATAACACAAAGAACCACTAATTATACAAAAATCATGTAATAGTTAAAGTTTTTACTTGCATATACAGTGTATTTTTAATCCAAATGTGTGCTGGTGAGTGGTCAGCAGTCAAGAGCATGCAACAGAAGTCTGTATAATTATGGGCCATAATTTCCAGCGATAATTTCGTGCACAGCAGCTATAGTATGGATATTTCATTTATAGTTTAATATTCTGTTTATTAGATACATTTTCTTTATCTTTCTCTGATATTCACATTGTGCTCTGTGTTTGCTCTGTTGTCTGTGTTTCTTTGTCTGGACGCAAACACTACACACGAATATCAATACTGGTATCGGAGCATCTCTAGTTTCCACATTAGGTCAGTCGGCGGAGAGCAGGCGGTCTTTTGTGACTGTTCGAACACATTCTACCACAGACGTTTACACTACGAAAGCAATCCGGTTGAATGCATTTTCCAACTCCTGGAAGTGGTTGAAAGTTGACGAGCTCAAAATGTTTTAGACTCCATTTACACCTGTATTTAGCATCATCCACTTGTGATCCGATCGACCAAAACACATCTTAATACCAAAAGCTATTAAACTATTAAATAATTGGTGATCACAAAGAATATATTTGAATATTTGTTATTAGATTTTCAGCTCTAATATTGTCTTTTTTGTGTGTCTAACAGGAATAAGAATTCTTAATTGAAAGTTGAATTGTCATTTATTTAGTGTCAATCAGCCGAGATGGCGGTTCCCTTGGATGATCTCTGACCATATGAACCCAAACAGCTGGATGAAGACGATCCGTGTGGATAGGAAAAACTTCACCTATGCTTATTTGCTGTAAGGAGCATCTGTCCTGATGAAGAGATCACATATAATTACAGTGATTCTGAGTGGCCAAGGAAATGCACGGTACGGAAAACTTTACATAACCTATTTAGCATTTGTTCGATTATTTTAACGGTTTATGTTATCCAAGGTAATGTTCCTGTCTTTTTATGCATCACAGTATGTCAGGTGTGTGTGGCTTACACATGTTTTATGAGGACATCATCATAAGATGTTCCTGATGTTTGACTTGACTGAAGAATCTCAGTGTTGTGTGTGTGTGTGTGTGTGTCTTACACCAGGTTTATGAGGACACATGTTATTACAAGGACACTGGTGCACTGATAAGGAATATTAGAATTGATACTGATAACCCATAATTCTCAGCTCACTGTGGCCATTACCGATATAGAAGACTCATATTTGAGCTGGGGAAATAAGTACAGTAATAATCAGTCCACAAAAGTGTTGGAAATGATGTACATATGACAAAGCGTAACTGGTGGAGTTGCATTCCCAAATGCACATTAAACTCACAGCACATGCAGAGATGGAGTTCACTGCACTTACTGTGAACTGATACGCTGAAAACACCAGAAAAATATGTTTGGTTCATTATGAAACTGGTGGGCCGCCAGACTATAGGTTTACTATATCGTTTACTAGGGTTAGAGTTTTTTAGGGTTAGCTTATAACCAGGTATAACTTATCTACTGTATTGTTTGTATTGTCTTTCTATTATGTTTGACTTCACGTGTATTGTACAGCACTTTGAGTCAACCATGAGTTGTGTTAAAGTGTGTTATTCCATATCCCTGTAACGTGTCCTCATAAACCAGGTGTAAGCCACACACACACACACACTGAGATTCTTCAGTCAAGTCAAACATCAGGAACATCTTCTTATGATGTCCTCATAAAACACGTGTCCTCATAAAACACATGTCCTCATAAACCAGGTGTAAGCCACACACACACACACACACACACACACACACTGAGATTCTTCAGTCAAGTCAAACATCAGGAACATCTTATGATGTCCTCATAAAACACATGTCCTCATAAAACACATGTCCTCATAAACCAGGTGTAAGCCACACACACACACACACACACACACACTGAGATTCTTCAGTCAAGTAAAACATCAGGAACATCTTATGATGTCCTCATAAAACACGTGTCCTCATAAACCAGGTGTAAGCCACACACACCTGACATACTATAATGCATAAAAGAACAGGAACATTACCTTGGATAACATTTAAATTGGGGCTGAACGAGTTTGGAAAATAATCTAATCAGATTTTTCTTCCAATATTGCAATTTAATATGTGATTCTTTTTAAAGCTCCTTATTTCCTCTTTTGTAGTGATTGTTGAATCTTCTGAAAGGGGCGAGGTGAGAAGAAAACCACAGATATGATCTCCAGGAGAATCTCTGCAGAACTGAGCACATTTCAGTGGGTAAACTGCGGAGCAGGAGTCCTGCTTTAGCTTCTCACACTCCGCAAAACAGACCAGACTTTGGCAGGAATCGGGGATTAGCACTATAGAGGAAATTGTTGCAAAATGTTTGGGTAACACTTTATAATAATGTTCAGTTATAAGTTATTAGATAATGATGATCTAATCATTTACAAAACATGACTTTCATAAATTACTAAGTAATATGCTAACATTTTGTGAATGTTTTGTTAATTCAGTTATCAGTCATTTAGAAGTTATTGGTTAATACATTCATAAATGATTAGTGGTATGCTATAGCATGTATTCATATATAAGTGTAGTGTAGACTTTAGGGGATGCAGAAAGTGTTGTAAATGAGTTGCACAGGTGTTGAACACTAGTGTAAGTGTTGAGCGCTGAGGGTTAGAACACTGTCTCCTCTTTAACCGCTCTACAGCACCTGATCAAACCGCTTCACAGGCATTTACACATGATTATCAGCTTCAAAACTAATCATCTTCTCAATCATCCTGCATGTGTGTGTGCTTTTGAACACAGAACAGCTGAAAACTTAAAGATGCATCGATAAATTACTGATCATTGACTAATGGTCTGTTCATCATTTGTTCAAGATTACCCATTGTTTATTGAGACGACACTAAAAGAAGTTTGACATAAATACTCCATTAATTTATAAGTGATAAATAGTGCATCAACTAATAACTCAAACATCTACTATTGATCTCTTTTGATTTATTTCATGATTTACAATTGTTCGATAATAAACAGCACATTTGTAAATGGTTAGCATATCACTTAATAATCATGTATGAATGTCATGTTTTGTAAATGATTCGTTCATTATCTAATAACTTATAACTGAACGTTATTATAAAGTGTTACCCATGTTTTGTTTTGTTTTGTTGCTGCTGGTCATTTAGTTTTGATATAATGTATGGAATGTCTTAAACTTGTGTTGAAAGCTTTAAAGGGATATTTAAATTGTCCTCATTTACTCATAACCTGTGATTCTCTTTCATCTTTTTGACAGAGCAGAAGATATTTTGAAGAATGTAAGTGTTTTTTCTGTGCTGTGGAACTCGTCTGATCACCAACATTCTTCAAACTATCTTCCTTTGGGTTCAGCAGAACAAAGAAACTCATAAAGGTTTAGAAAAACTTTACGGTATGACAATTATTTTTCATTATTGGGTCAACTGTACCATTAATTTATGTTCAGTAATTTTTGTTAATAATTATGTTTATGAAAGGTTTCAAGTTCTTCATCTCCATGCATTAGTGTATCTTGTGATTTATGTAATATTGTCAGGGCAACAGCTGTAATGTTGTAAACAAGTACTAATAAACTTCTTATTCTCTGAAGGTGTGTACTGTTATATGTCCTCATGTCTGTTCAAATGTCATATGGTCATGTGACCACACAAATAGCCGGTCCTTGAGTGTTGGAGTCTGAGCCACAGGTGAGGATGTGTTTGTGTTCATTTGTCCTCATAAATCAGGTGTGTCCTTATAATGCACAATGCCTTCACGTTTGTGTTTGTGTATTGCCATGTCCCATTAATTCATGTTTGTCCCTCTAATACACATTAATGTCATTTGTGTGTGTGTGTATCCACTGTCCTTATAATTTTGGTTTTGTCATAGGCGGGGCTTAGACACTTAATTAAGGTGTCCTCATAATTAAGTATATAGTCAGGTTGTTATATTATAAGTTGTGTTGTGTGTATACAAATTCTGAAGTGAAATCTGTGTTGTATGGCTCAGAACAAAATTTTTGATACCCTCCACATCACTGTAGAGCAAGTGGAAAGGGGTGTCCCCATAATACACCAAACAACTGGTTTGGGCTGAAGTGTCCTCATAAACCACATAAACCCGTATGTGTGTGTGTGTGTGTGTGTGTGTGTGTGTGTGTGTGTGTGTGTGTGTGTGTGTGTGTGTGTGTGTGTGTGTGTAGGGTACAATGGGGCTAAAGCAACACGATCTCATGACAATGCGTATCAATAGTAGGCTACGTCTGTGCAATCTCATGGAATGTATATGCATATGATACGCACTTTATGGCGTGTATATGACACGCTTTTGGGTAGGATGGGGTGGGGGGCTGTTTGGTTCGTACGTATAATACGCCATAAAGTGCGCATCATATTCACGCAAAAAACGGCGTACCATATGCAGGCCAAAACTCATTTTGGCGTATACACTCCACGAGATTGCACACTCGTATTATTTATACGCATTTTTGGCTGATCCTTGAAGCGATCGCGGACAGCATCGCAAAGTTGATTTTGCGCTAATTTGATCTAATATTTAAAGCTACACTGTGTAACTTTTTTAGTCTATTCTTAGCTAAAAACACTTAGTTCTTTCAAAAATATATGTGCTCATTAATGTATATTTACTTCTTTCAAGTAATAAAGTATTCTCCTAAGTTTATAATATGCCATTGAAAATACATACGGGTAAGGGGTTCGAATGGGGGTCGCCATGTTGCCCCTCCATCTTGAAAGTACATTAGCCAAAGAGGGACATACCCGTAAATTCAAGCTTTGCCTTTCGCGTTTTAACTGGTTTTAATACTCGATTGCACTGTACAAAATTCCTTGCCTCGCGCATGTGCGCGTCAACTTGTTCAGACTTGTCTGGTCCATGCGCAAAAAGTTTTCATCTCAGCAGCGTCCAGTAACGGAGTTATACGGAGTTTTCCTGGCTTGTTTATTCCTAAAAGTCTGTTTTTCCTTGTGTGGTATTTTTGTGCGTTAATAACTCCGTAAGTAATAATAGTTATTGTCATTGTAGATGTGTTTCAGAGTGTGTCATCGCGTAATTCAGTTGATGTCACCTCAGAAGTATTTTTGTGTCAACATACAATAGCGTAATGCTCACCTATTTGAATAATCATTCAGTTATTTTGTTATCAACAATGTTTATTCGTTTATAGAAACTATTTGCTTGTAATGTATGTTGATGGAAATATGTATCAGGTCTGATCGGCATATTAACAATTGTTATACAGAGCGCACTGCAGTGCGAACGTTAAAGCGGCGCACACACTTTTGTAAGCTTGTTAGCAGCGGCAGCGGCAGCGGCAGCTCCGCTCCTTTTAATGCAGCTGCATTTAGCGCCTATATGGTACAATAAGCTCTGGTTTACGGTTACATTATACAAATGTAACTTATAAGTATAGTTATACAGTTCTTAACTGTGTATGTATATTTACCATCCTTATTTGTTCTCTCACAGAAACCACATTTATGTACATATCCACGCAAACCTTTATGCCTTGCAATTGGATGACTGAATAAACATTACTATCCTCAAAGTTCACTCTGGATTAGCTGCAGTTCTTTCTAGCCGAATAATTAGGCCAGTTGAGTTCCAACCATCCCACTGCGCACAGAATATCCCACAGGCACCGTGTCGAATGTGGACGAGGTCGAACTGGAAACATGTTAATCTTGGACTAAATCGGCCACCGTAGGAGTTGAAACGAAATCGGAATTGAGAGGAACAGAAACTAAAATTCACTGAATGGTCATATACAAGTTCACCCCTAGATGGGGGAAAATATCACACAGTGTAGCTTTAAATGGTTAGTTCACCCCAAAAAAATCTGTCATTAATTATTCACCCTAATGTCAATCCAAACCCGTAAAACCTTCGTTCATCTTCGGAACACAAATTAAAATATTTTTGATGAAATCCGAGAGCTTTCTGACCCCTCCCTAGACAGAATTTTGATTAACACATTATTCATTATTCATAATTATTGAGTAATTAATGACATAATGTTAATTTGTGGGTGAACTAACCCTTTAATTTTATTTAAAATGGTGTATATTTATGGTGCAAATGAGAATCTGTAAAATTATTGACTATATTTTGAGACAAAGGCCTTGTTAATGTTTTTCAGTTTTGTTCAAGGTAATTAAAGCAACAGTTTTTCAATAACAGAGGAATTTGTAAAAGTAGGATATTTGGGGTAAAAAGTGCCTCTGCTGTTGGGGCACGATAATTAAAATGATAATTTGCCTGAATTTTCCAGTTGTTGGCATGACATGGTTAGATTCAGATGGTAAATATCATATATTAATGTAAGACATAACAAATATGATAGGCCTATTAATCATATCATAATATAATAAAATATCACATTTATTGTTACTACTACTACTACTCATTATTATTATTATTATTATGGGATCTCCTTCAATGCTTTCAGAATCGTTACTTTTTTAAATAATTTAGTTTCTGTATTTTTAAAATTAACATTTAATGGCAATATATTTATTAAACAAAAATAGTTTGGATGAACAAGAGCAAAGACCATTTTCTAAACCACTTCTTATGTCTTGCGCCACAGACCACAGAAAAGGATGAGTATGAGCACCAACAGAAGGAGCTGTAAAAAGTGTGCAACCCCATTATCACTCAGCTCTATCAGGGCACAGGTGGCATGCCGGGTGGAATGCCTGGGGGATTTCCTGGAGGGGCAGGAAGTAATTCCTCCTCTGGTCCTACCATTGAGGAAGTGGACTAACCTTGACACCAGCACATCCTGGCTCACAAATAAGAAACCAACTCAAAAACTGATTTATGTCAACTTGCTGAATCTCAAACAGGCTTCAAATGAACTAGCGTTTACTTACATTAATGTGCCACATAAGACCAACTTCTAGCTTGTGACCAAAGCAATATGGTACTTACGAAACAGCATTAGCATTAACATATTAGCCTATGTTAGCATGTTGTATATGCAAATCTGTAATTGTATCTGTAAGCTATTATTTAGTGGTTACAAGGTGAGTCATGCAATAATAACAACAAAATACCTAGTTAAGGTGAGGCCTTGTAACTTGTTCAGTTAGCCGTTATATTCATCATTCATAATTATTCCACAGGGAGAGGTTTCTACACATCTGCTTTACAGTTCCCTGTATGACTCAATAAAAAAAAGAAAGCATATTGTTTCCTCAATATCTTATCTCATGTTTTTGTTAAATAATATCTCATGATAGAATGAACACCCTAAATCATAGGCCACACAATTATTTCAGCAATCAAATGCCTTCATGCAGAAAAAGTTAAAGTCTCTCTTTTTGCTTTCAGAAATGTAGGTGATGTTGCGTTGTTTTTGTTTGGCTGACTCACCTATATCAAAGTTATATAGTTTTTTTTCTCATATGACGGATACAAACATTCCCGAGCCCCTCCTAACTGCATGAAAGCACCTGTAAGTATTGTGAAATTTAATTGACGCTAGAGAGAATATAAGGCCAGAGAGAGACCTAAAAGCAAACAACAGTAAGACAAAGCCGCTTGTCAACAACATGATCTCGATCATTAGCTTTTTTGCTTTGGTGGCTTCCACTCAAGGTGAGTTTTTTTATTAGGATAAAAGTTCACAGATTATCTTTAATTTATGTTAATGTTTAAATATATTGTAAACAAATTATATTCATCTTGAGGATAATCAACTCTATGTACAAAACTAAACAACATGTTTAATGAAACTTTTCTTTTTATGAACTTTGCTGACAGGACGTATTATTAATGGAATAGAAGCACGCCATTGGCCCTGGCAGGTGTCTATCCAGGTAGTGTTACAAGTTTTAAATATACAATCATTGAAGTCTCTTCCAAAGTAAGATGTTTTTTTTTCTAATTTCTTATCATATCATAATGGTCAGGGACCTCATTCTCTTTTTAATGATGCACTCATGATGTTCTTTATATTTGAACTAGACATCTAACGGTGATCTCCTCTGTGGTGGTTCCCTGATCAACAATTATTGGGTCCTCACTGCTGCCCACTGTGAAGTTCAGTAAGTATCTATCTATCTATCTATCTATCTATCTATCTATCTATCTATCTATCTATCTATCTATCTATCTATCTATCTATCTATCTATCTATCTATCTATCTATCTATCTATCTATCTATCTATCTATCTATCTATCTATCTATCTATCTATCTATCTATCTATCTATCTATCTATCTATCTATCTATCGTCTTGGTTACGTATGTAACCCTTGTTCCCTGAGGAGGGAACGGAGACGTAATGTTAGTGACTAACGAATGGGGGTTTCTCTTAGAAGCCAATTACCTTCGAGGAGTCTAACAACGCCCAATGGCAGTGCCAATGCCATGGGCATGCGTAATTTGCATGCGTAACTCCACCCCACCATGTGGGTATATAAGGAAGTACGCTGGCAACATCGCATTATGTTATCTGCTGCGGAGCCAAGACGGAACTCCAAAGCGAAAAAGAACTTCAAATGCAGCCACAAATCTAACACTGCAAACTGAAAAAGGTATTTTAGTTGTACAATATAACTGTATAAAAAACAGTGCAACAAATAAATGTAGGAATATAATATATATATCAAATCAGAAAATAATCTCTACAACAAAACAAGTGAAAAAATAAGCAACCATCTAGGCATTATTATTAGTAGTAGAGACATATTATTATTACATAGAGACATAGCTAAATCTACTGTACAACAGTAGCCTAATATATTCTGTCAATTTAAAATGTTTTAAACCAAACTTTTATTTTGCCGGGTTGCCATAAAGATATTTCAGTGTCTGTGTTCCTTAAATGACAGTTTTCCCAAATTAAATGGTAAATTCTCATGAAGTGACAGTTTATGCGTTCGTGTCCTCATATAGTGACCATAGACTGTGAATATGGATGTAGAGAAACTGGGGGAGGTTGCCGCTTGATAGTGACACACGGCAGAGATTACAAAGACAGCGAGCAAGTGTCATGCGCGTGTGCGCGCGGGCGGCCGCCATCCACACAGAGACGAAATACTGCTAAACAGCCAGTAAACAGCGGACATAGCCTACTGCTAACCCGTTTTCATTTCTTCTTCCTCTAAACATTGGTTCCTTGTGGCAAAACAGCACAACTTCCTGTGTTTGCAATGCAGGATATGGACAGCACGAAGGGACCTCAGGTGCTTCTGACTCCATAGAACGAGATGGCGGGCGAGTTGAGACATACAGCGGTAGCGTAGACTGCCCTGGTGGTTGTTGTACGCTACTGTGGCCATGTTGTCTGACCGGACTAGTACGTGTTGACACTTCAGCAACGCTCGGAAGCGGTGCAGGGCGAACCATACTGCCAGAAACTCGAGGCAATTGACATGCAGGCGGCGCTTGGGTCCTGTCCAGGAGCCCGCGGCAGCACGTCCATTGCACATGGCACCCCAACCCGTAGCGGAGGCATCTGTTGACACAACAACATGCCTAGAAACTCGTTGCATGGCACACCAGCCCATTGAAAACTGAGGTTCGACCACGGGGTGAGCGTCTGAAGGCAGGCCCGAGTAACTAGGACCCGGAGCTTGCCAGAACGTCATGCCCATCTCGGGACTCGATCGCTAAGCCAATGCTGAAGCGGTCTCATATGTAGCAATCCAAGTGGCGTCACCGCTGCTGCAGATGCTATATGCCCCAGGAGCCTCTGAAATAGTTTCAGTGGAACCGCACTCTTGCTTTCGATTTGACGGAGGCAAGTCAGCAGAGACTGCGCACGCTCGCTCGTAAGCTGCGCGCACATGGCGACCGAGTCGATATCCATAATGAGAAAAGAGATCCTCTGCACGGGGCAAAGTTTGCTCTTCTCCCAGTTGACCCTAAGGCCCAGACGGGCTAAGTGCTGGAGCACTAGGTCTCTGTGTTCACAAACCTGCGCTCGAGAGTGACTCATTATGAGCCAATCATCGAGGAAGTTCAGGATGCGAACCCCGTGCTGCCTGAGCGGCGCAAGGGCTGCCTCGACAATCTTCGTGAAGACGCGAGGGGACAGAGCTAGCCCGAATGGGAGGACTGCGTACTGATATGAACGCCCCTCGAAAGCAAACCGTAGGAACGGTCTGTGTCGAGGTAGGAAGGAGACATGGAAGTAGGCGTCCTTCAGGTCGACCGCTGCAAACCAATCTACTGGACAAACACATTCGAGAAGGCGTTCGCCGCCAACATCCTGAACGGAAGCCTTTGAAGGGATCGGTTCAAGACGGGCAGATCCAGGATTGGCTATAACCCACCGGTTTTCTAGGGTACAATGAAGTAAGAGCTGAGAGGCCGGACTTCATTTCGGCTGGAGGGACAGGCTCGATCGCACCCTTCGCCAGTAGGGTGGCAATCTCCACACGCATGACTGGGGCATTAGGCCCCATCATGGTGGGCGGACTCCCCAGAAGTGGGGAGGAGCCTGCATGAACCGAATCGCGTAGCCGAGCCTGATGGTCTTCGCGACCCAGTGGACAGTCCCGGAAGCTGTAGCCAGGCTCCCAGAAACTGACCAGCGGGGTCACTCAAACCACAGACGTACCCCGGGTGGGGCAGCGAGGCAGCGTGACTGGCCCAGATGTGGGAGGCATAGCGTCCCGGTGTGGGGGCACAGTCAGCAGCTGCGTCCTGACAGAGGAGACCAGGGAAGGATGCACGTACCACTGGGGTCTGCTCTGAGAGGAGGCTGGTGAGAGAGAGAGGGACGAGAGCGGAGCGGCCCGGAGGCGACGCACACTGCCATCACCGGTTTTTGGGTCCTCAGAGACAGGAACATGAGTTCTTTACAAGCGCTGCTAGCCCGGGGGCCAGCAGCAGAAGGATTTTCCCCCGGCCCTCCACCGGGGGAAGGAGAGGCTCTGCTACCATCCCCTGGAAAGAACTGGAACCCATCTCTGAGTTGTCCACCTCCAGCCTGGCATTTAGTCAGGCTGTGGAGCGGACTGGGCGTCATCCTGCAACCACCTCCACAGCGCGGCCCAGGTGAAGGCTGCTGCTGGGACCGGGCGAGAGGGGGAAGGGCCACGCCACGTCGAAGCCCTCTGTGGACACCGTAGTAAGCAACAGAGTGTTCAACAGTGGGGGGGACCCCAGTGTACCCTTGGCCGCGGCCCCATCAAGGGCAGAGAAGGCGGAGGAGGCCACCAAACGGTCACAGGAAGCACGGGGACTTCCAGGACTGTGTGATCTCCTCATTCATCTCGGGAGCGAAAGGCATTGGGGACGGGGCCCAACAGCTGTCAGGTGCCGCCCCCAAAACCAATCGTGCAACCACGAGCGCTCGTGACAGGGCAGAGTTCCACACCAGCCCGAGACTCGCGGCTGCCCGAGATAACATGGCTGTCAACTCTCGGATCTAGCAGCGCTGACACACCCGAAGGCGGAGCACAGCCAAATCGTCATCCCCAAAGGAGTCTAGCCCACATTGAGATGCGGTGACCGACATCTCGCTGCTATCTGGAGTGTGAACGAAACGAACGGGGCGTCAGAGACGGTCCCACCGCTTCAGTCCAGCACTCGCGGGAGGTGATATGCGAGAGGGGGGCGTGGCCCGAGGAATGATCGTCGGGGTTCTTAATACCACGGCACCGCCCTTAGGTCACCCTGGCCACCAGCCAAAGTACCAAAGTACTTCCTTAAATACCCACACGGTGGGGCGGAGTTACGCATGCAAATTCCGCATGCCCATGGCATTGGCACTGCCATTGGGCGTTGTTAGACTCCATCCATCCATCCATCCATCTTCTTCCGCTTTATCCGGGGCCGGGTCGCGGGGGCAGCAGTCTAAGCAGAGATGCCCAGACTTCCCTCTCCCTAGACACTTCCTCTAGCTCTTCCGGGGGGACACCGAGGCGTTCCAAGACCAGCCGGGAGACATAGTCCCTCCAGCGTGTCCTTGGTCTTCCCCGGGGCCTCCTCCCGGTTGGACATGCCCGAAACACCTTCCCGGGAAGGCGTTCAGGAGGCATCCGGAACAGATGCCCGAGCCACCTCAGCTGTCCCCTCTCGATGTGGAGGAGCAGCGGCTCTACTCCGAGTTCCTCCCGAGTGGCTGAGCTTCTCACCCTATCTCTAAGGGAGCGCCCAGCCACCCTGCGGAGAAAGCTCATTTCGGCCGCCTGTATCCGGGATCTTGTCCTTTCGGTCATGACCCAAAGCTCATGACCATAGGTGAGAGTAGGAACGTAGATTGACCGGTAAATCGAGAGCTTCGCCTTACGGCTTAGCTCTTTCTTCACCACGACAGACCGGTACATCGACCGCATTACTGCAGAAGCTGCACCGATCCGTCTGTCAATCTCCCGTTCCATCCTCCCCTCACTCGTGAACAAGACCCCTAGATACTTGAACTCCTCCACTTGGGGCAGGAACTCTCCACCAACCTGAAGTGGGCAAGCCACCCTTTTCCGACTGAGGACCATGGCCTCGAATTTGGAGGTGCTGATTCCCATCCCAGCCGCTTCACACTCGGCTGCAAACCGTCCCAGTGCATGCTGGAGGTCCTGGTTAGAAGGGGCCAACACGACAACGTCATCCGCAAAGAGCAGAGACGAAACCGTGTGGTCCCCAAACCTGACACCCTCCGGCCCTTGGCTGCGCCTAGAAATTCTGTCCATAAAAATTATGAACAGAACCGGCGACAAAGGGCAGCCCTGCCGGAGTCCAACATGCACCGGGAACAAGTCTGACTTACTGCCGGCAATGCGGACCAAACTCCTGCTTCGGTCATACAGGGACCGGACAGCCCTCAGCAAAGGACCCCGGACCCCATATTCCCCCAGCACCCTCCACAGGACGCCGCGAGGGACACAGTCGAATGCCTTCTCCAAATCCACGAAACAAATGTGGACTGGTTGGGCAAACTCCCATGAACCCTCCAGCACCCTGTAGAGGGTATAGAGCTGGTCCAGTGTTCCACGACCAGGACGAAAACCACACTGTTCCTCCTGAATCCGAGGTTCCACTATCGGCCGAATTCTCCTCTCCAGTACCCTGGCATAGACTTTCCCGGGGAGGCTGAGAAGTGTGATCCCCCTATAGTTGGAACACACCCTCCGGTCCCCCTTCTTAAAAAGAGGGACCACCACCCCGGTCTGCCATCCCAGAGGCACTGTCCCCGACCGCCACGCAATGCTGCAGAGGCGTGTCAGCCAAGACAGCCCCACAACATCCAGAGACTTGAGGTACTCAGGGCGGATCTCATCCACCCCCGGTGCCTTGCCACCGAGGAGTTTCTTGACCACCTCGGTGACTTCAGCTTGGGTGATGGACGAGTCCTCCTCTGAGCCCCCAACCTCTGCTTCCTCAATGGAAGACGTGACGGCGGGATTGAGGAGATCCTCGAAGTATTCCTTCCACCGTCCGACAACATCCCCAGTTGAGGTCAACAGCCGCCCATCGCCACTGTAAACAGCGTTGGTAGGGCACTGCTTCCCCCTCCTGAGGCGCCGGACGGTTTGCCAGAATCTCTTCGAGGCCAGCCGATAGTCCTTTTCCATGGCCTCACCGAACTCCTCCCAGGCCCGAGTTTTTGCCTCCACAACCACCCGGGCTGCAGTCCGTTTAGCCTGCCGGTACCTGTCAGCTGCCTCAGGAGTCCCACAAGCCAACCAGGCACGATAGGACTCCTTCTTCAGCTTGACGGCATCCCTTACTTCCGGTGTCCACCACCGGGTTCGGGGATTGCCGCCTCGACAGGCACCGGAGACCTTGCGTCCACAGCTCCGAGCAGCCGCTTTGACAATGGAGGTGGAGAACATGGTCCACTCGGACTCAATATCTCCAGCCTCCCTCGGGATCCGGTCGAAGCTCTGCCGGAGGCAGGAGTTGAAGATCTCTCTGACAGGAGACTCGGCCAAACGTTCCCAGCAGACCCTCACAGTACGTTTGGGTCTACCGAGTCTATCCAGCTTCCTCCCCCGCCATCGGATCCAACTCACCACCAGGTGGTGATCAGTTGACAGCTCCGCCCCTCTCTTCACCCGAGTGTCCAAGACATACGGCCGCAGGTCAGATGAAACGACCACAAAGTCGATCATTGACCTACGACCTAGGGTGTCCTGGTGCCATGTGCACTGATGGACACCCTTATGCTTGAACATGGTGTTCGTTATGGACAAACTGTAACTAGCACAGAAGTCCAATAACTGAACACCACTCGGGTTCAGATCAGGGGGGCCGTTCCTCCCAATCACGCCCCTCCAGGTTTCACTGTCATTGCCCACGTGGGCGTTGAAGTCCCCCAGTAGAACGACGGAGTCCCCAGTCGGAGCACTCTCCAGCACCCCTCCCAGGGACACCAAGAAGGTTGGGTACTCTGCACTGCTGTTTGGCCCGTAGGCACACACAACAGTGAGAGACCTATCCCCGAGCCGAAGCCGCAGGGAAACAACCCTCTCGTTCACTGGGGTAAACTCCAACACATGGCGGCAGAGCTGGGGGGCTATAAGCAAACCCACACCAGCCCGCCGCCTCTCACCATGGGCAACTCCAGAGTGGTGAAGAGTCCACCCCCTCTCGAGGAGTGTGGTTCCAGAGCCCAAGCCGTGCGTGGAGGTGATTCCGACTATCTCTAGTCGGAACCTCTCAACCTCACGCACAATCTCAGGCTCCTTCCCCGCCAGCGAGGTGACATTCCATGTCCCAAGAGCCAGTTTCCGTGTCCAGGGATCGGGTCGTCTAGGCCCCCGGCCTCGACTGCTGCCCGATTCGCTTTGCACCGGCCCCTTACGGTCCCTCCTGTGAGTGGTGAGCCCACGGGAAGGTGTCCCCACGTCGCTCCTTTGGGCTGAGCCCGGCCGGACCCCATGGGGGAAGGCCCGGCCACCAGGCGCTCGCATACGAGCCCCAACCCCAGGCCTGGCTCCAGGGTGGGGCCCCGGCTGCGCCGTACCGGGCGACGTCACGGTCCTCCTTTTTTTTTGTCATCATAAGGGTTGTTGAACTGCTCTTAGTCTGACCCGTCACCTAGGACCTGTTTGCCTTGGGAGACCCTACCAGGGGCATATAGCCCCGGACAACATAGCTCCTAGGGTCATTCGGGTACTCAAACCCCTCCACCACGTTAAGGTGGCAGTTCATGGAGGAGCGTTGTTAGACTCCTCAAAGGTAATTGGCTTCTAAGCGAAACCCCCATTCGTTAGTCACTAACGTTACGTCGTAGTGACTGAACGAAAGGGAACTATCTATCTATCTATCTATCTATCTATCTATCTATCTATCTATCTATCTATCTATCTATCTATCTATCTATCTATCTATCTATCTGTCTGTCTGTCTGTCTGTCTGTCTGTCTGTCTGTCTGTCTGTCTGTCTGTCTGTCTGTCTGTCTGTCTGTCTGTCTGTCTGTCTGTCTGTCTGTCTGTCTGTCTGTCTATCTATCCATCTATCGTTCAATCATTTTATTGTATAATTCTATCCAGCTATTTAGATTTTGATACAAATGTACAGTATTCATCTTGTCCTGCTTTTCCTTTCCCCACTGTCTTTCTAGGCCTGGAAATGATTATGTTATCCTTGGAGAGAATGACCTTGGCTCCAATAATGAGTTAATTCAGGTCAAGACAATTGGCAAGGTATCATCTTTAATGTGATTATTACATTAACATAGAAGTTTTAAATATTTTGTATTTAAATTTAAATTTAAAAGTTTAAATTGAATAATTGTAAAGTTAAAGACTCTTCAAGGCTCCATGATAAATTTTTTGATGAACAGAAAGTTCAAAAGAACAGCATTTGTTTGAAATACAAATCTTTTGTTGCATTATAAATGTTTTAAAAACTTAAAAATGTTCTTAAAAACTTAAAAACAGAACAGAATTAACTACTAAAGGTTTTTTTTTTTTCACACTTATAGGTCTTCACCCATCCCAATTACAACAGACAGACTGAATTCAACAATGATATTACACTACTGAAATTGTCCAGTCCAGCACAGATATCGTCCCGTGTCTTTCCTATAAGTCTGCCTAGCTCCTCTGCCAGCATACTCCCTGGGACTCTTTGTATCACCACTGGCTGGGGCCAAACTGAAACCGAGAGTAAGTCTGCAATTCTTCTCACCTGTACATTTTCAATTGTGTTGTAAAAAAAAAAAAAAAAAAAGCAATTGATCCTTGCTCAACCAATCAGACACTTAACTGTCTCACATTATTCTTTTGCTTCTAGTGAGTTCTCGTTTCTTGCAGCAGGCGACCTTGCCGATAGTGAGTCAGAATCAGTGTAGGCAACAATTTGGTCCGAGACAAATCACTGATGCCATGATCTGTGCTGGAGCCTCTGGAGTTTCATCTTGCCAGGTATATGAAGACAGACACAAACTATTAATTTTCAATATTTGAAAAACACAATGTTAACATTGTCACAATGTTAATCACTGATTTCTGTTTGTCAATTACAGGGTGACTCTGGTGGTCCTCTGATATGTAAGAGCTCAGGTGTTTGGTATCAGGTGGGTGTCGTGTCCTGGGGCTTAAAGAACTGCGATGTTGGTGTTCCAGTAGTCTTCGCCCGTGTCTCTTATTTTCGAAAATGGATTGATGAAATTCTTAAATACAACTAAGAGCACCAGTATTTATCCTCTTGTCTAGAGGACACACAAGAAGTCATCGCCACATTTTATACCTTTTTGCTCATGGTTTCTGGTTCTCCTGTGTCTGAACATTCTGCCATTAGTCAAGGTTTCCAGATATCAAAATGTCTTCAAAACACTTTTTTTGTAATGCTATTGTTTTTTATACAGAAAATACCTCATGACGATGCCTATTCAATTATTAAAAACACAACTTATGTATCCACAATGTATCTGTTTTCATCTAATTGTAATTAACTAATTGTAATACTCAATAAATATTAAATACATAATTTTAGGTGTTCTTGGTATGCTTTGAGTACTTGTTACAATGCAATGATCAAATCTTGAACAAAAATAAGCATTATGTATATGCAACTCTACAGGGGACTGCCAAACAGAACACTAAAAGTGGAAAACATAACCTCATTGATGCTGATTTAGAATAGGCAATCCAATATTGATGTTGTATCAGTCTCCAACTGTACCCACTCACTTCCATATGCAGCTCTTTCATCTTTGATGGTTCTGCAACCTACAACAACAGACACATCATCAAATTAATTAATAATTTGTCTAATCAGCAGCACTGGTAAAATCACAGTTTTTGGTGATGGCCAAAAGTGATGTCTGGAGGGGACATTCATTTGTTTTTAATGACCCTACAAGTTTGATTAAACCATCAAAATATAAGGTATATTTTATGAAATATTTTATATTTTAAAAATGAAGGAAGAACAAAACACTAAACTTGGCTAATCTTACTAAGTTGGCAAAAAAGGCAAACTACAACCTTTACTGTAAAAAATGCATACACAAACAAAAAACTCACAGGAAAAAAATATACATTGACTACATCATAATCAGTTATTCATTTGTTCCCTTTCGAAAGGGAACTCGCGCTGCGTCAGCTTTGACACTACGGGGAACGCCTCCATTGTGACAGGTGCCTGAAATCACAATCAAAAAACGTCAATCCTATTGACCGGCGACAGCCTATGATGTCATCAAGGTGCGACCAGGAAGTATATAAGGGCCCCTGGCCAACATGACAGTATCTTTTCGTCTTCAGGGACTGTTTTGCCTGTCTTCACGTGAAACGTCTACAAAGAGGATAGCAATGAAGTGTGCTGAGAAGCAACGCCACTTTTGCAGGTGTGTTTTGAACGTGTACCAGGTAGCTTTCGCTTTGGATACACACACAATTTGCGTTTACTGTCTGGGAGAAGAGCATGCACGAGAGGTTTGCGAACCTCTTTATATTTATGTTCCTCCTCCTCGTCTGCTGCTCTTCCACTCGAGCAGAGGATGGGTGAGTCAGTTAAAAATGCTGAAGCTTTTCAAACCATCCTGTCCCATGTACGGGGAGTTGCTGGAAGTCATGGAACGCGCTGCGGGTAGACTGCAGGTGCCTAACGCCTGAATGGCAGGGCGTACATGTCAGTGGGTCACGCTGCGGCGGCTTTGCACACCACAGCTGTGTTGCAGGCTTACCAGGCGGACCTACCGAGGGACCTCGATCAGGGGGAGGGACCCCCTGAGGCGGTAGTCGAGTCGCGCCGGACCACGGTTTTTGCTCTCCGGGCCACCGTACAGATAGCGCCGATGGCGGCCACGGAGAGACATCTGTGGTTAAACCGCTTGGACATCGGGGAGAAAGAAAAAATCCTTTCTCCCTGATGCCCCGGTTTCGCCATCTGAACTTTTCGGCACCTCCATAGAGGCGGTGGTGGGAAAGTTCGGAGAGGCGAAGGTGCGCTCGGCGGCATTCAGGACATGCATTCCGCTGAGGTCCGGGACCGCGCCCAGGCAGTCGGGTGTCCCCGGCCCGTCCCAGTCTGAGGGCTGGAGACGGGAATAGCGAGCCAGCGTCACCTCTCGAGCGCCCCGCCGCGGAGGACTGGGGCGCAGGGGAGGCGGGTGACCCACGACAGGAAGAGGAAGGAAGCCGGGGCTGGTAACCGGAACCAGCGCAGGCAGCGGACTCCACCCCCCCGAGGAGGTTGGCAACTGTTGGCAATGTGATTAGGTCCATGTTTGTAGACACTGCCCGAGAGACTGCGCCGTCCTGGGGGCCCTAGGACACGGCGAAGCAGTTGTCCCTAGCTGCCTCTGGGATGGTGCCAGCCCCAGGCGTGAGCGTAGGAGCCGGCTGGTTGTTAGTGGTCAGCCTGGCAGTCTGGGCAGCAGGACTTCAAGACAGGTAGTAGGCGCTAACCGGCCTCCTTGCAGGAAAGTCCCGACACTCTGGCCCACGAGTGGGCCTCGGAGGCTCTTCTCCACTGGTGTCGACATCAGCAGTGACCAGTCGTTGGCCTGGTGTTAACTGGATTTCCAGGCCTTCGTCAGCAGCAGACAGCTGCTGTCAGCCCAGGTAGCAGCAGCCAGCCTTCTTAAAGTCACGGCAGGATCCTTGGAATCTGCAGACCCCCTATTCGGGGGGGTAGGTCCTGCCAGGCCTCCCTGAGGGGTAGGCTCCCGGTCTGGGTTACCTTCGCTCAGGAGTTAGGCCCTGTTTGGCCTCCCTGAGAGCCTGCTGTGGTCAGCAGGCGTTGCCTGGTCTTCCCCGAGGGGACACTATAGGCACTAGTCCCTCGACGGCTGGTTCGAGCTGCTAAATAGGTGGTAGGCGCTACTGGCCTCCCTATGGGCCTGCTGTGGTGTAAGCAGGCCCACTCGACCTCCTCTGCGGATAGCGTTCCTCGGCCCCAGTCACTGGATGGCTAGCACGAGTGCTAGTAGGTAGTAGGCCTCATCCGGCCTCCCTGAGTGACCTCCCTGGAGGCAAACTCCCGGTTCCCAGCCACTGTGGCGGTGAGCATGAAGTGCTATGAGTAGCACTTTCTGCTATCAGGTGGTAGGCATGGTGGCCTCCCTGACGACGAGCTCACGGTTCCCGGTCGCTGTGGTAATGAGCATTGAGCGCACCATGGGTGTGGAATGCTACGAGTAGCATGTCCTGCTATCGGTTGGTAGGCATGGTTGCCTCCCTGAGGGTGAGCTCCCGGTTTCCGGTCGCTGTGGCAATGAGCGTAAAGTGCTACGAGTAGCACGTTCTGCTATCAGGTTGTTAGGCATTGTGGCCTCCCTGAAGGCAAGCTCCCGGTTCCCAGTCACTGTGGTAATGAGCATTGAGCGCACCATGGGTGTGGAATGCTACGAGTAGCATGTCCTGCTATCGGTTGGTAGGCATGGTTGCCTCCCTGAGGGTGAGCTCCCGGTTTCCGGTCGCTGTGGCAATGAGCGTAAAGTGCTACGAGTAGCACGTTCTGCTATCAGTTGGTAGGCACGGTTGCCTCCCTGAAAGCGAGCTCCCGATTCTCAGGCGCTGAGACGACTAGCGCCGTTTCTTAGGCGCAGAATTGAGACGGTTAGCGAAGCGCTACGGACGGCATGTTCTGCTACCAGGTGGAGGCATTGCGCCTCCCTGGAATCGTTCCCCGGTCCCCAGTTCGGCAATGGATCGTAGCATGGGCTGCTATCAGGCAAGCGGCACGGGCTTCCCTGAGGGGATTCGCTTTGGAGTAGTAGGCCCACGTGGCCTCCTCTGAGGGCACGCTCTGGCTCGTGGTTCCTGGTTAGGTCCAGTCACTGAGCAGAGGCCGGCTCCCCGGCCGCTGTGGTGTTCTGCTATCAGGTGGTAGGCATGGTACCTCCCTGAAGCCAGCTCCCGGTCCCCAGCCGCTGTGGATGAGCATGAAGTGCTATGAGTAGCACGTCCAGCTAAGCTGTGACAGAGGAATGCCCGATTTCTTTGCAGTTGGTAGGCTCGCATGGCCTCCCTGGTGAAGCGAGTCCCTGGTCTTCCCAGCTACCTCGAGGGCTAGCGAGACTGCGATCAGGTATCTGGCCCGTTTTTGGGCCTACCTGAGGGCGAGCGCTCCTGTTAGATGCGCGAGCAGTCGACACATGTTACCAGGTGGAGGCCCCTCTCGGCCTCCTTTGGGAACGAGTTCCCCAGGCGGGAACACATAACTGGCTTTACGCTGACAGCTAGTGGTCACCCGCTATCAGGCGCCGGTCTCTGGCCGTTCGCGAGTCCTGAAGGCGATGTTCTTACCCTAGCATGACGAGATGTCACTGCGGCTATGCGGTCCATGCAGGACGGGACCTTCATAGTCTGCCTACGGCATGGTTTCCTACCGGGCACGCTTATGAGCTCCTCTCAAGTGAGGGTCTGCTATGAGCTTACGGCTGCCTGGCGCTGATTTATGGTTGTATAGATATAGATTCAGTATAGATTCAGTCATATACAGTGATGATTGTGACGGAGCGGTACAGATTTCAGACACAAAGGAATTGCGACTACGCCACCCTTGGAATTTCACCCAGGGAAATATGAATGACACCTAACAAATTGTCTTTAGGTCACACAGGTTCGATTCTCTTTAATAAGGTAGGCAGAAACGTGGGTATCATATAAAAGTACAAACATTTTATTAATACAAAGTTAAGTGAAAAAGGACAAATTGCATTAAAATGGTATCAATGATACAAGCAACCTCGGAAGGATTTGAGGTGCACAGCTGGCAACAGATTCTAAAGAAAACAAATAAGAAGAGAGAGAGACACACTCACAGAGCGGAGGCTCACCACAGGGGAAGTGATCACCAAGCTAGTGATCCAAAAGCACACGTTTCACACACACACCACCGTGCACTCAGATCACACAACACTTCAAAAAGTGTCACACGGCAAACATTGGAGGAGCACCACCACCAGTGGAGACCTTTTCACCCGTGGGACCCCAGCTCCTGAAAGGAAAAATCAAAGATAAATAAAACAAACTTCAAAACAAATCAATTAAACCACAATTTGATGATGGCACAAAACAGCAAGTAATAATAATAATAATAACACAAATAAAACAAAAAACAGACACACAATAAAATATACAAAATAATTCAAACAATAAAAATAAAGACACAATAACTCAATTTGAAGGAAAGGGGAGACAGGCTTGCATAAAGCAAATATGTTTGGGCTGCTGTTCCAGAGACCAGTGAGCGTCACCCCAAAATAAATATAAACTATAAGTCCATGGAACCAGACAGCAACAATCTCCTCAATTAGTTGAAAGATAACGACTTTCACTCTGTATGGGCGCGTAGAAACGACAGGGCTGCAACTACAGCTACAGCAGAGAAAATTATCACAGACGAGAGGGAGAATCCTGAACTAAATAAAAACAGAAAACAAAACCATTACTAAAATGCATGCATCACCTGCTAGAATTTCCCGCTCATAGCGACGACACTTACCGTAAAAGGACAATGTGTTCTACTATCCCTTCACAGGCACGGGTACACTGCATTCATATAAAAGCGCCATTTAGCTGGGATACAGGGAACTGCACACGCATAATATCAGCCAATCCCCAAGTGAAACCAAACAAACAAACTGCTTTTCACAGAACAGTTAACTTGCACACCTGAGAGGTGAGCAGTCTTAGAGCCGAAGGAAAAGGAGATGAAAAGACAGGCTAGGATGCAACAATGTTTAATTCATCCCCCCGCACACCAACTAACACATAAACCAAGCAAAAACGCTACCTGCTAACAGCACATACCTGCAGCTACTGTTGACAACAGAAAGGGGAGGAGCCGGATGTGACGGGCATGACGCGTCACAAGCTATGGCCAACCCGCTCTTAAATAGGAGACACTCCTCACTGATAGGTGCTCACAGCTGTCCATCATCACCACTTCTCATTTATTCGGTTACAATAACATGTACTGTATTGGCAGCAAACTCTAGCCCAGAACCTCATGGCTGTGTCGTAACTACATCACACCTTTTGATAACACACTGAATAGATACTATTACAAACATTATAGATTCAATTACATAAGTTAGGTAATGTAAGTGTATTTTCTTTTGTGGCATATGTAGCCTGTGTTACTGTATATAATTCAGCAACGAGGGAGATTTGAAACATGTATCTTGCATTGTTTGGTTTTGAATTAACTGATTGTTAAAAGTACAAAATTGAAAAAGATCACACTGTTGTGTTTCGGTGATTAAACCAAATGTTCTCATTACATATTACAATAATCTTGTGTTTGAAATAATGAGTGAAAATATGTGCAACTGAATGAAAGCATGAGATCAGGTTTTGAAAGAATGACTAGCTGTGTTACAAGTGTGATCAGTTTGGATTTTTGTACTATGAGTCTATGAGTCTGAAAATGTACACCTTACTTAGTACCAAAGTGAATAAAAAAAACTGTAATTGAATAATATTTGAATAAAGGGGGAAGATGTCAATTTCCCTAGACAGGACATCACTTTTGGCAACTACTTAATGCATCAAAATGCATAAATATGTCTAATGACTTGAAGACGTAATATTTATTCAACAAAAATAGCTCATTTTGATTAGCTTTACAGATGCTTGTTTTTACCTTCATATTGGTCATACTTTGTGACACTGTTGGCGCTGTGGTAGGGCATTCAAGGGCCGTGCCACAGTCCATGGCGTGGCCCAAAAAATATCCCTTTTAGTTATTCTTTTAATAAAAGTAGCCGTGTTTCCATTACAGATTTGCGCAAAACTTTTGCAATATTTTCTAAATGTCGGATTAAATAAGTAATTCAAAAAATTATAACACAGGTGTTGGTAGGTTTATGTATATCCCAGCACCCGCATCAGAGATGTAGGCGTGCTATCCAATTAAGCAAGGAAAAGCCATTATACTGTAGCCTACTTGAGCAGCACGTATGAGGTGTTTCTGGGAGTTTCTCCCTCATATCTGCTTCAAGGTCTTGACAAATTGTGGCATTTCATTGTTTAGAATCCAGTAGTCCTGTAATGCTGTTGTCTTTTATAATTTTAATAAAGAATACGTCATCTTCTGTCTGCATCAGAATGATCGATGGTACGGTGACGCATATCTGCCACATCATATATAATGTTTTCCCATATTTTTTTCACATTTTGTTGTTATGTTTTTTTTATTTTATCTTAGGCCTATAATGTAACAACTTTAAAAAGCAGGCTAATAGTTAAACATAGGATAACTATGAAACTAACTAGGCTACGTTTTCTTTAACCCTCTTTCCGACGAATGCGCCGGCGCATTTTTTCCTTTATGACAGCGGAAACAACTCACAATACTTTGTCATTTTTAGCCATACAGATAAGTTCAAGACATAATTATAAACTATAAACTGTCTACTTTTATTTGTATACACTCACAATAACAACAAAGGCAGTGGATTCTGGGAACAGATTGTTTTGCATGCACACATTGTTTTGCATGCAAATTTTTTCATTTCAAAAGCATTTCTAAATTCAGTTCATATTTCCAACATACGAAATTCCGAGCCAAAATAATGAAGTGGTAATAAAACAACAACTTTGAGTTACCACCATGCAAATTCAAACATTTCGCCCTTCTCTCCCTATGCGGTGACTACAACCCGACAGGGGAACAGTAATTAACTCATAGCCCTATATAGCACATAGCCTAATAATAATAAACAAATACACAACTTATAATAAATAAACTCAAATATTCTACAACACATTGCATACTACAGTATATATGCAAACTATAATACCATAAATGACGGAGTAGGCTGGCTATAACATTATTTTTTTTAATTAACTAATTGTCTGTATATTTAATGAATAAGAAGCAAACCAAGATTGTCGGGAATGGATTGACGTGCGTAACGTTTTCCTGTTTTTTTAGCACAATTAAACAGAATTGTCAAGTATTCAGGCTCATGTTATACGAGCAGAACTAAACCTTGTTTGGGGAAATATTAGATTCCCGACCACTTCTACAGTCTATTGGCCTTATAGAGATGCGCTATAGAGCACAGCCTGGTGCGTAATGGAGATTCCAAAGTGCTCTGCTTTGGTCAGAACCACAGAGAGCGATCGCGGACAGGTCCGTCCTATGCACCGAAACTTTTTATAATGCAACAAAATATTTAAAGAGCATCAAGCTATTCAAATCTCTATTACGTAAGCACAGACAACATAACAGTATATTATTCAGTCATTTTAATTAGGTTAAACAGTGATTTGATAACGTTTTTTAATTTAAGGCCCACCCACAATTGGTCTGGCCCATCCAAAACTGGAATCCTGGTGCCGTGCCTGATTAATAATAATATAATATAATAATAATAAAACGTGTTTCGCTTTTTATTGCATTTCTGCTGTTTGCACTATTGCACTAATATTTCTCAAACGGCAGTGCCCCCCCCCCCCTCGTCGATGACCCAATGCCCCTCCAGTAGCTCTGCTCTGGTACCGACTCTGCTTCGTGATTCATTTGTTGCTTAGTGACATAAAACTTTTATCTCTCTGTCTTAATCTGAAAGCTATTAGCATAACTAAAATTAAACCAAATATGCTCTTGTTAACTGGCATGTCTCACTCCACCAACCAATAGTTTTGTATAGTTTTCATATGACTGGGCAATGAGAACGTTCTGTTAAATGATAACAACTGCAAACAGATTATCCTGTCTAAGAGCAGGATTATATTTATGGCTTTAGAGTACCTGTCTTTGATATGTCCTCCATAATTAACGCTAAGCTAATTCACTGTGTCATTCAGTAATAGTCAAAGGCTTTATAGTTTTAGTGCTCAGCAGTGTACATAATGTTAAGAATAGGAAACATTCTACATTATGCTATAGGTCACTAATCAAATGAGTATACGTTTGGCATTGGCCATGTTGTTTTTAATTAAAGTTGTCATGAAAGAGAAGTTGTGATATTCTTTTCCCTATTGTGATGAATGAAAAGGTTTCTGGAATGAGAGTTTTTTAGTGCAGGGCTGGATTTCTTCCTCGAGAATTGTGCTTGTCCTGTCTCCTGTCACCTCAAGAGTAAGGCAACTGTGTGTTACACTTTCTTCTAAAAAGGGACTAATAACAAGCACACAAACATACAGTGCTGACCACATCTAATACAACTGTGAAGGTCGCTTTTTGCAAGGCCAAACCTAATGCTACATTTTAAAATGTGTTCTGGTCTCTGGAAAACATTCATTGTGTATACAGTATGTGGGTGTCTATGTGTATGTTTCTGCTTCATTTCTCTATTTTTTGTAGCTACTACATGGTCATTCAATATTAATTCCATAATACAGAGTGCCTTCTGCTCTGAATGCGTAACAGATTTGAATAAATACAAACTTGCCCTGTAATTTGTTGTTGCCAATAAAATACTATAACGTTGCAATCTGCTCTGTAAATCCAGCATAGTGCCACACACTCTGATGCATATTGTAAGGTATTTTGCTTTTTTTTTGGCTTTTCGTGTCAGTTAAATTATTCCAGAGCATATTCTGCAATCAACGAAAAAAGAAAAGAAAAAAAGACTTGTGGGAACTTGTGTGATGACTTTGTGGTCAGAGTTTTGCTCCATCCTAATTTAATAAGCACCAAATATTTCACTTAAATCAGATGAATTATTCATTTGTGCTTGGTGAATCTGCAGAATTTAAGACAATAGTCTGACTGCTTGCAGTTCTTGTAAAACTTTTTAAGACACAATGCCAGAAATCTTTTTAGAAGCACTCATTTTAACTACCAGCTAATTTCTAAAAGATCAGACACCCGGTCATGTGTACACTGGACTATGGAAGTCCAAATTGGTCTTTTGTGCATGTATTTGTACCTATTTAACCATATTTTGGGGACAAATGTGAGCTAAATATAACAAAACCTTTATTTGGGACATCATTTCATTTGTAAAATCAGTATACAAATATATTATTTTTATTCCTTAAATTGTGAAACTGCAGAGTTTTCTTTGTGGGTTATGTGAGTTTTGTGGGTGTGGGTTAGGGTTGTAATATTTAAATAGCTGTAATGGAATATCCCCATTTAGATTAGCTTAAGTGTGTGTGTGTGCGTGTGCGTGTGTGTGTGTGTGTGTGTGTGTGTGTGTGTGTGTACTTGTCTACCTATCTAACAGGGGACCTTGGTGTCGTAACACACTCACTAACAGGGGACCTCTGAGCCAAGAGGGGACATTTTTCAGGTCCCCTGTTGGTCATGCTTTAAATCATGTTAAAATCAAGTAAAAACACTAAAAAAACGCTCTGGTTATTTTTTTTACTTTTGACCAAGTGGGGAACTACAAGTGTGTGTGTTTAAATCATGTGAAAATTAAGTAAAAACACTCTGGTAATTTTTTTAAAACTTATGACCAAGTGGGGACCTAAGTGTGTGTGTGTGTTTAAGGTCATACTCAGCAGCTCCCCTGTAGGCTGGAGCAGGTACTGTAATGGCTCTTAAACACACGTCGTTCACACACACACTCCTCTATTGTTTGAATGGCCTGCTGGCCCAGAGAGACTCTGCTGTTTAACAGGCTGCTTACTAAAGGAACAAGCATTACATCTCTTTACTAGATACCCTGACTAGTTTCAAACTTTGCATTACATTACAATTAAATTCTACACAGAATCCAAGAGAAAAGGATTTAAAAATCTAAACAACCAGAATGTAATTAGAAGTTTTGTTTTTGTATTTTTTATTTTAACATATTTTAATGACAGTAGCCTATATTCATTGAACATTAATGCACTATTTAATTTATCAAAATAAACAGAAAATAGTACAAACTTTACTATTCTTTTAAACAAGTGTTAAGACATTATTAAAAAAGTACAGTTGTATTTGTATAAATAATGTGTGACTTTTGCCCCATGTAAAATGGGGTGCAAAAGGGCCACCTTACCACCTTATACATTTATGAGTTTTTTAAACAAACCACTTTTGATTTATTTATGATTTACAAAATGACTCGGTCCCCTGTTAGATAGTAAATCACGACACCAGTGTGTTTGCGTTGTCATTTCTTGCCATAAACACACTGTGGAGATTTAGAGTTTTTATAGCAATAACTGAGTTTTAAGAGTTAAATCAAGCAGAAATAGTTCTCTAATGTATTAATTGCAGATCATCATTGAATGATAATGTTAAACACAATGACTCGGTCCCCTGTTAGATAGTAAATCACGACACCAGTGTGTTTACTTTGCCATTTCTTGCCATAAACACACTGTAGAGATTTAGAGTTTTTATAGCAATAACTGAGTTTTAAGAGTTAAATCAAGCAGAAATAGTTCTCTAATGTATTAATTGCAGATCATCATTGAATGATTATGTTAAACACAATGACTCGGTCCCCTGTTAGATAGTAAATCACGACACCAGTGTGTTTGCGTTGTCATTTCTTGCCATAAACACACTGTGGAGATTTAGAGTTTTTATAGCAATAACTGAGTTTTAAGAGTTAAATCAAGCAGAAATAGTTCTCTAATGTATTAATTGCAGATCATCATTGAATGATTATGTTAAACACAATGACTCGGTCCCCTGTTAGATAGTAAATCACGACACCAGTGTGTTTGCGTTGTCATTTCTTGCCATAAACACACTGTGGAGATTTAGAGTTTTTATAGCAATAACTGAGTTTTAAGAGTTAAATCAAGCAGAAATAGTTCTCTAATGTATTAATTGCAGATCATTATTGAATGATTATGTTAAACACAATGACTCGGTCCCCTGTTAGATAGTAAATCACGACACCAGTGTGTTTGCGTTGTCATTTCTTGCCATAAACACACTGTGGAGATTTAGAGTTTTTATAGCAATAACTGAGTTTTAAGAGTTAAATCAAGCAGAAATAGTTCTCTAATGTATTAATTGCAGATCATCATTGAATGATTATGTTAAACACAATGACTCGGTCCCCTGTTAGATAGTAAATCACGACACCAGTGTGTTTACTTTGCCATTTCTTGCCATAAACACACTGTAGAGATTTAGAGTTTTTATAGCAATAACTGAGTTTTAAGAGTTAAATCAAGCAGAAATAGTTCTCTAATGTATTAATTGCAGATCATCAGATCAATGATTATGTTAAACACAATGACTCGGTCCCCTGTTAGATAGTAAATCACGACACCAGTGTGTTTGCGTTGTCATTTCTTGCCATAAACACACTGTAGAGATTTAGAGTTTTTATAGCAATAACTGAGTTTTAAGAGTTAAATCAAGCAGAAATAGTTCTCTAATGTATTAATTGCAGATCATCATTGAATGATTATGTTAAACACAATGACTCGGTCCCCTGTTAGATAGTAAATCACGACACCAGTGTGTTTGCGTTGTCATTTCTTGCCATAAACACACTGTAGAGATTTAGAGTTTTTATAGCAATAACTGAGTTTTAAGAGTTAAATCAAGCAGAAATAGTTCTCTAATGTATTAATTGCAGATCATTATTGAATGATTATGTTAAACACAATGACTCGGTCCCCTGTTAGATAGTAAATCACGACACCAGTGTGTTTGCGTTGTCATTTCTTACCATAAACACACTGTAGAGATTTAGAGTTTTTATAGCAATAACTGAGTTTTAAGAGTTAAATCAAGCAGAAATAGTTCTCTAATGTATTAATTGCAGATCCTCTTTGAATAATGATTATGTTAAACACAATGACTCGGTCCCCTGTTAGATAGTAAATCACGACACCAGTGTGTTTACTTTGCCATTTCTTGCCATAAACACACGGTAGAGATTTAGAGTTTTTATAGCAATAACTGAGTTTTAAGAGTTAAATAAAGCAGAAATAGTTCTCTAATGTATTAATTGCAGATCATCATTGAATGATTATGTTAAACACAATGACTCGGTCCCCTGTTAGATAGTAAATCACGACACCAGTGTGTTTACTTTGCCATTTCTTGCCATAAACACACTGTAGAGATTTAGAGTTTTTATAGCAATATGAGTGGCACTGTGCTTGCAGAAATACAAAGGCAGAAAAAATTCCAATAAGTAAAGTTTAAGGAATCCACAACACGTATAACAGGGAGCAGACAAAGTGAACAGAGGAACTTAATAGCAAACACAAATGAGGATAATGAACATACACAGCTGACAAAGCTGAACTCATGCTGATGGTATAGCCAGGGAGACAGACTAGTGGCGGGAAACTGAAGATTTTTATAAATCTTTATAAAATAAAAACTGAAAGGTCCAGGAGCAAAACTAAACAATGGTGACAAGTATAGTTTAATCAGTTAGCATCCAACCAGCTACTAACATTCTCAGCTTATTCAAAGCACAATAAATAAAATGCAACCGCAGCAGTAAGTCAGGGGAATACTTTTATTTCAGTATTTAACATGTTGCAGTTCTTTTTAAAAGGCTACACATTTGAATAAAATAATTTGACATACTAACAGCAATTACACATTTTTCAGTAAAAAAAAAAAAAAAAAAAAAAAAAAAAGTAGAGACCCTCTTTTCTGCAATGAAAGACCCATCTTATGGGTTGTGGTCTCGGAGACATTGGGCAATATCAGTTAAGAAAACATCAAACTAAGATAAAACTACTTAATTTTATTTTTACATACTGGTAGTTGATGGTAAAAAGTTAAAGTATATACGATTTTAAAGAGTAAAATACTAATGTTCATATGTATACCACATACATAAATGAGGATTTTACTTTTTAAAGGGCAGTTTTTCTAATCCCGCTCAAACATTCACATTTAACCATTTAGGTTAACATTTAACTTCTTTGTAAAGCATTTCTTCAACAAATGTCTTAATTGGCTTTATGCACAGCTGCACTACTTCCTGAACTTCAGCCAGCTCCTTTGTTTCCTGTCTGCCATTATTGGACAAACTGATTAATCCAGGTGTGCCTGACCTCTGTAGTCACAACAACAATAATCAGACACACCTGGATTAATCAGTTTGTCCAATAATGGCAGACAGGAAACAAAGGAGCTGGCTGAAGTTCAGGAAGTAGTGCAGCTGTGCATAAAGCCAATTGAAGTTGACATATAGATAACAGTTAAGATATTTGAGTATTTAACCTATTTAAAAATAGTGCAAAAGTTATTGATATTTGGGAAATATATTTGAAAGTTATTGATATTTTCAACTGGAAGGTATTACATGCCCTCAATTATGGTTTGAAGTGGGATTTGAGTAAAAAACATTTATTCAAATATTCTTATAAATCGTGATGTTACCTAGCTGTGATTAAATATAATTAAAAATAACGACACCAGTGTGTCGATTTATGTTGATTTGCTGCATTGATGCAAAATTGTAAATTATGTGAACTGAATATTTTTTGATAATGGCACTTTTTTAACCAACTAACAATTTAAAATGTTTAATTTCTAAAACTTTTGTTTTGACCTTCAAATAGCAGGCTTTTAATTGTATTGGCTGGTTTTCTGACGGTTCAGATATTCATGGCATATTTACAAACTGAGGACACAAGTACACTGTCATTGGTATTCAGCTACATCTATGTTTTGATAGTATTCCCGGGGACCAAAGTCATTTTGTTGAATGAAGTTCATGCTAAAGTTAAACTATACATGCTATGAGCAGTTTAAGCAGCAATAAGCATGAGCATCAAAATTATTTGGGTCCCGTTAGATGGTAATGTATGACACCTGTTTAACTGCTTCACATTCAAGCTATCTCTAAATGTAATAACAATGTTCATTATGACACTAATACAGGAGGTCAAAACTCACAGTTGATTTCTCACATGTTGTTTTCCGTATTTCAAATGTTAATTTGGTTCAGTTTGAGTTTTGACCTCCAAAATCTTTAATGACATGTAATGATAATGTTCACAATGACACTAAAATGGCAGCAATACTATAATGCAACAATACAGGGGAAAATGACTAAATAAAATTCATTTTGCAGCATCATCCATTAGACAACAGGGTGAAACGGGGTTACAGGAGCTCATTGTATTTTAAATTATGATTTTTTTATCCTTCTCTAAAACATGACATGAAAAATATTCATAAAACCCATTGCTGACCCTGTTTCACAGAATCCTGGCTTGACTTAAGCCATGTTGCACTGCCCCCACTACACTCGTAGGCAATTTGCATTTCAATGAAGAGCGGCTTCCTAGGACAGGATGTCTCAGAGCCACAGATAATCAGACTTTCACCTTATACTGTAAAAAATTGCATACATTTATAAGCCATCCTATCTACTTAACTTAATTTACTTAACTTACATGTTAAACTTTTTGAGTAATTTAACATGAAACACTATGTGTTATGAGGTACAAGTGGTATGTGCTTGTATTTTAACTTTTTTCAAATGTGGTATAAAGGTTAAATTAAACCAACCTGAATAAAAATGCCCATGTTAATGAATAAATAATCCTTAATCATTTTAAATGTTTTTTTTGCTCCAAGTAACAATGCAGCATTTAGTGGGGGCTGACAGGCAAGGGGTTTTTACATGGGGGTATTAACATGTTTTGTCTGCCATTGTTATAGGTTTGGGATCTGTGCTCTATTTAAAATACATTCAGACAAAAGTGAGTAATTATAATGTCATGTAATACTAAGTGAGGTAAAGATATGATCCAATTTAAATGTTTACAACTGGAACTCCAAAATGTAAAACCAAACCACTACCCTTGTTTTGAACTGTCTGTTTGCTTTCAATCACAGAGAAATTTGCACAAATAGTGGCTTAGGCCCCATCCACACGAAGCCAGAACTTTCCCTATCCGACCTTTTTTTTTTTCCTCGTTTCAAGAAATATCTGCGTACACACGAGAGCATGAAAACGGCTCAAAACGATATAGTATACATGCCAGGCCAGTATGTAGCACTGTAATTCTTCCACAGATATACACTAAAAACAGAGAAGAAGAGTTGTGGCTAGAAGGGGTACGGCAACAGTCGGAGGTGAGGTAAAATCTCACAATAAAATAACAATAAATAAATTTGCTACTTACCAGATGTGTTTTATTAACACATACACCTACCCCAACCCTAAACATACCCTTACAATAATGCAAATACAGTAATTAAACAACGCAGTATTGATGTGCGCATGCCCAGTGCCCGTAGTTGTATTCCTTCAAGTCTTCCCCGCGCAGGACGTGGTGTGGTGACATCATCGTTTCACAAAATATACGGATTGGCCGTATACACGAAACCGCAAGGGTGTCGTTTTCAGATTTATCCACTTTAGGACCCGGTTTCAAAAAATAGCGGTTTCAGTCTCCCAAAACGCCGGATCCGTGTGGACGAAACGGCAATACAATAAAAAATGTATACGTATACAGTGACTTGCGTCTCCGTGTGGACGGGCCCTAATTTTGGCTTATCCAAAGACATAAGATAGGTGAACTGTATATTGTGATCAATGTGATGTGGCTTAGCAACACTGGGTCACACTTTATATTTAGTGTCTTAAACTAGTATGTACTTGCATTGAAATCATTTGATATAATGCACTTATTGTGCACAAACATGTTTTTACATTGTAGTTATATTTTTACATTTACCCCCATACCACTAAACCTGTGCCTAAACTTACCCGTATTGCATCTCAATATCAGCATGAGCATTTTGCAATACAATATGAACACAGTAAGTACATCGTACTTATTTTTTGATGAAAGTACACAGTAGTTAAGGCCACCTCATATAAAGCAGGACCCAACACTGTAATGCAACAATACAGGGGAAAATGACTAAATAAAATTCATTTTGCAGCATCATCCATTAGACAACAGGGTGAAACGGGGTTACAGGAGCTCATTGTATTTTAAATTATGATTTTTTTATCCTTCTCTAAAACATGACATGAAAAATATTCATAAAACCCATTGTTGACCCTGTTTCACAGAATCCTGGCTTGACTTAAGCCATGTTGCACTGCCCCCACTACACTCGTAGGCAATTTGCATTTCAATGAAGAGCGGCTTCCTAGGACAGGATGTCTCAGAGCCACAGATAATCAGACTTTCACCTTATACTGTAAAAAATGTATAATCTTCCTAACTCAAAATTTTCTAGTGACTGGTCACATCTAAAATTTTCAATTGGCCAAATTGAATTTCTGTGAATTGAATTTTATCCATTGTGGCAACAGTCTGTTAACATGGGCTCAATTAGAAATAATATGTTGAGCCAATGGAAAAATTTAATTTACCAACACTGTAAAAAATGTCAGGCCTCTCCAATTTAAAATTTTCTAGTGACCGATCACATCTAAATTTTTCAATTTGGCCAACTAAAACATTTAGATGTGATCAGTCACTAGAAAATTTTGAATCGGAGAAATGTTTTACAGTGAAACTGTGAGGTTGGTCCAATTAAATATTTTAAATTGTAGTAACAATTGTTTATTTCTCACTGTCCCAAAAGACAAAAATGACTAAAAACATAAATATATTAAGCAAAATACAGAAACAGACAACAGGGTTGACATTTTATCACATTACTTTATTAACAAGTAAATTCCAACACAGGATATTTGGGTGAAAATACCTTATTTTCAATAAGGAAAAACTCTGAATATTCAAGAAGTCTTCTGCATAACAGGATGTCTTTTCTAGTGGTGAAGAAAACACGGCACTGCAAGCTAAAAACCTGCAAATAAAAATAAAAACTAACATTAATGACAAAGCTCCCCTGCATCACATCTGGCAAATGACAGAACAGAAGTTTCTTCATTATATAATGAGGATTAGACGAATAAATGGACAGAAGAAAATCACGAGCTTGACGTGTTTGATATTAAAAGGCAATAACTTCAGCCCTGAAAGAGGCCGACGCCAAACACACCGTGTTCAAAAGTCGCATGCCGCACATATCACACAAATGACTTAATTTCCTTATTACCTATTGTTTTAGACATATAAGACATGAGGAAAATAAAACTATTGGCTACAGGCTACCATTAGATAATTATGTGGTAAACGACAACACACTCATGAAACAAATGAATGCATGAACTCGTGATTCTACAAAATGTCTTTTAAACTTCATACCCGGTCATAAAGCAAAACTCTGGAGAATAATTTCAGTGCTCAATACTCACCAACGTCTTTGTGAGATGAATATCTCTATTCTCTTGGGAATGTCTGTTTCGGTCTTCAGCACCTGCTGGTTCGGGTCCGCTCGCGCTGCCGCTCCCGCGCTCCGCATTTGAAATCTCCACACGAACGGTTTTCTTCAAGTGCATTTTGCGCATGCGTATACCGTTTTTCGGACGTAGGACTTGTTCAGCCAACATGGATTTTTCACTTCAACTTCATAGATTGACTGAGCACAATTAAATATGTTCGGTGAATATACAATTTTAATTTTGAGTGAAGACCTTAAGCTATGATTAGTACAATGCATCTTTTTGCATGGCGATAATTATTTGGAAGTCATTTATTGGGCCAATATGTAATGATCAATTTGCACAATTTTTCCCCCAAATTTTTTTTTACAGTGTAGACCACAAAAATGCATACATTTATAAGCCATCCTATCTACTTAACTTAATTTACTTAACTTACATGTTAAACTTTTTGAGTAATTTAACATGAAACACTATGTGTTATGAGGTACAAGTGGTATGTGCTTGTATTTTAACTTTTTTCAAATGTGGTATAAAGGTTAAATTAAACCAACCTGAATAAAAATGCCCTTGTTAATGAATAAATAATCCTTAATCATTTTAAATGTTTTTTTGCTCCAAGTAACAATGCAGCATTTAGTGGGGGCTGACAGGCAAGGGGTTTTTACATGGGGGTATTAACATGTTTTGTCTGCCATTGTTATAGGTTTGGGATCTGTGCTCTATTTAAAATACATTCAGACAAAAGTGAGTAATTATAATGTCATGTAATACTAAGTGAGGTAAAGATATGATCCAATTTAAATGTTTACAACTGGAACTCCAAAATGTAAAACCAAACCACTACCCTTGTTTTGAACTGTCTGTTTGCTTTCAATCACAGAGAAATTTGCACAAATAGTGGCTAATTTTGGCTTATCCAAAGACATAAGATAGGTGAACTGTATATTGTGATCAATGTGATGTGGCTTAGCAACACTGGGTCACACTTTATATTTAGTGTCTTAAACTAGTATGTACTTGCATTGAAATCATTTGATATAATGCACTTATTGTGCACAAACATGTTTTTACATTGTAGTTATATTTTTACATTTACCCCCATACCACTAAACCTGTGCCTAAACTTACCCGTATTGCATCTCAATATCAGCATGAGCATTTTGCAATACAATATGAACATAGTAAGTACATCGTACTTATTTTTTGATGAAAGTACACAGTAGTTAAGGCCGCCTCATAAAAAGCAGGACCCAACACTGTAATGCAACAATACAGGGGAAAATGACTAAATAAAATTCATTTTGCAGCATCATCCATTAGACAACAGGGTGAAACGGGGTTACAGGAGCTCATTGTATTTTAAATTATGATTTTTTTATCCTTCTCTAAAACATGACATGAAAAATATTCATAAAACCCATTGTTGACCCTGTTTCACAGAATCCTGGCTTGACTTAAGCCATGTTGCACTGCCCCCACTACACTCGTAGGCAATTTGCATTTCAATGAAGAGCGGCTTCCTAGGACAGGATGTCTCAGAGCCACAGATAATCAGACTTTCACCTTATACTGTAAAAAATTGCATACATTTATAAGCCATCCTATCTACTTAACTTAATTTACTTAACTTACATGTTAAACTTTTTGAGTAATTTAACATGAAACACTATGTGTTATGAGGTACAAGTGGTATGTGCTTGTATTTTAACTTTTTTCAAATGTGGTATAAAGGTTAAATCAAACCAACCTGAATAAAAATGCCCATGTTAATGAATAAATAATCCTTAATCATTTTAAATGTTTTTTTTGCTCCAAGTAACAATGCAGCATTTAGTGGGGGCTGACAGGCAAGGGGTTTTTACATGGGGGTATTAACATGTTTTGTCTGCCATTGTTATAGGTTTGGGATCTGTGCTCTATTTAAAATACATTCAGACAAAAGTGAGTAATTATAATGTCATGTAATACTAAGTGAGGTAAAGATATGATCCAATTTAAATGATACTCCCCACATCTTTGTTCATGTCAGTTAAAAAAAACGATTGTTGGGTTATTTTCATTAATTCAGACAATAACTAATGTTAATAAATGGAAACTTATTATAAATTACTACCCACTTTACAATGAGGTTCAATTTAACCCTTTATGTTACAGCATTGCCATATGGCAATAATTAATTTCTACTTGTTTCACAGGAAAAACAATATATATCCTATATACGTGCATTTTATATGCAATAGTGGAATATAAAAAGGCAGGCCTTAAGGTAGCCAGTGCTGTTTTTAAGTCAAATGGCATTTGAATGTCCCTCCAAAACTCTCTTTACTGTCACTCTCACAGGGAAGACCTATTGAAGTGCTCCAGAAATTGCTCTATTAACCTAATTTCTTCACAAGGGGGAGTTTAAAAAAAAAAATTATTCACAAATAGTAACATAGTTTTACAGTAAATTGAGAAAATAACAATGCTTCCATATGGCAACACTGTACCACAGTGGAATTGCAGTAATGTATTTCCTCATTGGGATTTTTTTAATAGATAATAGCATCAATAATATGATTGCAGTTATTTATTTATATGAAGTGTTTATTCTAGTATAGTTGTATTTATGTATAAATAAAATTATTTCTTCTTTTCATAAAATGAATACAGCAATATTTTATGGAAAGGACAATAGGAGCTCTTCCATTTGGTGAGAGTGAGGTTGAGGTTTGGAGATGAGTTTTGCCATCAAGGTTAAATGATAGGGTTTTACTTATTTTTGGTTTACACGAGTTCCACGTATATAAATCTATCAATTTCTAAAATAAGTGTGCATTTAAAGAAAATAAAATCATAGTTTTATAGAAAAACTAATGTTTTGACTATGTCCCATTGAGGTAGTATGTGTATGCTTGAGGCTATTTCATGTAATAAAAACTTATTTGAAAAAAAAAAAGTATATATTTCATGGTTAGAACATCACGTGTACTATAGAGGTTTAACAAAAACTAACACTAAACAGTTGTATTTTGATGAGCTCATATGAGCAAATTAATGTATTATGAACAATGGTTAGTGCAGGTTAGTTAATGTATTGATTAAATAATCCAAAGTGATGATGCAGTTAAATTTAAGTTGTTCTGGAAGAGGAATGATATTAAGAAATTGCTAGACCAGGGGTGTGTTTCCCAAAACCATAGTTGCTAACCTGTTAGCAACTTAGTTGGTTGGCAATGGGAAATTGCATTGCAACCAACAAAGTTGCTAACTTAGTTAGCAACTATGGTTTTGGGAAACGCACCCCAGGGATTGTTTTTTGGAGTGCTGCATACACTTCTACACATCTACCCATACACATTCACTAAATACAGATGTAATAAGGGTCTAAAATATTGTGAGCTTGTCTACTTTCTTTCATGGTGGTTGCAAATGAGGATGAAATAAAAGCTGGATTTAACTGCAACAGTCCAGTTGATTTAAACACAAAAAGCTAAGTACATTGCCAAAACCACAGCCCCTTTTACAATAGAGATCGTTTCAAAGCAGCTTTACAGTAATAATAGGAAATTAATTGAACAGAGATTTGTTTTGGCTGTACAGCAGCTCTAAGTTATTGCCCAGCCAAAGTAAGTTTTTGATTGATTAATTTCTTTAAAAAAAAAAAAAAATCACATGTTTAGTCTTTAGGCAAGTGAGTTAAAACTCAGTTATTGCTATAAAAACTCTAAATCTCTACAGTGTGTTTATGGCAAGAAATGACAAAGTAAACACACTGGTGTCGTGATTTACTATCTAACAGGGGACCGAGTCATTGTGTTTAACATAATCATTGATCTGATGATCTGCAATTAATACATTAGAGAACTATTTCTGCTTGATTTAACTCTTAAAACTCAGTTATTGCTATAAAAACTCTAAATCTCCACAGTGTGTTTATGGCAAGAAATGACAACGCAAACACACTGGTGTCATGATTTACTATCTAACAGGGGACCGAGTCATTGTGTTTAACATAATCATTCAATGATGATCTGCAATTAATACATTAGAGAACTATTTCTGCTTGATTTAACTCTTAAAACTCAGTTATTGCTATAAAAACTCTAAATCTCCACAGTGTGTTTATGGCAAGAAATGACAACGCAAACACACTGGTGTCGTGATTTACTATCTAACAGGGGACCGAGTCATTGTGTTTAACATAATCATTCAATGATGATCTGCAATTAATACATTAGAGAACTATTTCTGCTTGATTTAACTCTTAAAACTCAGTTATTGCTATAAAAACTCTAAATCTCCACAGTGTGTTTATGGCAAGAAATGGCAAAGTAAACACACTGGTGTCGTGATTTACTATCTAACAGGGGACCGAGTCATTGTGTTTAACATAATCATTCAATGATGATCTGCAATTAATACATTAGAGAACTATTTCTGCTTGATTTAACTCTTAAAACTCAGTTATTGCTATAAAAACTCTAAATCTCCACAGTGTGTTTATGGCAAGAAATGGCAAAGTAAACACACTGGTGTCGTGATTTACTATCTAACAGGGGACCGAGTCATTGTGTTTAACATAATCATTCAATGATGATCTGCAATTAATACATTAGAGAACTATTTCTGCTTGATTTAACTCTTAAAACTCAGTTATTGCTATAAAAACTCTAAATCTCTACAGTGTGTTTATGGCAAGAAATGGCAAAGTAAACACACTGGTGTCGTGATTTACTATCTAACAGGAGACCGAGTCATTGTGTTTAACATAATCATTCAATGATGATCTGCAATTAATACATTAGAGAACTATTTCTGATTTATTTAACTCTTAAAACTCAGTTATTGCTATAAAAACTCTAAATCTCCACAGTGTTTTTATGGCAAGAAATGGCAAAGTAAACACACTGGTGTCGTGATTTACTATCTAACAGGAGACCGAGTCATTGTGTTTAACATAATCATTCAATGATGATCTGCAATTAATACATTAGAGAACTATTTCTGATTTATTTAACTCTTAAAACTCAGTTATTGCTATAAAAACTCTAAATCTCCACAGTGTTTTTATGGCAAGAAATGACAACGCAAACACACTGGTGTCGTGATTTACTATCTAACAGGGGACCGAGTCATTGTGTTTAACATAATCATTGATCTGATGATCTGCAATTAATACATTAGAGAACTATTTCTGCTTGATTTAACTCTTAAAACTCAGTTATTGCTATAAAAACTCTAAATCTCTACAGTGTGTTTATGGCAAGAAATGGCAAAGTAAACACACTGGTGTCGTGATTTACTATCTAACAGGGGACCGAGTCATTGTGTTTAACATAATCATTCAATGATGATCTGCAATTAATACATTAGAGAACTATTTCTGCTTGATTTAACTCTTAAAACTCAGTTATTGCTATAAAAACTCTAAATCTCCACAGTGTGTTTATGGCAAGAAATGACAATGCAAACACACTGGTGTCGTGATTTACTATCTAACAGGGGACCGAGTCATTGTGTTTAACATAATCATTCAATGATGATCTGCAATTAATACATTAGAGAACTATTTCTGCTTGATTTAACTCTTAAAACTCAGTTATTGCTATAAAAACTCTAAATCTCCACAGTGTGTTTATGGCAAGAAATGGCAAAGTAAACACACTGGTGTCGTGATTTACTATCTAACAGGGGACCGAGTCATTGTGTTTAACATAATCATTCAATGATGATCTGCAATTAATACATTAGAGAACTATTTCTGCTTTATTTAACTCTTAAAACTCAGTTATTGCTATAAAAACTCTAAATCTCTACAGTGTGTTTATGGCAAGAAATGACAACGCAAACACACTGGTGTCGTGATTTACTATCTAACAGGGGACCGAGTCATTGTGTTTAACATAATCATTGATCTGATGATCTGCAATTAATACATTAGAGAACAATTTCTGCTTGATTTAACTCTTAAAACTCAGTTATTGCTATAAAAACTATAAATCTCTACAGTGTGTTTATGGCAAGAAATGGCAAAGTAAACACACTGGTGTCGTGATTTACTATCTAACAGGGGACCGAGTCATTGTGTTTAACATAATCATTCAATGATGATCTGCAATTAATACATTAGAGAACTATTTCTGCTTGATTTAACTCTTAAAACTCAATTATTGCTATAAAAACTCTAAATCTCTACAGTGTGTTTGAGATGGCAAGAAATGGCAAAGTAAACACACTGGTGTCGTGATTTACTATCTAACAGGGGACCGAGTCATTGTGTTTAACATAATCATTATTTACTATATAAAGAGATGACCTGTGATTATTACCTTAAAGAACAATTTCTGCTTGTCCAGTCCTGTATTTATTTTTATTTTTTTGTTGGTGCAAGAAATCAAATCTCACTCTAAAAATCTCAAAAACAAAGGACATTTTTGGGGATTTTAGAGAGCAGAAACTATGTTTTAATAAAAAATAAGTCACACATTGAAATACCTTTACTGTAAAAAAAAATCATGTCTCCAATTGAAACTTTTCTAGTGACCAATCACATCTACATTTTTCAGTTGGCCAAATTGAATTTCTGTAAATTGATGCACTTTAATTAAATTAAAATTCAAGAAATTCAATTTGGCCAACTGAAAAATTTAGATGTGATTGGTAACTAGAAAATGTTCAATTGGAGACCTGATTTTTTTTTTTACAGTGTTGGTGTTCTTGAAAATAAGCTTAAATGAGAGATGTGGACGGATCATATACTGTAAGTATGAAGACACAACAGAGACTTAATTTCTTAAAGATAATTCTTAATTTTAAGAATTTTTTAATTTCTTAAATTCTTTTCTGTAATGTCCACAACATGGCTTTTTCTCCGTTGTATGAAAAACAGATTCAAGTATTTTTTCCTCTAGCTATTCAAATGTAAACAATTTTTATAACTTATGGTTTGGACCATAAGTAAAGGATAAACTTATTGTGTATGTTTATGTGTGCTCATTGTGTTCCCTGATGCCTGTGTGAACATTATATAATTATATATATATATATATATATATATATATATATATATATATATATATATATATATATATATATATATATATATATATATATATATATATATATATATATATATATATATATATATATATATATATATATATATATATATATATATATATATATATATATTAAATAATGAAGACAGACTTGACTGCCAGCTCTCTTCCCTTTCACACACACAGCTCCATTGCAGGCTATGGAGGTCCCCTGTTGGATAGGTAGACATCGTTCAGGTCCCCTCTTGGCATGTTTAAAAAAAAAAAAAAAAAATGCTTATTTGAAGTTATATTATGAAAAAAGACCTTAAAACAAAATTTTGTATCTAAGTTTTGTTTCTTCAAAATGACTAGAAACACAGGTCCCCTCTTGGTCAGTGTGGAGTGATGGTCCCCTGTTAGTAATATAGACGTGTATGTGTGTGTGTGTGTGTGTGTACCTGGTATTCCCTATGGATAGCAAGGAGAGTAATACCAGTAAATTTCAAACTTATGGGGACTTTCTTTTGGTCCCCATGAGGAAAACATATACTTATAAATCATACTAGGTGAAGTTTTTCTGAAAATGTAAAAATGCATAAACATTTCTGTGATGAGTAGGTTTATGGGAATGTGATAGAATATACAGTTTGTACGGTATAAAAATCATTGTCAATGGAATGTCCCCAAGAAAAAAACACCAATATATGTGTTCCACCAAGTATTAAAGACTAAGTTTGAGGGGCCCCTTTTAGTTGTGGGACCTCCAGTAATATTACTTAAAGGTCCCGTTCTTCGTGTTTTTTTGAAGCTTTGATTGTGTTTACAGTGTGCAATATAACATGTGTTCTTGTTTCGCATGTAAAAAAAACAGTATTTTTAACACAATTTATTTATCTGTATACCGCTGTTTTCACTGTCCTAAAAACGGCTGATGACTTCCTTTATTCTATGAAGTCCCTCCTTCAGAAATACGTAACGAGTTCTGATTGTGCCAGTGGTTCCTGTGCTGTGATTTGACAGCAGCTTAGCAAACGTGGCACGGTTCCTGTGTTGTGATTCGACAGCAGCTTAGCGCACGTGGAAAGGTCACGCCTCTTAACGGGAGATATATATGCGCTCAATGATCTCTACAGCGTCCCTGGGAAAGCCAAACAAAGGTGATTTGACTCCGGGATGAAAATAACAGCGTCTCGACGACATGGCGACAAACACTCAAACGCAACAATTCCTTTTCTCCACGCGACACGTCCTCTTCTCCACGTGGGACAGCAACAAGACCACGCCCCCTTTTTTCGCGTATTCTTGTGGGCGGAGGTTAGTCTGTTCTACTGTTCTACTGACGTCATTTATGAAGGAAGTACCAGGATGTAGTCCAAGCCAGCCGTTCGCTGTAGGCTTTGAAAGGGAACTTCTGTTAAATAAAATATCTCGCTTGGCATTGAACTTTGAGCTTTATAATTTTACAGGTATTATTTATGCTCTAACAGCAACATTACACACTAAGGGCCCTATTTTAACGATCTGAAACGCAAGTGTCAAAGCGCGAAGCGCAAGTAACTTTGTGGGCGGGTCTCGGCGCTGTTGCTATTTTCCCGGCGGGATAAATGGCTCTTGCGCCCGGCGCAAATCTAAAATGGGTTGGTCTGAAGTAGCTTCATTATTCATAGGTGTGGTTTGGGCGTAACGTGAATAAACCAATCAGAGCGTCATCCAACATTCCCTTTAAAAGCAGGTGCGCAAGTTCCATTATGGATTGCTATTATTATGGCGTATTTACCAGGCGCACGCCAGGAGCGGTTCACAGCCGAGGAGACTGATGTTCTTGTAAGAGCAGTGAAAGACAGAGAAGTTGTGTTGTATGGGGATGGGAGAAACCCACCCAAAATAGCGTCGGTTAAATAAATAATTAGCCTGAATAATTTGTAAGCTAGATTTATGCCTATTTTTTCACATCTTCGTGGCACACCACAATGATTTCCGTCATCTCATGTGTTAATATTTTTTTAGTGTAACAATTTATGATTTGCAAAAATAACTGTTGCATCTGTGTAGATTACATGAGCAAAGTGTATGCGCGTTGTGCACGCTATGGTCAAGCATGCGCCCTTAAAATAGCATAATGAACAACGCGCAACGCGCCACTGACTTTAGACTAGGTTTTTTCTGGTCAGTGGCGCAATTGTTTAATGGAACAGCAAAATAGCACCAGGGATTGTTTGCGCCGGAACACGCCTCCTTTTTTGCGCTGATCCGCCCAGGGAGCGCAAGTTCATTCACTAGTTTAGCGACGTGCTTCTGTGGAGGGAAAAGCGCGCTTTGCGCGGGTGCAAAATAGGAATGACACATGCGTCGGTGTACAAAGTCAATTGCGCTGGGTGCAAGATAGGGCCCTAACTAAAGTTTGAACAATGGGATCACAAAGAACGGGACCTTTAATGTTGTTTTAATACTGTTTATATGGTTTTAATGTTGTTTATATGTGTTTTTAATATGTTTAAGACATGTCAACACCATTGTCTTGGTTTGAAATTGCTGGTGTTTCTGACATAACAAACTACTTTCCAATCACCAGTAACCAACCAATGTCAATGTGTGATCGCCAACAAGTGGATTTGAGCTGGTGCGAGCAAGTGGAGGAGGGGCTAATTTGCATATTCATTGAACAACGTATACTAATGACTTATTTCCACCACCAACAGAATGCTTATGATAGGTGTTGTGAAGCGATCAACGTCTTTGCGAAGAAGAAAGTGACACAGTAAACAACAATGGACGACATATAGCAGATCATGTTCTTGCTTCTCGGCATGTGGCTGTTGTCACAAGAAGACACGCTTTGTTTGAGTCAAGGCTGCAAGGAAAAACACAGCCGAAAATGCATGTGCAAGTGACGATTTTCTGTTCAATGAACGTTCTTCATTGAGTCTAGTGCCACCCTTTAGTACCGGACTACTGTGCCAAAAAACCACCAATATATGGTACGGTACGGTTCGGAATTAGGGTACCATTCACAACTTCTGACAATGGAAATGACAAAACTGCATACCGTACTGAACTGTACTGAACCGTACCGCTCGGTGGAAGCAAGCCATATATAAGGCAAGGGTGTAGAGTTATATTTCAGCTATTTTAAGGCATGAAGAAAAAACATTTTGGTGATCAAAAATGAGTTTTAAGGAATACAATTATTGACTACAGGGGACTTATAAAAATTATATATCCACAGTATTAATAATAAGACACATCATATTTTGATATTTAGGACTGCTCCATAAAGTCATCTACATAAGCCCTGAAAATATCCTCGCTATACTATCCATGGTCATTGAATTTTCATGAAATCCAAAGATGATTTCATTTCATTGACTATGGTGGTTTACAAAAACTGTTGGTTCTAATTCTAATCTTGCCATACGGGGTAAACTGTTGGTGTCCATCTATGTGCATTTACAGCTGTTAGATGGCAAAATGTGCTCTGGTTAACATTATGTCAACTATCATGCCTTTTGTATTGCATACACGGAACAATAATTTAGAAGAATAACTCCCACATTTAAATATGGTTGTCATAAACTTTGCAGTGTGTCCTACAGCACCTTGGTATTTCCAAATGTTGAAGGACCACAACATTTAATTGGCAACGTTGACAGTCCTAATGTAATCAACAAAACTCTTTCCAAACATCACCACCAACTGGCTTGGTTGAAATGCAGGAGGCGTTTGTTGTCTTTGTTGACATTGCTCACCCCTGGAGCTAAAGCTAACTTTACTTAATTTGTGTAAATGGTAGCTGTTTTATGGTTGTCTCTATACCACAGAGCTTTTGTAGTTTTCTGTGTTTCTGTTTGCCCAATTCAGAAAACATTCCTGTCATCTCCCTGATGTCTTCAGGAAACAGTTCTGGAAAATGTGCTGGCCTGTGCTGAATTTCCTGTGAAATTCTCTAAAGTATAATGCCCACAATACTCTGGCAATTACAGAAGTACAGCACTGCAGTAATTACAGCTTTTTGTAGAGCTTCTGTCAAAAGAAGTTCTTATCTCAGTATCTCTCAAGTTTCTAGAAGGCGGTGTGACAAACTAAACCTGTTCATACGGCGAAGCAATTAATAAGCAGTGAGTTTATTAATGACCCTATTGTATATGGATGGTCTCATAATATTCACTCGTTTTTTGTAACATTATAATCCCTTTCAAATAAATAATTTAAAAGAATCTTGTAACTAGATCATTTGAAATAGCATAGAGTGATTCCTTTGATAAATGTTCTGTTTGAAATTCTTGCCAAGTCTCTCAGCTCTGGTACAAATTTTATATTCACAAAAATATTTCCTTCCATTGCATCTAATACCAGGTTCACAAGTGTGAGATCATCATAAACAAATGAATTACTGAAAGTATGTTCACACATAAAATATGATCTGAGTCAAGTCTCTTTGTAGATGTCAAAGATCACTTATTTTGATACATAACTAATTACATATTTAAGGTCATGGACTAGATTTTCCCTGACTTGTTATGAACCCGTTGGTGTGTTTAGGAAAGTAAAACTCATGGGACGGCCTCTCAGAGACACCCACTAACCTTGCACCTCCTATACTTTGGGACACTAGGTAACAGAGATGTCCCTCAGACTTGAAAAAATTCAGTCAGCAGATTCACAGTTAATTACTGTTGTTATGTTAGTTTTTCAACAACCAAATGTAAAATTAGCAATAGGCATATATATATATATATATATATATATATATATATATATATATATATATATATATATATATATATATACAGGTCCTTCTCAATAAATTAGCATATTGTGATAAAGTTCATTATTTTCCATAATGTAATGATAAAAATTAAACTTTCATATATTTTAGATTCATTGCACACCAACTGAAATATTTCAGGTCTTTTATTGTTTTAATTCTGATGATTTTGGCATACAGCTCATGAAAACCCAAATTTCTATCGCAAAAAATTAGCATATCATGAAAAGGTTCTCTAAACGAGCTATTAACCTAATCATCTGAATCAAAATTACACCTGCAAAAGATTCCTGAGGCTTTTAAAAACTCCCAGCCTGGTTCATTACTCAAAACCGCAATCATGGGTAAGACTGCCGACCTGACTGCTGTCCAGAAGGCCATCATTGACACCCTCAAGCAAGAGGGTAAGACACAGAAAGAAATTTCTGAACGAATAGGCTGTTCCCAGAGTGCTGTATCAAGGCACCTCAGTGGGAAGTCTGTGGGAAGGAAAAAGTGTGGCAAAAAACGCTGCACAACGAGAAGAGGTGACCGGACCCTGAGGAAGATTGTGGAGAAGGACCGAATCCAGACCTTGGGGGACCTGCGGAAGCAGCGGACTGAGTCTGGAGTAGAAACATCCAGAGCCACCGTGCACAGGCGTGTGAAGGAAATGGGCTACAGGTGCCGCATTCCCCAGGTCAAGCCACTTTTGACCCAGAAACAGCGGCAGAAGCGCCTGACCTGGGCTACAGAGAAGCAGCAGTGGACTGTTGCTGAGCGGTCCAAAGTACTTTTTTCGGATGAAAGCAAATTTTGCATGTCATTCGGAAATCAAGGTGTCAGAGTCTGGAGGAAGACTGGGGAGAAGGAAATGCCAAAATGCCTGAAGTCCAGTGTCAAGTACCCACAGTCAGTGATGGTCTGGGGTGCCATGTCAGCTGCTGGTGTTGGTCCACTGTGTTTTATCAAGGGTAGGGTCAATGCAGCTAGCTATCAGGAGATTTTGGAGCACTTCATGCTTCCATCTGCTGAAAAGCTTTATGGAGATGATATCATTTTTCAGCACGACCTGGCACCTGCTCACAGTGCTAAAACCACTGGTAAATGGTTTACTGACCATGGTATTACTGTGCTCAATTGGCCTGCCAACTCTCCTGACCTGAACCCCATTGAGAATCTGTGGGATATTGTGAAGAGAAAGTTGAGGGACGCAAGACCCAACACTCTGGATGAGCTTAAGGCCGCTATCGAAGCATCCTGGGCCTCCATAACACCTCAGCAGTGCCACAGGCTGATTGCCTCCATGCCACGCCGCATTGAAGCAGTCATTTCTGCAAAAGGATTCCCGACCAAGTATTGAGTGCATAACTGAACATAATTATTTGAAGGTTGACTTTTTTTGTATTAAAAACACTTTTCTTTTATTGGTTGGATAAAATATGCTAATTTATTGAGATTTTGGGTTTATTTTGAATTTTGGGTTTTCATGAGCTGTATGCCAAAATCATCAGTATTAAAACAATAAAAGACCTGAAATATTTCAGTTGGTGTGCAATGAATCTAAAATATATGAAAGTTTAATTTTTATCATTACATTATGGAAAATAATGAACTTTATCACAATATGCTAATTTATTGAGAAGGACCTGTATATATATATATATATATATATATATATATATATATATATATATATATATATATATATATATATATAGTTTTACTTTTGTAGGGGCAAAAAGAGAATACTTGTTTCAAATAAAGTTGTAGGTGAAGTGGTATGTAAGGGTCCAATGAATTAGCGAATTCAGAATGATATAATTTCTACCATTAGACAGTCATTGTTGTAGAGTTTGACTTTGATTTGCTTATGTCACTTACGTCAAAAAAAGAAAAAAGTGACAGTCACACTGACATTCTTGAAAGTTAAACTCCACACGGACACAAAACTCCAACTTGCCAGTGCATTTAACGCTTGACTAGTGTTATCTTGACTTTGACATATAACAAAAGGTGTAATTACATAGACCTTTTAAATGTACAGAGGCAGCATCAATGTACTCAGTAATCACAATCATGGAAAATTATGTATTTCATGACATAAACTATGCAGAGATACACCATGAAGTACAATCATACATTTTTAAAGAATAGAGGTTCCAAAAGGAGGTTTTCGCAGTGATTCCATATAAGAGCTATTTTTGGTTGCCCAAAGAACCTTTCAGTGAACAGTTCTTAAAATAACCTTCTTTTCTTAGCCGAAAAAAGGAAAAAAATATTATTTAAATGTTCTGCACACTATAAAGAACCTGGTTGTTTTTATGGATGTTAAAAGTTATTCATGGAACCATTATTGCCCATAGAGAACCTTTTATTTTTAAGAGGGAAGTCTTGTTTACAAGCTCACTTTTCATACTATTTTCCAGACTACAGAAAGACCACATACTGCAGCAACAAAAACTTCACTCAATACATTGACATGTGTACGTAAATGTACTTTGGCAATTACAGCAGTCACATTGCAGTAATTGCAGTCATTTGTGGAGTTAGATACACCTTTTTCTGGACAAAAACTAATTGCAAAGCAGGTACTTCGCAAAACGTGGTCTACCAATGCTCTTTTATGTTGAGATGCATTAATATGAATGAATTCCTGTTTGAATCTTGTTTAATGTGTTATTGTAACTTTAAGCTATTAAAAGTTATAATTTGTTTTATATTTTTGTTATTTTTATTACAAGACAGACATTGACTATTTTTGTGCAGGAATGATACAAGTACTTTTTTATGAAAATAAAAGCCAAAACAGCATATAGTCAATCAAAGGAAGTATTTAACCTTCATAAAATCGAACAAAATATTATATAAGGGTCCGTGTACATTACGTTCATTCGTTTTTCGAATAAAAATTGAAAGTTGAAAATTTAGAAAATGGCTTATTTATTAGTTTTTTGTTCAAAAAAAAAAAAATGAAGAAAAAACCCCCAGAGAATTAAGCTTGATTTTATATTTTTGGGTTCAGGGGTAGAACATGGATTAATGGCTTGAATATTCGATTTCCACATGTCTATCTGTGGAAGAACTGAAATAAACAATACATCATCAAATCTAAACAGACACAAATAAACCATAAACAAAAAAAAAATAGGTAAGTAGGTTATAAGTTAAGCCTAGATTAAAGGGTTAGTTGACCCAAAAATTTTAATTCTGTCATTAATTACTCATGTTCCAAACCCGTAAGACTTTCGTTCATCTTCGATTACTTTTATGATGACTTTACTACCTTTCTGGGACTTGAAAGTGGTAGTTGCGTAGGCTGTCAATGGAAAGACAGAAAGCTCTCAGATTTCATCTAAATGATTTTTATTTGTGTTCCGAAGATGAACGAATATCTTACGGGTTTGGTATGACATGAGGGTGAGTAATTAATGACAGAATTTTCATTTTTGGGTGAACTTTCAGCTGTCTACTTCAGCTGTCTCTCAACTTTCAGCTGTTTTCAGCTCATATTTCTTAAATGAAAGAAAACTTGCTTGGGTTTGGGTTTGGCAGCTGCATTGCTAGTGTTGGAACAAATAATTGACTTCATATTTCCAATAAATTAAAGAAAAATATTGGTTTCATAGTTTTCTCACAATAGCTTGGAGATCGGCAGTTGCATTGGTAGTGCTGGAACACATAAGAGGCAGAGTAAGGATCATTCACACAAAATGTGTTTTTGACACAGAGCAGTGGAATGGATAAGATTGCAAGGTCTCATTTATGTGTGAGATGCTCAGAAAGCAATGAGATGTGGCACAGTGTTGAAATACATTTGTCTACTCTAGTGCTTGTTTACAAAAAAAAATCAGAAACAGCATGGTGGAACAATGCCAGTAACACTATCGAAGGTTGAGCTTAAAGTCAATTCCACAGTTTATATAAAATTGAGAAAATAGAATTTGATTTTCTCATTTAAAACTTCTCAATTTGTTTATACAACTAGACACAATATTGCCACTTATAAATAAAATCGTTCCCCAAAAAAGTCCTACCAGAACCATTACAGAACAACACACAAGTGCTCATTCCTGAATGGATTAGTGTGTTTGAACAAATCAGTTGTGAGAATGATTCAGTAACTCACTTCCCTACTATAGTAAGTGAAAAAGAGTATGTGACAAAAGAAGTATGTCAGAATTCGCAGCACTCATAAAAGAGTAGGCAAAAAGTGCCCGGATGACCTACTAATTCTGGCAAGATTCTGAAGAGTGCATACGGTGGACAGTGTACTATCCCAAAAGGCAACAGGTTTATAAATGGCAGTGAAGGGACATAACTGTCCAGATTACATTCATACTAAATGCTGTGAAGTAATTACTTATTCAAAATAAGTACCTACTCAAGACAGTATGCGATTTTGGATGCAGCCATCTTTCATTCCTGATCGAACCAGTGTATTTGAACAAATCGGTTGGATAAATGATTCAATGACCCACTCACAAAGACACTTTCTGCCTTAACAATGTAGCTTGCAGAAATGAATCTTTCTATAAAATAGTGTATTTAATGAGTTTAGTTCCTACAACAAAAAGCATGGGAATCTATCTCTCATGCTTTAAAAAAAGAAGTAAAGGGACACCAACATATCTCCAATTCTTGAAAAGTGCCCAATGCAGTCATAACAGATAATTCTTGCGAGGTCACATTATTGCAAGTGCAAATTCTTGCAATTCATAGTGTTGGGCTGTCTGCAATGCAAATATTACATGACATTTTAAAGAATGTTTTTCTTGCAATTTTTATATAATTTGACTGCTGTGTATGCAGTCTGTGTGTGTGTTTCTGTGTGTACGTCAGGGTGAATAAAGTTTGGGGGGGGGTGGGACGGTATGCTCCAGGGTGCATGCTCTACTTGACTTTGCCAGTGAACTGAGGCAGTGCAACATCACTTAAACAAGCTTCTGCACTTGGTTCTGGTTCTGAATCAGTGCAAGTCACTCAGCTGCTCTGAATGTACATGCTCCAGTCATCTGATTGTGAGGAGGCGGTAAAAATGACTGATCCAATTGGTAGCGAGAATGTCCTACAAGTCTTTTCCCTTCCCCTCCACTCTCATGAATTGAAAAGGGAATTTTGAGTAGTGCAGGCAGAGAGAAGAAAGAGAGGATGATCTAAAGAAATATTAAAATGTGGAGAGACTTTTAGCTCTTCTGACATGCACACTACAAGGACACAGTGTTGCAGTGTGAGCAACACATCGACATCGCAATGGGTTATCATTGTCAACAAGTCAAAAGAAACAGAAGTGGGAATTCACTAAATCTGAAATGTGCCGGCTGACAGTGCTGATTATTTGCACATGCTTTTCTGTGATGTTTTATCAGCAGGTTCACAAAAATAATTATCCAAATCAGGTACGGACGCAAATGTGATCACAATATCTGCACTGTACACAATTTGCACAATGTAATTCCTGATCTTGCAGGCCGGTTTGGAGTGCTAGGTTGGGCAGACTACCATGATCTGGCATATATCACTTGATTATCATAATGATCAATAACTACTGCCATTTTTTTAATAGAAAGTGCACAAAAATCTGTTTAAAATGAGCTCATGCCAACATGTTGTCTGTGGTAATAGCTCAGCAATGCATTGCCATGCAAATAGCACTGAGTTATATGAATAGTCCACATATAATGAGTCTAATTTACATTAAAAAACAGAACCGATTAATTACGGTAATATATGGTCAGTCAGTATTCTTTATGCAATCTCAGATATATTCAAAACTACAAAGTATGGCTATATGAGAAATTCTTTAGCTTTCGCAAAACACATATGCTACAAATAACAGGCTATTTCTGGCTTGATATTTCTCTATGAAAAGAATCCACAGTTAATTATGAAGGTTGTTTTATGCTTTAAGTTTTGAGCAGCAGAAATGGTTTAACTTGCATAAATTGTCATAAAAAATTACTGTATGCTAAGCGACAAAGTATAGCTGTTACATGTATCTGTAGCTAAGCACAACTATATTTATTTGACTAAATATTTAGCAAAACTGTTTCCATTTATATATGAGGCTTGTTTTAACTTTTTCCCCACCATTTTCGTAATTTCTGAGAAAACGTTTCCCTGCCATTAACAGAATTTCCCCATGCTTTCACTGTTATGCGGTAGCGGGTACTATTACGCATCTTCTGAAAGAGTACAGAATCTCCAGATCAAAATACATGTGAAGAAGATGCAGAAACAAGCGATAGCATATGTAATCATATGCATATGTAAAATAACATGCTCATCAACATTAAACAGAACTGCCTAATGTTACTGAATGAAATGTCGAGTTAAAGGACTGTGCAATTAGGGGTGTTGATGGACTCAATCTACTCAGTCCTTGTTTTTATCATCCGGTCCGAATCCGATCCAGGCGTAGTCTTTGACAAAAACATACATTTTCTCAGCTTTTTGCTCAAAATGTTGCTTTGTTAATGAAACTTAAGTGTTGATAAAAAAAGGATGCATTAAGCTAGAACAAAACTTTTGTTGTTGTTTGTTTGTTTGTTTAAAAGCAGAGGCTCTGTTCTTTCTTTTTATATATTGCATGTTCAGATATTTATACAACAAAATATTCTATGGGCAATGACATTTTTGTGAAAATGGTCAAAAAAGCTGGTGGGGAAAGAGTTAAGAGAATGCTTTAAAGTCTTTATAAAATTTAAATGGACAATTATTGTTTTGTTTTATTATGGAATATTGCAGTATTTATTTTAAAGGATTTATCCATGCACATCTTTTTTATTTTTTTTATTTTTTATTCATGTGCCTCCATAATCTTTAATCAAAATAAGCTCGGATTACCTCACACAGACATGCACTGAAAATGTCAGAAACATCAGCCTTATATGTTAAAACTGGAGTCAGACAATGATGGAGAGTCTCAAGAAGAAGATTGTTTCTGAATGGTTTAGTTGGGCATACACGGTGCAATTTTTGCTGTCGTACGAGCTCGCAGACAAATTTTTTCTCGAGAGAGAAATCGTGCGGACATCGTGGATGCTCGTATGGTCGCGTCTCGCAGCGTGTGAGAGGAATTACGAGATGAGCACGTTAAGAGCACCTCCCGACCTCACGATAATTTTTAAACATGTTTAAAAAATTTTGGGAGTCGGCCCGATTTTCACCAGTGTGTGGCTGTCCCCTATAGCCAAATCATGTATAACCACATCACAAAGGCTAGATCGATGAGTATTATTAGGCTATAGCTCAGTGGTTGCAAACATACAGTGTGCATACACTCACACACACACACACACACACGAAAGCGCGAAAGCTAGTCTGATTGCCGCCGGCTTGCCGTGCAATACAGTTGTGCCATGTACCAGCTGCTTTGATGAGATTATCAAGTTATAACTGACTCGTAGCATGTGCAATATCTCACAACCTCCCAAGTGTCCGAATTCGCACAGTGTACGCCCGCCTTTAGTTGATGTATTAATGTAGCTGATGTGGAGTTAACTATCTTAGCATATAGTCATGATATTTAGATCGCTGTATTGTAAGATGCCTTCAGAGCCAGAGGATATATGCTGCATGGAGATAGAACAAGTATAGTTTAGTAGTTTAGTTAATTATGTTTATAACTTATGTTGTCATTTTGTTTTTCTGACATGCTATTGCATTTGTGTTACGAACTGTATTGCAATAAAGGTGAAAAGACCGACAGCTTGAGCAGACTCCTAAATGTGCTGTACTACGACAACTCTTCCTCTTCTCTAAAGCAGCTCAACATGGCCTCTCCCCATTTGTTGCGTGTTCCCATGGGCAGGGCTTATGTAAATGTTAGGGTTTGTGATGTCACCAACCCGGAAAGAAGCTTGTTGTAGTCCCTACCAAACATTTGTTGCAGTCATTAAAAAGTGATTTCTGTAAAAGAAAATATTTCGCTTTGCATTGAACTTTGAGTGTAGTAAATTTGCAGATGTTGTTTATGCTCAAACAGTAACATTACACACTAACTAAAGTAAAAAAATTGAAATCATAATCAACCACCCCTTTAACCCCTACACAGAAATTTGCGAACAAAAGTCTATTGCGGTTTAATAATCACAGATACTAACAGAAAAAAAAAACCCTACCTCACAATCCTCCGCTGGATCTGTTGCTAGAAATAAACAGCTTTTCTTCGGAGGTAAACTATTCCAGGATTATTCCTCACATTGTCTCAAAGTGATGTAAAGTACATACACTAAACTTGATGTGTTTTTTTTTAGTTGATGCGGGCGGGGATACTCGCATGTATCGCGTCAGTATTTGCCTTTCAAAAGAACGGGGCGTGGTCGCATTAGTGGATAATGAGGCTGCTCACAAACAACTGACACCTCTCTCTTTCAAAAAGATTACATAAACAGAGAATATTTGTTTTCGATTTGATCGTTTAAAATGTGACATTTCAACATTTATTTTGACATATGTCTCATGTTTGCGTGACAAGTATTCACTAAGTTACAGTTCATTTTCTGAATGAACTTCATTGACAGAGAGGCTGCAGATCATGCATAATGTTTGTTTTCTTTATTTTGCAAAAGCACAACATTTTGTTTTTTATTGTGAGTGTACACATATACAAGTAGATATTTAACAGATTATAATGATGTATAACCAAAATGTGTATGACCAAAATCGACAGAGTATTTTGAGTCTCTTTTGCACTGATAAGAAAAAAAGTGTGTTGGTCGCGCTGGTGCGATCGTCGACCTCTTAGACATTATCAAGTTCCACCCTAGATTTTTTTCTTCTTGTTTGGGAAGATGTTTCACTCAGATATACATCACAATGGGGAAGAAAACATTATCAGAACTTATGTTTCATGCCAATTTTAAATTAAGAGGATAAATATAACGAAACACAACACAAATTACATTTTATGGCATGCAGCCATAAAATGATCTATATGTAAATGTATCTGCTGTTGAATACATCTAAACCCCTATTCGTGTATTCGCCCCTCATTGTGTCATTTAGTCATTTATTAGAGGAAGCCATGTTCTGTTGTTAGAGTCCAGGACTTAATTTAGACTCCTAGATGAAAATATCTGTTCTGTTTTCAGACGTTTGCCGCTTTGACTTTCACATCCCTAATCTCTCTGTCCTTCTCTCGTCCCATTCTTTCTCTCTCCGCCCGGGACAACTCGTTTAATGACATGCTGCTAATCCTATTAGACAGCTCGCTCGTTCTGTTACTCTAGTGGATATCCCTCTGTCACAAATCCTGTTCGCCTGGACAAACCTAAAATGGTTTTCTAATTGTGGATTGTTAATTGCTAATCAAGAATCTAAGATAAGACAGAGACTCTCATAGGCCTATTATCTTTTATATTACTTTGGATGATAACATCTTATACACGAGAGGTTTGAAAGACAAAGAGGTCTGTAATTCTGCTCAGCCACCAACGCACATTTGATTTGTTTGTCTGTTTGTGTTACGGGGTGGATTGGTACGGAGGGGTCGGAGAGATGGAATGACACTTGACATATCTTATGTCTTGCAAGTCAATGTTCTCTCTCATTCTTTCGCCCCCTCTTTCTTTCTGTCTCTTGACACCTGATGTGTGCATCTCACTCCCCCGGCCTCTGATTTTTGATGCTCTGCATAGCAGCAGAATGAGAAACTGTCATATTTTTCTCTCTTATTTTTCATTCAATCTGTTTTTCTTACTTAGTTCTGTGTATGTGTGTCCCGTTCACTTTGCTTTGTTTAGGTTTGCAATGTGTCCCACTTATGTGTGTAAAAAAGAATCATAAAATCAGTAACCTGCTGCAAAAACACAGGTTAAACTACACTCTAAAAAAAAAGGTTCTATATGGCACCAAAAATGGTTCTTCGTCGTAATCATAGGGGAACTACTTTTGGTGCTATATAGCACCATATCTTAACATGTTATGTATATGGTAGCGGTGCTATATAGCACCTTAGTTAGCGGTGCTATATAGCACCTTAGTCAAAGAACCGGTGAAGAACCTCTGAAGAACCGCTGAAGAACCACTGAAGCACCAAAATTGGTGCTAAATAGCACTAAAAAAAGGTTCCCCTATGATTACGAGCCAAGAACCATTTTTGGTGCCATATAGAACCTTTTTTTTTTTAGAGTGTAGCATAAAGTGGTTTGGCTGATCAGTTTTGATGTTTTAAGAGGGTTTTTTGGGTACTGGCTGATCTGCTAAACCAGTTGAAGGCCATCGTTTACTAGCGAAAACCCGCTAAAACGAGTAATCCTCCCTTTTTAAGATGGGTTATTAATGTGTTAATTTACATATTCTCAAGAATAAGAATCCTACAACCCACTCCTTAAGATATCAGGGAATAAATCAGCAGCCCAGCCCCTTTCATAACTAATTCATGATCAGCTCAGTTTGTACAGTTTCACAAATAACATTTATTTCTTTATTTCTTTATTTAAAATAACCAAGTGTTCAATTTAAAATGGAATCTAGAGTGGAATTAAAAATTAAATTGAATTATTTCATAAAAAAATCAACTATCTGTAATTTTAGTAAAATGTCCAAGTTTCTGTCTTTCATGAAAGGTGAAAAAGAAGAGAACAGATAACGGTAAAGCTTCATAAACATATCATAGCCAAGTTTTCTGAAGCCATATGACAATTTTATATGAGGAATAGACTGATATTTAAAAATGTTCACTAAAAACATTGAAAGCTTTGACAATAACTCTTTTTGTGTTCCATGACAGACAGATAATAATACAGATTTCAAAACACAAGCCGTAAGAATATAAATTCAAGGTTCTGTGTGTGCAAGAGTTGGGTGCAAGTCCAAGATCAATCCAAACTGTGACAAATGTGTGTGCATGTCATGAGATTTACTGCAGAGAGCCATGTTTTGTCATCAGAATCCAGGTCTTAAATTAGACACTTCAGATCAAAATGCCAATCTGTTCTGTTTCCAGACATTTACTGCTGCTTTGATTTTCACATCCCTAATCTAATGTTATCTAATCTAGTATAATCTCCATAACAATGTGTGTGTGTATTTGTGTTTGTGTAGTTGAGTGTGACTTAATGTCTCTATTAGTCATCTGTAGTATGGTGTTCTGGTTCAATAGGGCTATAGACAAGACAAAGTGCCACAGATAAATGTTCCTGTGACAATAAAATGCATGCACCCTCTATCACCTTCTCTCTTGCTTTCTCTTTCTCTTAGAGATCTTTAGTGTTACGTTTACAGCCCTTTACAAAACGTATAAGCGTGAAAGAGCATTTTTAGGTTCCTTTTTGTGTGGGTAGACACAATTGTTCACATCTCTCAGTTTGAGATTGTCAGAGTCCTGTGTGGCTTGTTAAAGATTTTTTGTTGGGAGATTGCCGTGCTCTAAATATGCGTGTATGTGCTTCAAGTTCATATCTGATGTTACTTCTTGCCTCTCAAGGTTCATTAGAGGGCAAGCAAGTCTCATGAGTGTCCAGCAGTAACTCGTATACAGTTTTTTGGGGTGGTTTAGTGGCATGCAAGTGTGTCTGTCGCAGTGCTTCCTTTGGCCTGTGAATACTAAGCTGCATAGTGAGTGCCTAAAGTATTCCCAGGGTACTCAAGAGAGGCAGAAGAAACCACTTCTGCTGTTGCACACATGCCTAGTTTGACACAGCACACACACACACACACACAGACAAAAAAGTCTGACAGACAAAGAATGTGCAATACACATTCAACTGAGCTTTATAAGTCTTAAAATATAAATACATTTTATATTTTATGTATTTATATTTTAATTATATAATTATTATGAAATTATATAAAATTATATAATATTTACCTTTCATATTACCACATATAACTGAGGTTTATTAGCTTTAAAGGTGCAGTGTGTAATATTTATGAGGATCTATTGACAGAAATGCAATATAATATACATAACTATGTTTTCCGTGTTGTATAAATACTCAACATAATGAACTGCTATGTTTTTATTACCTAAGAATGAGCCCTTTCTATCTGCATACACCGCGGGTGCCCTTAAATTTAATATATAATCATTGATGAACATCTCTGATTTTAATGAAGAAGAAAGAAAAAAAAAATATGAGAGTGGATTAGAACCCGGAACCTTTGACACGGTTTACAAAAATTCTACCACCAGACTAGGGCTGTGCAATATGGACAGAATAATCATATTGCAATTGTTGTAATGAATATTGCAATTGTGATTTTATTTGCGATTTTGGCTATTCTTTTTGCTTTTTCAAACATGCCAGTGCACAAGAAGTGCATAACAACACATTTCACAATGAAATAACATAGTATTAACAGCTCGATAAGCAAAACTGTAATAAACTCTCTTTAAATTAAGGTTAACTTTAAATTAAGGTTAACTAACCTAAATTCCAGTCATAACAATCAATAAACTTCAAAACCGTTAAGTTTATATACAGCTCCATCATTCTGCTGGACCACATATCTGTGGTCGGAACATAGAAAAAATTGCTTTTTATTCACTAGTAACATTTGTTTCATAAAAACAAATAAATAAAGTGCATTGATTCTTTTTTCAGATTCTGAATATAATTGAAATATGTTGCTTTGGAATTTTATTCATTGTGAAATGTGATAAATCTTAAACAAATTATTCATTATGCAAGTGAGTGGTAAAAAAAAACTGAATATGAAATATATATTTCCAGATAATTGTCTAAAGTTGGCATTAGTGGCAATATAAAAGCTAATTATTCAAGGGTGTAGTTTTGGTACAGTCTATGGTTTGAACATTAGCTTATTAGTATTAGCTGGCAAAAAAATGACAAAAGCAAATAAAAATGAGGTCTGAGTTTCACAAACAAAAACCGAACACAGGCTGAATGAAAACCTTCTGTCAGTAGGCGGCGCTTATAGAACAAGATAAATAGAGCCGTTTCCCCGGTAACCTCAGAAAACAAAGCAGTGCTAACTGAGGGAAGAAGAAGAGAAAATGACATCAACTCTTTTCTCAAGGCAGTCATTTCCCTTCAGAGATACATTCAGTCCTCATATACACCGATTTCCCTCAGCCATCGCTTGTAAAGGTTGTAAACCTCTGTTCTTTCCGTAAAGAAACCTGCACTGCATGCTGTGTCTGCGTGAGACGGTTGCTTATTTTCTACTTCAATAAGTCAAACTAACTCTACTTAACATTTTTCTTTTTTTTTTACTATAGCATGATAGGAACGGCTCGTGCAAATCTCATCACCCTTTTGGAGCGTGCCGGTGAACGCGCGCAGAGTATACTACGTTGATTTGCGTGTCACTAATAAACCAGACTTCAGCCATGTTGCACTGATAATTGGTCTTTTCAGTTCGTACTTAGCGCTTATAAAAGCTCCCAACGCATGATGCATATAATTCATTATTTAGCCTAATTCACTCACCACCATATTTGATATGCTGTGTCCGCTCGGTCGGGTCCGCTGCGTGAGAACTACATGCGCTGTGTGAGTTCTGATTGGTTAATATCTTAAACATACGCACAAGAAAGTTGTAGTATTCTAAATTCAAATATAAATAAATAAATAAAATTGCAGCATTATGCGATTTAGAAATTGCATGTGCTCAAAACGCGATTGTTTTGCGATTGCGATTCATTGCACAGCCCTACACTAGACCACTAGGAAATTCAAATGTTGACAGCGGATCTATGTATTTATTCACTTATGCAAAGAATCTCGGGACTAATAATATATTTGACGCAAATTAATGCAAATATTGTTTGCAAATAGTACAACTAGAACTAGAATTAGACATAGAATTTTGATCACCGTTCTGTTTGACCTGGTTACGGCCTTGCTTTGAATTAGTCTATTGTTAGTCTAAATGTTCAAATTCAGAGGGACAGTTCATGTTCAGAAGAAATATTCATGTTGAAGAACTGTTAATAATAAAGAATGAGAAGATTGGATCAGTTGTGCTCATTTTTTTGAATACTTAAAACACTTTTTTTGTGGAATACTTGATGCGGCCCAGTCTTACCCAAAGTCTACCTCCAGGTAAGTTGAGTTTGAGACCCCTGCCTTACAGGGAAGATACCATTTTGCGCCATGTTTCTACAGTAGCCCTAAATGGCCAAATTGCTCTAGCATAATCATATACTGTAATGCTAGCCAAATTTAACATGTCAAAAAGAATATATACATAAATAGATTTTATTATGAAACTTAAGAAAGCAGGAAGCATACCTCAAAAAACACTCTCGCACACATAAATGCAACTTTATCATGTCCCATGTGTATATTGATTTTCTCTTGCCTTATTTAAGCCCTGGAGACAAAATCTGTTTAGATTTTAAGTAACGATAGACTGGATCACAAGCAACACACACGCACGCACGCACGCACGCACGCACGCACGCACACACACACACACACACACACACACACACACACACACACACACACACACACACACACACACACACACACACGCACACGCACACGCACACACACACATCTAGCTAAGACCTAATATTGAGGGGGATTCATTTATCTCTATTTGTTGTTTGTTGATCAATACTGTCCCTGTCTGTGCACAAGAATACAGGATTGTTATTAGTCATAATGTGTTGCCTTATTGATGGGGTCAAATGACAACATATCTGAGAGATTTTTTGCTTTAAATCAGCATTAACTCATTGATGCGTAAATAAGGCTTATTGTTTGCAATATTTTTTGTGTGTGCGTGTGTGTTTTTTTTTGTGTGTGTGTGTAGTTGTATGTCTGTACAATAGATTGTTATGGTTGTATATGCAATCTGTGGAAACTGAATTAATTGGTGGATTGTGTGGACAACTATTCTTTTGTTTCAGTCAGAGGGAGAGAAGATTGTAATTATGCGTTTCAGCTGCAATTATGATTTTCAGGCATATAATTAAACAATTGCATTTATATTTTCTTTATTAAAGGTTGTGTTTGAACTCATATGAACTGCAGTTTTTGTGCATTTGACCCTAAAAGGTTAGTCAAATTCCTTTAAGCAAAAATAGAAGTTAATTTGTCTTCTTAACATCCATATTTTCATCTCTCTGTTTTCTCTCTCCCCTTCGGTTCCCTTTTTCTCTTCTTTTTGCTTGTTGTTTTAAGTAGGTATTAGATAGGACAACTCTTGCCTCTGGCAATATTGTGCTGAGCTCTCTAAATTTAAATTCACCAGCGTGTGTCACAACCCGACTGATCCGTCCATAGCCACCTACCCAAAGCGCACAGCCGCATACACGCAAATACACACACACATGCATAAGCCTTTTATGTTGACTCTGATGTGACGAGAGAAAGCAAGGCACTGACCCTTGTTTGGCATAACACACACACACCCTCCCACACTCAATGTGTTCATAGATGATGAACACTGGCTTTATCATGAGCATGCATGGACATAAACACGTACACACACACACACACACACACACACACACACACACGCTCTTTCTCTCTCAAACTTCCCCCAGGCTGTGTCTGTTTTTAAGCTCTGTCTATCAGTGCATACAGTGTAGAGGAGACAAAACCCCTGACTCTGCAGTAAGAAAGAGGAGAAAAGAACAATCACTCAAAAGAGAGAGACAAAAGATTGTCCTTCAAAGATTGCCCAACATTTCCACAACTGCCACCGGAGGGCAGCACGTCTGTCGCCACAACAACTACCATCATGACTGATGCATTACTGCACCTGTTCTGTACTCATAGTCATACATCCTGGTTAGTGGTCGTCCTGGCGCATTTAGTGCCTGAGGGATGACGTTCCATTCCAATAAAATGGAATATAATAAAATACCAGAATTTAAAATAAAAAAATGCATAAAAATAGTATACAATAGTACAAAAAAGTTGCTGCATGTAAATTAATTGCAAAATAGTTACTGTTTCCAGACAGGTTTCCCAAATTCCATGCCCCCAAATTCATGCTGTTGGTTGCACCTATAATATATATCTGAAAGAACCTGTACTGAATCGGTGTACTGCTGTGAATGAGCAATACAGTTGAGAGCTTTGTGCGGGGGTGGCGCCCGTGTCACCCTGGAGAACATTGGCGCCCTAGGCGTTTGCCTACATCGTCTATGCCAGGATCCGCCACTGATCCTCATACACTCATACACCGATGCGTTTGAATTCAATGCAGAGCTTGATGTTTCTGTCACATGTGATAATTAAAAATAGTAATAAAGTGCATCAAAGTCCCTCTCAAGGAAAGTCAGTTCACTCTGCGGCCATATTTGCAACGCCTCCGGGCAGCTATTTCGAACATACAAGATGAACTCCTATCTACTTTAATAGAGAAATTCTGAAATCTCAAAAATTGCTTGACAAATTCCTATTTAAATAATATATTTCAGCAGCAAAATCTGAACATGAACTGACCCATAAATGTTGTTTCTTACTCTCAAATAGCATTTACAAATAGTAAACTTCAAGGTGGTCCAGCTAATGCACATGTGCATTATGTCAGCTTACCAATTGGCAATTGCCTGCTTTATTTAGACAATGGGGCTTGTTCTACCATATTGCAAAAACATTTACTGTAGCACATGTTCAACAGGAAAACAACTGAAAAACAGCCAGGCAGACACCAAAACACTTTTGGTGTGAATGGTCACTTACCTAGGTAGCAAAAAGTTAACTTTTGGTGGCAAAAACATTCTGGGAATGTCCTCAGAATGTTCCCAAAACATGCATGTTTAAGGTTTCTTTTTGGTTAGCCAGGAATGTTTTCTTCTGGAATTAGAATGTTTTTATGTTTGCGGAACATTCCCCTAACATTCTGATAATATTATAGGAACATTCCCCTAACCTCTTTACTCCGATATAATTGACTCTGCTGTACAAATGAAGACGGATGGATGGCCGTCAATACTCAGTTCTATACAAAACCATGTCTTGTTTTGATCTATTGTTTAATTAATAAAAATAATCAGAGCACATCAACCATCTGTTTGTTTTACTGACAGAGAAAATGCCTTGGATGATTCAGTGAGAGAGCGATCCGAACAAATGCGAATTGATTCAGATTTGACTGTTTGACTAATTCACTGAAAATAAATAACTGACTCAAAAGAGTGATACATTCGTGACGAATGATTGGGATCGCTGGTTCAGTCAACAGAAATACGGGACACACATAATAACTGTTGATGCGGCCCCTGTTTTTATAAGTGAGTAACTGAATCATTCACTCAAATGATTCAATTCATTGAAAAATGCTACTACGACCTGTTTTTCTTTTTCTTTTGTCTATATTTTGTCTAGAATGTAATATACTCACATTTGTTAATTGAACTATTGTATGAAATCATTAATTACACACTCTAAAAAAAAAGGTTCCATATGGCACCAAAAATGGTTCTACGTCGTAATCATAGACTAGAGGAACCACTTTGGGTGCTATATAGCATCATATCTTAACATGTTCTGTATATGGTAGCGGTGCTTTATAGCACCTTAGTCAAAGGACCGGTGAAGAACCTCTGAAGAACCACAGAAGCACCAAAATTGGTTCCCTTATGATTACGAGCCAAGAACCATTTTTGGTGCCATGTAGAACCTTTTTTTTTAGAGTGCATGTAAAAACTGTCAGAATACGCATCTTATTTAGATTTTTTTTTTTTCAGTGTAATTACAGCATCTGCCCTCAACCTTGAACCCTTGAAGCTGATGATTGAGACTTCATGTGTGCTGATGTTTAAAGGAATACAATCTCATTCATCTCAAAATAAGATTTCTTATTTAGTTTTTTTTACTCAAAAAAGCCATCATGTCTATTTGTCTTTCACTTTAAAATGGTAAGATGATCTTTAAAAGAATAAAAACCCATCATATCTTTCATATTTAGCAAAGCGCTGCAAGGGTATTTAAAGAACCAGAGAGCTGCTCCAGGGGAGGTTTGGCATGCTACAGACTCCCTCATGCCTAATATGTCATGCTTTCTTTCTCTTTCCCTCTTCTCTTCTTTTTATCCTCCTCCGCCATCCCTCCCCCACTCCCCCTGCCCCCCTCCATTCTCTCTCTTGCTGTTTCTCCGGTCCAGTGCCTTGACCTTGACACCCACTTTTTACACTCTCCCTTGTTGGTTTTTTTCTTCCTCTGTTCTCCACAGTTCTCTCTAAATCTTAAAGTCTTTATCCAGCGTGATGCCCATCCACTTTCTGCTAAGATTAACCATGAAACTGCTTTTATTAAATGCTTTGTATTCTGATCTCTTCTTAATGAGCCTTTGAAGAGCCTGCTCGTGGATTTTCTCTTTATCTCTTTCTGCTGCAGGTTATTCTCAGCTGGATGTGGAAACCTGCCGCCCCGCGTTAAATCTGTTCAATCAGCATTTCTCAGCTCCTCCCTGTTAGTGCAGTAGCAGCTGATGTGAGGTCAGCACACTTTGATCCTTCTGCTTTCTGAAGCCTGACACCATGTTAAGCTAGCGGCACGACAAAACTAGACCACTCCCATTATGATCAATGCAGATGAGCAATAATGTATAATGAGATTGTTCTAGTTTGTTGCGTTGTTATCAGTGGCTATATTTACATGCACAAGGCTCTTCTGTCGGACAACATCTCCAGGGCGTTACACACCACCATATGACTAGTAAGTCAAAGTCCAGATCACAGTCTTTCCTGTCCTAACTTAATTGACATAAGTACCAATGTAGAACATTATATAGAAACTGTGTCTATTCCTCGTTTAGTGAGGTCAAACATTAAATCTACTGTAGGATCTAGGAAAAATCTAACTGTGATTAAACCAGAAAATCTCAATATTAGTGAACAAAAACAATCTCTAAAACTAGGTCTTCTAAACATTAGATCGCTCACATCTAAGGCGGTTATTGTAAATGAAATGGTCACAGATAATAGTTTCGATGTTTGCCTTACTGAAACCTGGCTTAAGCCAAATGATTATTTCGGTCTAAATAGGTCGCCAGGATACTGTTATAAGCATGAGCCCCGTCTGATTGGTCGTGGCGGCGGTGTTGCAACTATCTATAGAGATATTCTTAATGTTACTCAGAAAACAGGTCACAGGTTTAATTCGTTTGAAGTACTAGTGCTAAATGTTACGCTCTTAGATGCAAGAAAGAAATCCGTATTATCTCTAGCCTTGGCTACTGTGTATAGACCTCCAGGGCCCTACGCTGATTTCTTAAAAGAGTTTGCAGACTTTCTCTCAGATCTGTTGGTCAACATCGATAAAGCATTAATTGTTGGAGATTTTAACATACACGTAGATAACACAAATGATGCATTAGGGGCTGCGTTTACAGATCTATTAAACTCCTTTGGGATCAAGCAAAACGTCACTGGTCCAACTCATCGCCTTAATCACACACTAGATTTAATTATATCACATGGAACCAACCCAACCGATATAGATATTATACCGCAAAGTGATGATGTCACTGACCATTACATGGTAACTTGCATACTGCGTACAGCTGAAATCTGTCATGTTGCGCCACGTTATCGACCAGGCAGAACAATCATCCCAACCACTATAGATAGATTCTCAAATAGCTTACCTGATCTGTCTCAGCTGCTCAGTGAACCCAAACAAACAGATGAACTAGAGGAAATGACTAGCAGTATGAGCACCATTTTATCTAGCACATTAGAAATTGTTGCACCACTTAGATTAAAAAAGGTTAGAGAGAAAACTAAAGCACCATGGTACAACAGTGCTACACGTTATCAAGAGAGAAACTCGTAACTTAGAGCGTAAATGGATACAAACTAATTTAGAGGTCTTTAGAATCGTGTGGAAATATAGTATGTCACGTTATAAAAAGGCCCTAAAAGCAGCCAGGGCTGAGCATCTCCGCAAACTAATAGAAAATAATCAAAATAACCCAAGGTTTTTATTTAACACCGTGGCTAGACTAACAAATAAACAAGCATCGCCTGAGCAAAATATTCCGTTACAGTTTAGTAGTAATGATTTCATGAATTTCTTCACTGAGAAAATAGAAAGCATCAGAAACAAAATTGTAAATGTACAATCTTTAATGATGTCTTATGATTCAACCGCTACTATCGCCCCTCAAGAACTACTACACCGCTTTACAACTATAGGACAGGAAGAGCTAAATAAACTTATCATTGCATCTAAACCAACAACATGTTTATTAGATCCAATACCCACTAAACTACTCAAAGAGTTGTTACCTGTAGTGGAAGAGCCTCTTCTCAATATTATTAACTCGTCTTTATCTTTAGGTCATGTTCCAAGAATATTCAAGTTGGCAGTCATAAAACCTCTCATTAAGAAGCCACAATTAGATCATAATAACCTAGCAAATTACAGACCAATTTCAAATCTACCATTTATGTCTAAAATACTAGAAAAAGTTGTGTCCGCTCAATTGTGCTCTTTCTTGCAAGAAAATGATATCTATGAAAAATTTCAATCAGGATTCAGGCCACATCATAGCACAGAAACTGCACTCGTTAAAATCACAAATGATTTACTTCTAGCTTCTGACCAAGGCTGTATCTCAATACTAGTTCTACTCGATCTTAGTGCTGCGTTCGATACTATAGATCATAAAATACTCATAGATCGACTTCAAAATTATACTGGTGTTCAGGGACAGGCATTAAACTGGTTTAGATCATACTTATCAGACCGCTACCATTTTGTCTGTCTAAATGGGGAAAAATCCAAGATGATGTCAGTAGACTATGGGGTGCCGCAAGGATCCGTGTTAGGCCCTCTGCTATTCTCAATATATATGCTGCCACTGGGTAATATTATAAGAAAACATGGAATTAATTTCCACTGTTATGCTAATGACACTCAATTATATATTTCATCACGACCGGATGAAAACGCTAAAGGGTTGTCCTGTCACTTTATCCACTACAGTAAAAGACCTGGGTGTTATATTAGACCGCAACCTGACATTCGAAAATCATATTTCATATGTTACAAGAACGGCATTTTTCCACCTTAGAAACATTGCTAAGCTACGTAACATGCTATCTATTTCTGATGCAGAAAAAATAGTTCATGCATTCATGACCTCGAGATTGGATTACTGTAATGCTTTATTAGCTGGTTGTCCTGCATCCTCAATAAACAAACTACAGTTAGTCCAAAACGCAGCTGCTAGAGTTCTTACTAGGTCAAGAAAATATGATCATATAACACCAATTTTATCATCTCTACACTGGTTACCTATTAAGTTTCGTATCAATTACAAAGTATTGCTACTGACCCTATAAAGCCCTAAATGGTTTAGCTCCAGTGTATCTAACGGATCTTATATCGCCCTACAATCCATCGCGCTCTTTAAGGTCACTAAACTCTAGGCTTCTGGTCATTCCTAGGATATCTAAGTCCACTAAAGGAGGGAGGGCTTTTTCACATTTAGCTCCTAAACTCTGGAATAGTCTTCCTGATATTGTTCGAGGTTCAGACTCGCTGTCCCAGTTTAAAACTAGATTAAAGACTAGATTCTCTTTAGCCAAGCATTCACATTATAATTACCCTTTATACTACAGTTAAATCGGAACAAAAGCATTAATATAATATTCTGAACAGCAGCTACACTAATTATTTCCCATCTGCTTTTCTGTTATCTCGGGACACTAGTCCCGAGGTAAATAGATCATCAGCTCCAGTTTGTATTCAGCCTCTCATGGAGACTTCGAATGCCCCAACACCTGTGATGAGACGACTCCACGCCTGTGAAGAGACGACTCAACGCCAGCGTTGTTATGGCCTAAATTAAAGGTGCCCTAGAATGAAAAATTGAATGAACCTTGCCATAGTTGAATAACAAGAGGTCAGTACATGGACATCACATACAGTGAGTCTCAAACACCATTGCCTTCTCCTTCATATGTAAATCTCGTTTGTGAAAAACACCACGGAAAAATAGGCAAATCTCAACATATCAAATCAAATCAAATCACTTTATTGTCACACAGCCATATACACAAGTGCAACAGCAGGTGAAATTCTTAGGTGCAGTTCCGAGCAACATAGTAGTCATGACATGACATGTACAACATTTAAGCAACAACAGATTACACATCTGATGCGCACACAATTACTCACAGCACAGTATACACTACAATAAACAATAAATAATTTACACAATGTGAGTGTAGTTCTCACAGCTTTAAACAATATACACATACTTACAATATACATATACTTTAAACAATATACACTAAACATACACTAAACAATATACATTACGCTATAATAATAATAATAATAATATACAATGTATAGTATAAAATATTATTCACAGATTGAAAAATTGAAATCCAAAGTGCAATAGATGCTGTATGATAAATAAATGTGTATATAATGTGTGTGTATCTACAGTGGGTTGTGCTGAGTGATATTCTGTCCAGAGTGTGTTATGATACTGATGGATCAGGAGTTGAGGAGTCTAATTGCTTGTGGGAAGAAGCTGTTCTGGAGTCGGCTGGTGCGTGTTCTAATGCTGCGGTACCGTCTGCCTGATGGCAGCAGTGAGAGCAGTCCATGGTTCGGGTGGCTAGAGTCTCTGATGATCCTCTGAGCTCTCTTCACACACCGCCTGGCGTAAATGTCCTGAAGGGAGGGAAGCTCACCTCCGATGATGCAGCTGGCCGTGCGCACTACCCTTTGCAGGGCCTTGCGGCTGCGGGCGGTACTGTTGCCGTACCAGGTGGTGATGCAGCCGGTCAGCAGGCTCTCGATGGTGCTGCTGTAGAAGCGTGTGAGGATGTGGCGGTTCATTCCAAACCTCCTCAGCCGTCGCAGGAAGAAAAGGCGCTGATGAGCCTTCTTCACAACGGCCTCGGAGTGGACGGACCATGAGAGTTCCTCTGTGATGTGGACACCGAGGAACTTGAAGCTGCTGACTCTCTCCACCGGTGCTCCATCGATGGTGATGGGGCGGTGTTCTCTCTCATTCCTCCTGAAGTCGACCACCAGCTCCTTGGTCTTGCTGACGTTGAGGGAGAGGTTGTGCTCCTGACACCACCGTGTCAGAGTGTGCACCTCCTCTCTGTAGGCCGTTTCATCATTGTCGGTGATAAGACCTACCACCGTTGTATCGTCAGCAAACTTGATGATGGTATTGGAGCTGTGGGTTGCCACACAGTCATGTGTGTACAGGGAGTACAGGAGTGGGCTGAGAACGCAGCCCTGAGGGGCTCCAGTGTTGAGAGTCAGTGATGAGGAGATGTTACTGCCCATTCTGACCACCTGGCGTCTGTTTGACAGGAAGTCCAGGATCCAGCTGCATAACAAGCTGTTTAAGCCTAGAGCCCGGAGTTTCATGTCAAGTATGGAGGGCACAATGGTGTTGAATGCTGAGCTGTAGTCCACAAACAGCATTCTCACATATGTGTTCCTCTTTTCCAGGTGGGAGAGAGCAGTGTGTATAGTGGATGAAATGGCATAACACCAGCAGTGATGCAATTGATGGGATCATTAATATGTACGCCCCCAACATTTGCATATACAAGCACATGTTCACTGTCAGGCGAAACTGCGCAGCCGCATCATCTCTGCAGGTAAACAAGCGTCACGCGAGGATAGCGAACATGGCAGATCATGCAAACAAATGTTATGTTCCAGGTTGTGCAGGGGATGTGAAGACGTTTCATACTCTTCCCACAGATAAAAAACATGTCAACAGGCATGGCTGATGTTTATTTATAATCGGATACCGCTACAATTTATTTCAAAGTTGTTAGTTTGCTCAGCCAATTTGACCACGTACAGTTTTTCAAACCTGGGACAATATCAAGCAGGCTTTGCTCAGCGTCTGACACTGAAGAAAGGGGCAATTCCAACCATATTCCTGCAAGCAGTAAGTGATTTTATCCACTTCTTGACTGTCTAAACCATTTCTGATTATATCGAAAGTTTCTTAGAGAGACAACATTAACGATAATATCCCCATTGTAGATCTGACGCAAGATGCTAGTACAGTAACAATAGTATAATCCAGGTATTTTACATAACTAAATGGCTAAATAAATCAACTTTTAAATCAGTGTCAAACTGTCAAACTCAAACGTTACTGTACAAACAACATATTTCAGCGCTACCCAGTTCAGTTTGTGATTCAAAGTGAAGACGCTATCATTGTAAAATCATACAGGGACACATTACAATAATTAAAATGTTTTTACAATGCTAAACTTGTGACTGCTGATGTGTATATTTAATGCTATATGCTAGTTATCGTTTAGGCTGAAGTTCTGGTATGGACGTAATGATTTTGCAGGTTCCTAATTAAAATAAAGACTTAACTTACCATTCAGAAGCGTTCATTTCCAATCTCAAAACATGTTGTTGTTCCTCAAAATCTGCATTTTCGTCAGAAACAGGCTCAAACATATAAGGTTGAATGCCTAATTCCTAATCTCCATCGTCATGACGGTCAGTATAGACGTGCCTGCTATCATTGAGCCGCAGTGAAACAGCCAATCAGAGCAGAACTCTGCATTAATATTCATGACCCTTCCAAATAAGGCAAAAACAGACCATTTCATCCTGAGGGAGATTTCTAGAGTTGTAAATGGACCTGTAAAACATATCTGGACAATTCTTGACCTTAAATAAGCCATATACCCTCTATGTAGATACCAGAGAACAATTTAAAATGTTGTTTCAAATCATTCTAGGGCACCTTTAATACACGATTGATTAACTTTTTCGAACATTATTTCTTTAACATTGTCTTTCTAACATTTTTACTGTACATCTATGAAATGCACTTTCTGTAAAGATGCTTTGAAACAATGTGTATTGTGAAAAGCGCTATACAAAAATACTTTACTGAAAATCGTAAAGCTCTGTTTATAAGGTTACATGGGTCAAAAACAACGAAAACAATAACTTGTTGTGCAATTTGACAGGGCAAGTAAAAATCTGAACTGGTCTGACTGGGCTAATAGAAAAATATTTAGCACTGATATATTGAAGGGCAAAGGTAAATGTGACTTTATATAATGGGTTTCTGTGAAGATGTTTTTTTGTTATTTTTTAAAGCCTAATAAGGTACATAAACTGTAATTAATGGCTAAAGTGAAGGGAAAACATTAGTAGCAGTATTGATGATGCTGATATATTTAAAAAAAATATTTTAAATATAGGCTACTCTCTATATAGGCTATATATATATATGTGTGTATATACACACACTATACACTTTATGAGCATACCCATTATGCATTAAAAATGTTGGAGATGCTCACATAACATATGACTAAGCTGGTGGTATTTGAGATATTGATTTTTGTATAGTTGTCTGTGTGTAGTAGGTCTATCCTTTTTAATGGATTGACACTGTTGTTTAAGGTCAGTGGGTTCCGTGGGTGCCACACACATGCCAACTAAGCAAACACATGGATTAGTGATATTATTTGAAGGGGAAAAAAATTAATACATAAAATAAATAAATATATGCACAAATAAATTAATAAATATATGGACAAAACAATAAATAAATGCATAAATACATAAATATGTCATAGTTTTGAATAGTTTATTGTAATATTTTGACAGTCCAGGGTTTATAATCTGGATTGACATTACTTTATTCAATTTACTCTGCATTCGACCCAAAAAAAAAAGACATAGACAAGTTGCTTTTATGATATCTAATCCTGGCTATCCTTCTTGCACACTTTGTGTCATTTAATGACTTCCTAGTTGGAAAAAAAAGATGTTTCACTGTGGCCATTGAAAATTAAGTTCTCGAACGCTATACCTGCTGGGAGATGATGAAGGTAGACTCTGGGAGAAGAAGAGATAATAGGATTAAGTTAGAAAGCAATTTTTTCGTTAATGCTTCATGTGGGCACATGATGTGAAGTCATTCAGCTATTTTCTGAAATATCATTTAGTATGGCAACCTTGAAGGAATTAATGAAAAAATAATAACTTATGTGAAAACTTAATTGATTAGACAATTTCAAGAGCATTAGCATTCGATGGTGAACATTTATCTAAGTGCTCCCACTGGACTTGCTCCTGTGGCTTTGTTTGAAAGTGTTAATGTTAGAAAATGGTCTCTGTTTGTATTCTTTGGGTTTTTCCCTTATCAATATGGAGTAGAGATAGTAATTGCCTAGTGAAGCAACGTCGGAATTTTTTGAGAAGCAGAATATTGAATATTGCTATGCTCTCTTTATCTCTCTCTCTCTCTCTCTCTCTCTCTCTCTCTCTCTCTCTCTCTCTCTCTCTCTCTCAAACACACTCTACCGTCACTGCACTGACCATAAACCACACCAATTCCCATGTCCACTCTTGTCAAGGAGTCACTGGAGCTCTCAAATCCTTGTTTTAAATCAATGTGATATAGAAACAGCTCACTAAGCTCATGGCAGGTGAGATAGTTGGGTGTTTCTTTCAATTACTGTTGATGTCCCAGGGGTTAACGCTTATTAAAACGGATTCCATTTTTATTTTTTTGTTATATGAAGGTCACATTGGCACTGTCTTGGAATTTTATAATAATTTTATATCATATATTGAATTGGCTTTTTTATATTGTTGGTATTTATTTTGATTCTAGTTTAAATTTTAGTATTTTTATTATGTGCTTTAAATTTTTTTTTATTGTATTAATACTTCTATTCAGCTTTATTTAAGTTTTAGTCATTTTAACCCTTCTAATGAATGAATGTTTCACCAATCATTATTACATGTTCCACCCGAGTCGAGTTAAGTGGCCCGGATCTCTCTCTCTCTCTCTCTCTCTCTCTCTCTCTCTCTCTCTCTCTCTCTCTCTCTCTCTCTCTCTCTCTCTCTATCTCTCTCTATATATATATATATATACATATATAGAATTTTTTTTATATATATTTTTTTAAGTTTATTTGTATAGCACATTTCATACACAGTGGAAATTCAAAGTGCTTTACACAGAAAAGAAGTTAAAATATGTGTAAGTGAATAAAATAAATAAATAAATAAATAAATAAATATATATATATATATATATATATATATATATATATATATATATATATATATATATATATATATATATATATATATATATATATATATATATATATATATATATATAGTATAACAGTATACTAGGAATTAAAAGAAATACAAAAAAATAAAGAACAAAATTAAAAATAAAACAGGGTTAAATTGAAACACATAATTAAAGTACAAGCAGTTCGGACAAAGCACAGAGCTCATTCAGTAAATGCACAGCTGAACAGATGTGTTTTGAGTCTGGATTTGAAAGTGGCTACTGTTGGAGCACATCTGATCTGTTCAGGAAGCTGGTTCCAGCTGTGGCTGGCATAATAGCTAAAAGCAAACTCTTCTTGCTTTGAGTGAACCCTTGGTATTTCTAATTGACTTGATCCTGATGATCTGAGTGATCTGTTGGGTATGTACTTAATCAGCATATCTGCATATCTAACACAGATGGATCTCTACATGATACGATAATATAAAACTCTCCTAATTTTAGAGTAACAATTACATAAGAATAAATTAAAATATATTTTGTTAACTTTTGGAGCTTGGAAGGGTTCAATTTCAGCAGATGTTTTATACCATCATCCCTGTCCTCATCAGAGCTCATTTCCCAGCACATTAAGGCCTAATTGACACGTACACGGGTATTTTTATACACGGGAGTTTTTCCTCCTCCATTTTAAAAAACAATCGCGTCCACACAAGCATGGTTTAAAAAAAATCTCTGTCCACATGAAAACGCAAAACCACGCTATGATTGGCTGCCTGATTTCCACATGGGTCCCATCCACGGCACCGATGCACTGAAGGATGCCATGGGCTCAGTGAAACCCTTCTGCAAGTTCCTTTACTTTGGACTCAGTGACAGGTAACTGTATATACACAGGGGCAGGGCCCAACTGGACTGTAATAGCTTCACACACTTGCCTTACTATGCTGTATTATTGCATTCTGGTGCCTCTTTTCTGCAATACAATGAGATAACTGTGCATGTATCTGTGTACATGTGATAAGCGCTGTTAGCAGAGTTATTAAAAGCTACGTCCGCCATTGCATAGACTCCACAACTGTTACTGTAAACAAAAGCGATAACGGCGCACAATCTGGCGTCAAACAAAGGAGAGAACGGCGCACACTTCGACTTCACAAGCCAAAATCTCCGGTTTCACCTTCAACATGACAACGCTGTAACCGGAGTTTCTAAAAATCTTCACCCTGGCCGGAGTTTACAAAAAAGTCCAGTTTCAGTAACCGGATACTGCGTTTGCTTGTGGACAAACAGCCAAACCGCATAGAGAAAGCTGCGGTTTTGAAAATACCCTTGTTTGTGTGGACAGGGCTTCAGCATCTGGCTCATATTCGTGGTCTCAAACATATTCTTGTCACAGAGTCAGCCACACCATCACAGCCCCAATCATCACAGATTCACCAAGACCCGCCCACTCATTCACAATCACCAGAATACTGAATCGCTGCACCTGCACCTCATCAGAGACTTACACTATATATTCACCCAGTCACCATTCACTCTTTGTCTGGTCTTGTCTCAGTACATGTTGGAAATACAGACTCCTTACCTCTTTACCTGTGACCATCCCATCGCATCCCATCGCATCCCATCGCATCCCATCGCATCGCATCGCATCGCATCCCATCCCATCCCATCGTCCGTCCGTCCGTCCGTCCGTCCATCCGTCCATCAGCCTGGTTACCGATCTTCACTCTTCTAGTTCTACAGCACCTGCAAGATACCACACTCTGAGTCTGCGCTAGCTAAGTCACCATTACCATTCAACAAGTCACCATCTACTTCCATTGCCTGGTTCACGCAGTTACAACGACACTCTAAACGTAATAAAGAACACTTTTACCTGCTTGTCTGTGCCCTTCTCTTTCTGTTAATTAATTAACACAAATTATTTTTAATGGTTTTATATTTAGTTAACGATAACAACACTGGTTTGTATAGATTGCTTTGCACATATCTCAGACCTTATAGGTTCTGTTCACATTTGTAGTTTGGTTCTCTTCTTGGTTCTTTTGGTTCGCTTAGTGTTCACACTGTCACTTTTAAGACTCAATCTAAATATACACACACAAGCAGGGCTTAATTTGAGCCGGAACACGCCGGAACATGTTCCGGCACCTCCGATGTTGGATCCGAAACCTTTTTTATTGAATCCGGCACCTCTAATGTCACTATTCAAATTAATCGTCTAAAAAAAAAAAAAAAAAAAAAAACTATTTGTGTAGTGTTCAATGTTATTGGTCGTGTTCGTATTTATTCGCTATGAAAGTTCCATAAAAAATTGTGTTCAACTTTCGATGCGTTTTGAGGTGAATGTTTAATTTAGAGTAAAGCCCCGTTCACACCGCCAGCGATTTTGTCGCTGCGTGTCGCTGGCGGGGCTTCAGACAGAGAGGGGGAGCGGAGAGGGACGACGAAAGGTGAAGCACTTAAAGTGACACGCTATTCGCGCTTGTTGTGAAGCCTTGAGATCGCTGTTAGAAAAATGCACTGGACACGAGGTGTAGAGAAAGAAGCAGAATCGATGCTGTATGGGCCGTTTTGCATAAATAGGATAACGACCTGATGTGTTTGTGTTGATTATTGGGTGGTCATCATTAAAATAGCCTACTATATAGTTTTATATGAAATGTAGTATTATATATATATATATATATATATATATATATATATATATATATATATATATATATATATATATATATTATATATATATATTCTACTATATGAAATTTCATTGTGTTTATTTAAGTCCCACAATAGCCTGTTGCTGTTTATCTGGATGGAGTGTTTTTCTTCTTTTTTTTCTTGGTTAATTTAATACTCCGAAAAATAACGGTTACAATAATATTCCGAAAACAATTCATGCAGTGTATTTTTTTACATTTCGCACCCGTGCAGTGCATGTTCTGAAATAAAAATAGCCTTGAATAGGCTACACGCGGCCTTGTTTGATTTGCGGTCTATTGACGCAATGCTCTGCTGATGCGAGCCGCGAGAAAGCCCTGGTCTGTTGTAGAAAGGATACCATCCAATGCAACAAATATATTTAATGGCTAATGTATGCATAGGCCTATGCTGAGTTTAATTTATTTATGATTAGATGCGCTGCAGTTCACGCGCAATGCAAGTGAACGTGGCGCACCGGTGCCTCCATTTCACGGTATTTATATTGTCTGTTATATTTGCTTTTTATTGATTAAATACAAGCAATTAGTTAATGCAACATTTACTAAAATTAATATACAATTTATACAAAACGAAATTCGTTTCAAAGAAAGGCTTTTTCTACAAAGCAAAACTTAATGAAAGTGGTAAAAAATAATGTCACCCGAATATATATATATATATATATATATATATATATATATATATATATATATATATATATATATATATATATATATATATATATATATATATATATATATTTAAAATATAGGCCTATATTTTATTTATATATGATGATCGTTATCGGTAGTGATATTGTTTATTATTGCAAATGTTTTTAATTTGTTTAATAAATCTAATAATTCTGACTGGGCACATCACTATAGTCATAACTTTTATTTCTATCTCAAATGATTTTTAATAACTTGGCTGAGAAAAAAAAATGATAGGGGGTACGTTATTGAAAAAAGATTGAGAAGCACTGCTATAGGCAGTGTAAAAAATTTTTTGTTCCGTTACCTCCAACCTGCGTTTTGAGTCGCCGGATCCACCCCCCCTCTGCGCTCCGGGACCTCCCACTTTACAAATTAAGCACTGCACACAAGTATTTAGTGATGGAATGTGTGTGTGTGTGTATATATATTATATATATATAATTAGCAACCTCGTAAAATACGTTGCGCTGCATAGTTTTCAAAAAAATATTAATTGACACACACACACACACACATATATATTATATATTTACAGTGAGGAAAATAAGTATTTGAACACCCTGCTATTTTGCAAGTTCTCCCACTTGGAAATCATGGAGGGGTCTGAAATTGTCATCGTAGGTGCATGTCCACTGTGAGAGACATAATCTAAAAAAGAAATCCAGAAATCACAATATATGATTTTTTAACTATGTATTTGTATGATACAGCTGCAAATAAGTATTTGAACACCTGTCTATCAGCTAGAATTCTGACCCTCAAAGACCTGTTAGTCTGCCTTTAAAATGTCTACCTCCACTCTATTTATTATCCGAAATTAGATGCACCTGTTTGAGGTCGTTAGCTGCATAAAGACACCTGTCCACCCCATACAATCAGTAAGTATCCAACTACTAACATGGCCAAAACCAAAGAGCTGTCCAAAGACACTAGAGACAAAATTGTACACCTCCACAAGGCTGGAAAGGGCTACAGAGAAATTGCCAAGCAGCCAAGCACCCTCGGACTGGGGCTCCATGCAAGAGCTCACCTCGTGGGGTCTCAATGATGAGAAATCAGCCCAGAACTACACGGGAGGAGCTGGTCAATGACCTGAAAAGAGCTGGGAGCACCGTTTCCAAGGTTACTGTTGGTAATACACTAAGACGTCATGGTTTGTAATCATGCATGGCACGGAAGGTTCCCCTGCTTAAACCAGCATATGTCAAGGCCCGTCTTAAGTTTGCCAATAACCATTTGGATGATCCAGAGGAGTCATGGGAGAAAGTTTTGTGGTCAGATGAGACCAAAATAGAACTTTTTGGTCATAATTCCACTAAGCGTGTTTGGAGAAAGAAGAATGATGAGTACCATCCCAAGAACACCATCCCTACTGTGAAGCATGGGGGTGGTATCATCATGCTTTGGGGGGGGGGGGGGGGGGGGGGTTTCTGCACATGGGAAAGGGCGACTGCACTGTATTAAGGAGAGGATGACCAGGGCCATGTATTGCGAGATTTTGGGGAACGACCTCCTTCCCTCAGTTAGAGCATTGAAGATGGGTTGAGGCTGGGTCTCCCAACATGACAATGACCCGAAGCACACAGCCAGGATAACCAAGGAGTGGCTCTGTAAGAAGCATATCAAGGTTCTGGCGTGGCCTAGCCAGTCTCCAGACCTAAACCCAATAGAGAATCTTTGGAGGGAGAAACTCTGTGTTTCTCAGTGACAGGCCAGAAACCTGACTGATCTAGAGAAGATCTGTGTGGAGGAGTGGGCCAAAATCCCTCCTGCAGTGTGTGCAAACCTGGTGAAAAACTACAGAAAACGTTTGACCTCTGTAATTGCAAACAAAGGCTACTGTACCAAATATTAACATTGATTTTCTCAGGTGTTCAAATACTTATTTGCAGCTGTATCATACAAATAAATAGTTAAAAAATCATACATTGTGATTTCTGGATTTTTTTTATAGATTATGTCTCTCACAGTGGACATGAACCTACGATGACAATTTCAGACCCCTCCATGATTTCTAAGTGGGAGAACTTGCAAAATAGCAGGGTGTTCAAATACTTATTTTCCTCGCTGTATATATGTGTGTGTGTGTGTCAATTAATATTTTTTTGAAAACTATGCAGCGCAATCCTACAGCAATTCGTAAGTATTTTACGAGGTTGCTAATTTGTAAAAAGGTGCTAAAACGTGGTCCTTCCTGGTGACTTTGTTGAAATTGATTATACACATAAAGCACTTTGCAATAAACATAAAACACTTTGATATTAGTTGTGAAAATAATTGTGCCTAATTTCCACCACAACCAACATTTTTTTTCCTCCAAAAGTTAGTGCAAGGTTACCAAGGAGACATCAGTGAAGAACATTCTTGAGGTAAAATATGATCCTTGAAAAATCAAGGTAAACCACTCATGAACATAACATACTTTTTTTGCACATCATTTCAAATCAAGTTGTAATTTTGTCATTTAAGATACATAAAATGCTAACTATGAAATTAGTCTTAGCAAAATTCTAAAATATTTTAAATGTAATGTCCATCATGAAATAAATCCTGATGTGATATGTTATGGAAACAATATTTATTCATCATAGTTCAGGAAGCTTAAAAAAAAAAAAAAAGAAAAAAAAAAAGTAGACAATTTAAATAAATCAGAGAGGTTAGTTTGTGAGTTTCATTTTTATGGGGGTTTAATTTCTCCAAATATTCCATATTTGAAGAAACACCCAGTTGTGAGAGTTGTTACATCGATGGAAAGTGAGTATCTGTGGGTATGTAGGAGTTCAAAACCCATGTATTAGAAAGACGGAGAGTGAATTCGTCTGAGCCAAAAACAGACAGCAAATATGACAATGATGGATGAGACATCCACGAATTTAAAATAAGAGCGGGCGAGAGGCCGGACAGATAAACATAAAAAAGAGAGGAAAAAAAGTGTGGCCAAGTTAAAGTAGAGATATAAATCTCAGGATCCAAGTCGGAGCCAGGCCGTGCATTTTTTGTCCCCCACGGCAAGACACTATAGACGAAGTACTGTAATTGAGTCTCTTAGCTGATCTTGTCAGGCTGCATTATGACAGATGACAGATCATAACTAGTGTTCAGTGATTGTTATGAATGATTAATACTCCAGTGGCAAAAAAAGCAGGGTGATGGGATTGGGGTCACGCCTGAAGTGTCAGAGAGAGACAACCAGAAAAGGAGAGAGAGGGAGAAGCAGACTGAGTTGGCTGCATATTCATGCAATATTATTGGGTTGATTATGTGTATGTGTGTATTGGGGGCTGAGGCAGATGGTGGGAGAGTGTGTGTGGGGTGTGTGTGTCTGAGAAAAAAGACAGAGAGGGTAACTGCTCTTTATGATTTCCATGAGTTGAATGTTTAATGTCCTTGACTCAAGGGACACGTAAACACGTTCTTCATATAATGAGCCTTTGAAGAGTTTTCAGCGAATAAGATTTCTAGATCCGAAAGTACATTTGCTGTGCATGCGTGTTTGTGTGCGTTTGTTTGTTTATACGTGTGGTTTCTGTCCTCTAAGTGCATGTGTTTACCCTGCGGGCACGGCTAAGCTAGTGAAGTACTCTTTGTATGTAAATTTGTTAAGCTGTTTTTCTTGTCCTTTATATTTCCTAATGTTCTACTCCACTATTTTCTAAATGTTCTAGAACAGTGGTTATCAACTGGTGGGTTGTGACCCATAAAAGGGGCACAGGTCTGTTGTGACAGGGTCATGGACAGCAGGAGGGGGAAAAAAAAAACCTGTTAAATCTAATAATAAATTAATTTAACCATATAATCATGCTCAGGTTGCAAAATACAGTAACACAAGTTTGTATGTTAGTTGAAGGGATAGTTCACCAAACTGTTCCACAGAATTTTTGGGTTAACCAACCCGTTTAATGCAATAAATGAAAACATGAAACAATACTGCATTTATCAATCTTGGTGTCTGCTCTGAATCTGCAGGAAAAAGTAGTAGGCTAATTACTCATTTGTTCCCTCAAGTTATAAATCTGGTTCACAATTTACTAAGTCATTCCCTCAATTTGCTAAATCGTGCACACAATTTATAAATTGAGGGAACGTTTTAGCAACTCGAGGAAACGAAATAGTAAATAGTCTGCACAATTGAACAAATCAAGGGAACAAATAAGATGCGCATGATTTATAAATCGGGGGAACGAATTAGTAAATTGTGCACACAATTTTATTTTTTTTATGCAGGACTCTGTACTTGGGTAAAGATCCAAACGCAGCTTTTATTGGGGCAATCCAGAATCGTAATCCATATAACAGCCGTCTAAAACACAGGGCAAACAACCCAGGTAATAACAGAGTCCAATACACAGGCAAACAGGGAAATCCAGGGAGACAAGCAGAAGATCAAAACCATGAGAGTTGAAAACCAGAAATAATGCTCAGAAAACATAATCGACACTTACAAGACTTCACAATGAATGACTAAGTTAACAGGGGCTGCGTCCAAAACCTGGAAAATACTGCCCTCGGAGGACACATTTCAGGAAGGCACGTCCAAATCTAATGTTAGCTTCACTTCCTGTCTCCTGAGATACCTTCATCTGATAGATTTTTGAAGGCAGCATATTTGTATCCTTCGCTGCCATTGATATCCCACAATCCTGTGCTCTCCATTCTGTGACAGTTGAGCTGAAAAAAAAAAGATGGCGTCCAAAAGTTGCGTTTGCTGCTCAGTTTGTGTGTAAATGTACGTTTTTTACCAACATTATCCACTACCGATGTCATTTCTAGCGAGAAATTACTAATGTAGTAATTAAATATTTTTTTAGTTCTCACCAACGATCTCTCTATGTTGCTGTAGATCATTAAACGGTTACACTGCCTAAGAAGTCTGTCTGAAATTAGTTTTATGAGGTGCCTTACAAACACTACCTTACAAGCCATTGTCTGATGAGGCAGCTGCCTAGGTTTTCGGACGCAGCCAGGGTTTTAGCAGTGTTAACAAGAATAATGTGAAACAGGTGGATGTAATTAAGCATAATGAGTCCGGCCAATGGGTTGTGGGAAATGTAGTCTATGGTGAAATAACCAAGACAGGAGTGTCCTTTGGTGGAAATCAAGGGCTCCCCAGCTGGTGGACGTAACACTTGATTAATGTTAAATCATATAATGCATATTAATTGTCACTGTGCGGAAATGCAACTTTAAGTGGGTTTGCCAACCGCCATTAAAAGTAAAAGAAGAAGACAAAGAATTGTCACTGTGATGCTAGAATGAGGAGAGGCGAGGATCTAATAGCAAGCAGTTTATTAACAAAAATACAAAGTTAATCCAAAGGGAAAAACAGATGATGGTAATCTAAATGAGAAACCATTAATCCAAACATGAAGACAGTAATATTCCAACGGGGAAACATAACAGCTTTACAAAAGGATGTAAAGACAACGACCAACAGACAAACACTGAAACACAGGGGTATAAAAACACTGGGTAACATGAGGCTAACAAGGCAAAGGTGAAACCGATTAAACGCTGATTAAGGGACTAACTTAGGCTACGTTCACACTGTCAGTCCAAATCCGATAATTTGTGTATCTGATTGGAATCTGATCTAAAATTACTCCACTTTGTGTAGGTCAGATCTAATTTGTGTGTCCATGCCGCTCTTTCGATTTCCGGGATATCTGCATTGGTTTGGCAATTACGCTGGTATAGGCATTACGTTGGTATAGGCATATGCCAAAAAACAACAACAACAACAACTGCAGCATGGAAGGGTTTGCAAAACAGATGTTGTCTTATTTACAACATGACATTGTGTAGCCGCACCAAAAATGGTTCTTGGCTCGTAATCATAGGGGAACCTTGTTAAGTGCTACATAGCACCAATTTTGGTGCTTCCGTGGTTCTTCAGCAGTTCTTCAGAGGTTCTTCGCCGATTCTTTGACTAAGGTGCTATATAGCACCGCTAACTAAGGTGCTATATAGCACCACTACCATATACAGAACATGTTAAGATATGGTGCTATATAGCACCAAAAGTGGTTCCTCTATGATTACGACGAAGAACCATTTTTGGTGCCATACAGCACCTTTTTTTTTTTAGAGTGTAAACATGTCTCTGCTCTGGCCTATTGTTATTCTGCTCGTCTGACACTTTGCAACAACACAATCTTGTTTCTGCAGCAATTTTTAGCATGTTTCCTATAACAATGTCTGACGTTTACGTTTTACGTCGTAGCATGATCAATTTTCAGACTGAAACGGATTTCAATCAAATTTGCAACAAAAAAAATCGGATTTGGACCGACAGTCTGAACGTAGCCTAAGGCTGGCTACATTTTGGGCCCAATTTGCAACCCCCAACAATCTGGGGGGTGCGGTCCAATTTAATGCTTCTCGCAACCAACTTTTTGTCCAGAAAATCCTCAATTGTGTGGTGTCACTGCTCCTGATCACGTCAGATCCCAAACAATCCCAAATCGTAAATATCTGATATGTTTGATCTTTACAACTCTTGATCGGGCTGCCTTTGACATGATACCCGCGATAGCCAATATGAGCGAGCAAGCTTCACCAACAGTATGTTGCGTGCTTCTAAAGCTGAAACTTGGCAGCCACAAACATGCCACGAAAGTGCACTCTAAAAAAAAAAGGTTCTATATGGCACCAAAAAAGGTTCTTGGCTCGTAATCATAGGGGAACCTTTTTTAGTGCTATATAGCACCAATTTTGGTGCTTCAGTGTTTCTTCAGCGGTTCTTCAGAGGTGCTATATAGCACCTTAGTCAAAGAACCGGTGAAGAACCTCTGAAGAACCGCTGAAGAACCACTGAAGCACCAAATTTGGTGCTATATAGCACTAAAAAAGGTTCCCCTATGATTACGAGCCAAGAACCTTTTTTGGTGCCATATAGAACCTTTTTTTTTTTGAGTGTGGAGTATTGAGAAAGAAGATCACCCATGTTCTATTCTCTTATATTAAAGTGTTATCCCCCCCAAAAAAATCTAAATGGAGGAGAAAATCCTTCTTATATATTTTACTGTTGATGTCAAACATTATGCCACTCATTATTTTGGGCCAAATTCATATGTCACATGGTAGATGCTATAGCCAAATTAGCCAAATGCCAACATTGACAGGTTGTGACATGTGGTCACTGAAGGGACAAACCAGTTATATTTTGCATAGTATTTAGCTTATAGTTCTATATAAGTTTTGGTTTATATAAGTTTCGCGTCGTGACCGCATCACCACCTCGGGTGTGCATTATTATTCTAATAATTGAACGGCCCGTCGTCAATTATTCCTTACTTAATTTAATTAGTTGAAGTTTATTTCATCTATTTTATTACAGCTTTATTTAAATTACCAAAAACTATTTTTAAAAGTTTTAGTTGTAGTTAACAATAACAACAACAGAATAAATTACACATGGTATTACAAAATACAAGACCCAGTTTATCCAATTCTCAGTTATTCTCAATTATCAGTTCCATTTTAAACAAAGTTTTGTTTGCTTTTGTATGCTAAATTACTTTGGTACACCACTTGAAGATCTGGGTTTTGAAAGAAAACCAGTTGAGAACCACTGTTTAAAATGTAAGAATGTCAACATATACAGTAAATCATGTTTGTGTATTTCTAAGTAGATGAAAATAAAGATGGAATTAACATAATATGACAAAATATAAACCATTAGTATGTTAGTCGTTGATTGTATTTAGCATGGTTTGGGAAACAAACATCCGTTGCGCAGTGTAAGCTGGGAACATATGCACGAGAGCTTGTTAAACATCCACCCCAAGGCAGTGTCAGGCCTTTCACTGACGCTTACTGAACCCCTTCCGGCTCCTGTGACTCGTCCCCTGGGATGCTGGGAGAGGAAGGCAGCTATGCAGAGCATATACGTTTCCGGCAGGGAGGAGAGTATAGACCACTGGCATAAAAACAAAAAGTGATAAAAGCTGGGACTCTGCGAGACCTCAATGTGAAGTGCCGTAAAAAAATAATAGCATTCTGTACTTAAACTCCAGTGAAGATCTTTATTATATATAGGTGCCGTTGTGGGAAGACTCAATAAGACTTGGGGTTTCTGTGTCCTTCCTGCTCTGTTGGTATCACATTAATTTTCTCTCTAAATTGTGTAGACCTTGAGCTGAGTGATAACTTATGACAGTGGCTGATGAAATAAAAGTGCTGTACATATTCACTCCACATTAATCGCTGCTGTGACCTTGACTGATTACATACAAACCGGGGCACACAATAGTTCTTTGAGAAGTGAGTGTGTGTGTGTGTGTGTGTGTGTGTGTGTGTGTGTGTGTGTGTGTGTGTGTGTGTGTGTGTGTGTGTGTGTGTGTGTGTGTGTGTGTGTGTGTGTGTGTGTGTGTGTGTGTGTGTGTGATGTGTCTGTGCTCCATGATAATTGGCCCCAATGGATTTGCCGGTTCCAGCAGCCAGGGGGCGTTAGCCGGGTGGGGCTAAAATCAGCTTGAAACTACTGATTCAACTACTGTCAAAACAGAAGAACGAACATTCAGCTGTGTCAGTAGACTTATGCATGAAATGATAGACATGAGCATTTTAAAACATCTCACAGTGAGTCCTCTCAGTGTCAGTTCAGGGATTGTCAGGAGTCTTGTCTTCATGACACACTCAACCTCATGTCATAATGAGAAAAAGCATTGTAAGTCAGCATATAATGATGTTTAAATCGCCACTTAAGCCATAGTGTCATATTGCTGACAGTCACACTTCAACGCTGGAGGTTGCCAAGTTGCTGTAGACTCCAACGTGATCTCATGAGAATACGTGTCTATTTTTACGTAAAGTATGATTCTACCACACGTACATTTACTTACATTTGCATACACACTATAACGTATAATATTGAGGCACTGACAGCACTAAAAACGTCAAATATAATGTCTCCGTGTAAATGAATGTATGTATATTAAAATCGTGGCATTTATTTAATGCAGTTTACTTATCTACTCACTGTAATATTTCTCCTTTGCAGCGACTGACAATACACTCATAAAATACACCAAAACACAACATAAATTAACAAAAGACATCAATAAAAAAAATTTGGTGTAAACCAAATCTTTAGAATCCATATGTTTGGAGGAACAGATTCAAATTTAGCCCTTTATCCAGCGATCTTCATCTCCATTCTAAGCAGAGACTATGTAAACGTCAAATCCCGCGCTCGACTTATGGGCTGTGTCCGAAACCTGGAAAATGCTGCCTTCGGAGGACACATTTCAAGGTAGGAAGGCATCAAGGCACGTCCAAATCTAATGTTAGCTTCATTTCCTGTCTCCTGAGATACCTTCATCTGATCGATTTTTGAAGACAGCATATTTGTATCCTTCGCTGCCTTTGATATACCACAATCCTGTGCTTTCCATTCTGTGACAGTTGATCTAGGAAAAAATATGGCATCCGAAAGTTACGTTTGCTGGTCAGTTTGTGTCCCTTTTATCCAATATTTTCCACTTCTGATGTCATTTCTAGCGAGAAATTACTAATGTAGTAATTAAATATTTGTTTAGTTCTCACCAAAGCTCTCTCTATTTTGCTGTAGATCATTAAACGGTTACACTGCCTAAGAATTCTGTCCGAAATTAGTTTCGTGAGGTGCCTTCATGCACAAACACTGCCTTACCAGCCATTGTCTGATAAGGCAACGAGGCAATGAGTCAGCTGCCTAGGTTTTCGAACGCAGCTATGAATTCAAAATGTTTAAAATCGTGCTCTCAAGCAGCGTTACGACATGTTTTACGGTAGTGGTATCGAATGCTCATTGGCTCTTGCCTGCTTCGTCACAAATTGCGACATGTCGTGTTTTAGTCAATGTACATTTGAAATGGGAAATGTGTGCCTTCACGGAAAGAAGGCGGATTAACATTTTAATTGATTAATAATTTAAATTCTGCTCTATACCTCATACAAAACTATACCAACAGAGAGAAATGCGACCTCAACACATCGTCAGCTGAACTACTTTTGGTAGAGCTTTTGACATTTTCGTAACAAAAAATATACGAATTATTGTGATTACACTTGTCTGTCTGTTATGCTTTTATTTATAACAGTACATAGTTTTGAGAAATGGTTATTATGGGTAGGTTTAGCAGCTCAAAATTATGTTTCTAAAATTGACATTTTCCTACACATTTCTGTCCATTACGATTAAAGGGGTGATGAATTGAGAAATCAACTTTCCTTTGAGCCTTTGGTATATAAAAGCTCATCGTGATATAAGAATATCCTGCAAGTTAATTTATGTTAGTCAAAGAAAAGCTTTTATAGACACCAGGCCCAGAAAACGAGAGCTCTCACAATATATCAACCACTGACGTAGTAGGACGCAGAAGCACCGCCTCAAGCCCGCCCACTGACTCGTGGAGCTAAACGGGTCGAGCAATAAACATGACGGTTCCAGCTCACTTGCGTAAGACATTGTGTTTGTTCGCTTCATTTCACCATTTCGCTTCATTCTCGACCTCTATCTTGTTTGTAAACAAGATAGAGGTAGAGACTGGATTTGCAGACATATTGAGATTAAAACACAATGTTGTGCCTTCTATATTGGATCCGACAGGAACGGTGCAACACACTTATGTGAGTAAACATGTTTTTTTATATATGTTAGTATTGCATTGCTGCAGATCGTTTGATATCTATTGATTACATACCTTAGCACGCTGTCACATGCTGGAGAAGGTGTTATTGGTTCATTCGTGATCAGAAACGGACATGTAACGCCAGCTTGCAAAGCCCAAAGTCCCGGGGCTATGTGTTTTTCAGAAGGGCTATCACCTTTCTTGCGCGTGGGTGTGTGTGTACGGTTCACGGTTGTATTCACTGAATCACTGATGATCGGACGAAATGATACAGAAATAACATCCCAATCAATCGCAGGTGGATGAGAGATGAAAGTCCTGTGAGCGTTTCTCCAGACGCTTTCAAAACAATCCCCACATGTACTGAGGGGAGCTGAAGCTTGAGCTTCTTATCCAATCCTAGCTGTGGGCGTTTACTTCCAAGTCTTCAGTGCGGCACGCCCATCAAAACCGTTTTTCAGAGAGCCTCAAAACCAGAGTTGAAAATAGCCTATTACTTATTCATTATGATGTTTCTGAATGTAAAAACCACACAAACATCATAAGTTGACTAGTATAAAAAATTTTAAAAGCCAGTTCATGACACCTAAACATTTTTTGAATATTCTGTATCAAATGGGTATGTTTATGTTAGTAAATGGTAAAGGGGAAATTATACAGATAGCTTTATGAAATGAAAATGTATAAATATTTTACGTTTTTTAGCTGTAAAAATTTAAAAATGCTATGTTTAAATGTCGCCAATACGTCCATATTTTACGTTTCAGCACCTATCCAAAAGTTTTGTGTCTTTGAAAGTTACGTATTAATACCTACGTATTAACAATGAGACCAGGCTGGTAAAATCAGTATGGTGTCTATACAGTCCCGTCTTTTGAGCAAAAAGAGGTAAAAAGACGTGCATATTTATTTAGAATTTTTGAGATAATGATATGCAACCATTGTTATCAGAATTAAACATAATATATGTTTGTCTTTCCTAATTCATGTAGATTGACGCTGTACTTATGTATACCTACTAAATTTGTTAAATAAATGTGTTATCCCACATCGTGCTACTGCACATTTGCATAAAGTGCATAAATGCCACTGGTTGTTTTGTTGTTTGCTTTCAGTGTGAATGTGCTTTAAGGTCTCAATGTGTATTTGTGGTCTTGTTTTTCACCAGTGTCATAGAGCACTTGAGATTGTTTTGTATTACAGTAATATAATCCTCAGCTGTTGTTACACATACAACACTTTTTACTAAAAGTTATTTTCTGTTTATGTTATGTTAAAAAAAAGCCAATGGATATAGACCGCAAATTAATCACAATGTTGTGCAGCAGTAACAGTCAACATTACGACTCGTAATGACAGTAAAAGCCTGGATTTGCCCATAACCTTATAAATAAGTGAAGAGGTATGCATATAACCAGAGCACAAGGGCATTGAGTTGCATTCCATTTCCTGCTGCCGTTGTTGACCCTCCCTTGACTTTCAATGTCATAACTGTAAGTGAAATCATCATAGAAATCTCTGCTGTCTATAGCAGATTAAGAAAATGATGGAGCTTTAGTTTTTTGAAAGGTGTCCGTTTCTGCAAGCATGTGCATCTTTCTTCTCTCTCGCTTTCTCTCCCCACTTCTCTTTCTTTCAATTCTTTGTCTTTCTCTCTAAGAGATTTAAGAGTAACAAAGATAACAGGCTGTTCCCAGAGCACTGAAAGAGGACGAAATATAGAAGAATGTAAAAATAGAAGACGTTAGCTGTCATGATTGATTTTAAAGTGAGATTTGAGATTTCCCAGAGATAATTAAAAAGGAGCTCTCCTGACAGCAGTTTCCAGTACAGTACAGTACAGTACAGTACAGTGCTAGAGAACAGACCGTAGAACTGTAAGATGCTCACAAGCAAATGCATGTATTTGTGCAACGTTGAGCATATTTTAAGTGTGAGATTGTATTTACTGACTTATTAAGCCTTAATGTCTTTTAACGGGAGTTTCCCAGGAGACCAATTATCTGTAAAAATGAACTACGGCAAAAGTAATGCAGTGTGTGTTTGTTCGAATCAAATTATTTCATCTTCGCAGCCACCAAATAATACAGGAGGCAGAGCAATGCCGCACATACTCTGCAGTTCTCACGTGAATGCAGTCTGAGAGCTGTTGGCATCGCTTCGTAATCAATTTTGGAAAGAAGCCCAGTGCTGGCGAGTTCCACGTATTGTTGAGATATTTATAGTTGTTGTTTTTTTATCATCTTTGTAAATTTTTTGAGGTACTAGAGATTGCGAAATTTATAAAGGTCCTGTCTGTTAGGTATTGTTTCGGTACACCAATTTATTTGGCTGTAGCAAAACATGTGATGTGTATTGAAAACTACTAGACTCAGCATATAAAGGACATACTGAGCTGAGGTTGAAGATTAGCTCACCTTTAACACTGCGGTTAAATCATCAATAAACCTAGAGCCCCTCTGTCCCCTGAGATCTGCAGTCATGAAGAATTTCTCTCTAAATCGCATGTGGGCAATGCAGCTGAGCACCGTGTGCTGTTATGTTGACAATGTTGTTTGCTCTCTTTGCAGACTCAGGGAGCATGGAAGAGTTTATTTTATTTCCATTCCTCTCTTTCCTGGTTTTGGGGGTGAATGGTTGTAATTATCTTATTTTTAATCTTTGTTTATCTGGGGTGCACTCAATTGTACTGAAATATTATTTTGATGAGTTTGTACTTTACTGAAGTGCTTTTGAAAAGGAATACTTGAATTGCTTGGGACTTCACTTTCAAAGGCAAAAATACTTGCAAATGCATTTAGACTTCCAAAGGTTACAGTGGCTTAGATGTTTTTCTCTTTATATATATAAAAAAACCATCCAATTAAATTATAAATGCTTTTTTAACTTTAATTTAAACCTCCTGAAAACATTTCTGTGTAAAATCTAATTGGCCACAACTATTATCATTCGTCCTTGTGAGGAGACCTCTCTTTAGTCCAATGCAGAGGTACACCCAAAGCAAATGCTTTAATTAATGCATTAATTAATGTTGTTTTATTATAACCATCATTGATGATGACTTGAACTAAATTTATAATGCCTCGGGCATTACAAAGTCAGTAACCTGAGAAAACTGTGTTGCTTTACAAAGTTTGGCCATCAGAGATACTTTAAGTGGAAAATCTCTATTGCAGCTTGAGGTCATGATTTTGTTACTGAAGCTTAAAACGTCTTGGTTACGTATGTAACCCTCGTTCCCTGAAGGAAGGGAACGGAGACGTTACGTCAGTTACTGACGAAATGGGGGTTTTCGCTTAGAAGCCAATCACCTTTGAGATCTACAAAACGAGCCAAAATGCCATGGGTCTGGAGAATTTGCAGGTGGAATATTTCAACCCCAGGGGTGGCAATGTGGCTTGCCAAGGGAAGACACGTGCTCAAGAGACTTACCGTGGAAATACACATGTGGGTTCGCCCAAAGTTGGAACTATGCACATGGTGGCACCTAGCTGGAACACGAGGGCTGACCAACCGGGCATGCACTCTGGTGTCGGCATCAACAGTGCTGGAGGAACTCAGGGCCTGCTGAGAGGCTCACCTGAGTGGAGATGCGCACACATCCAGTCCGAGGAGTGGAATGGCGCAGCAAGCGATGACACCCGAACCTGTCCAGTTACTGGCCATTTGGGGCGAGTACATGAGAGGTCACAGGCTCTACTCGGAGATTATAGAATCTTGCGAATGTGTTAGGTGTCGCCCAGCCTGCAGCGCTACAATTGTCTGTCAGCGAGGCGCCATGTTCTAGAGCCCAAGAGGAAGCAACACTCCTAGTGGAGTGTGCTCTAACCCCAAGGGGGCACGGCATGCCTTGAACCTGGTATGCCAGGACAATGGCGTCCACTATCCAGTGAGACAACCTCTGCTTGGATAGAGCCTTCCCTTTCTGCTGCCCTCCGTAACAGACAAAGAGCTGGTCTGAGGTCCTGAAACACTGTGTCCGGTCTACGTAAGCGCGAAGGGCGCGTACTGGACAGAGCAGTGCCAAGGCTGGGTCTGCCTCCTCCACAGGCAGCGCTTGCAGGTTCACCACCTGATCCCTGAAAGGAGTGGTGGGAACATTGGGCACGTATCCAGGCCGGGGTCTCAAGATCACGTGAGAATTAGCCGGCCCGAATTCCAGGCATGCTTCGTCAACCGAAAATGCCTGCAGGTCCCCTACCCTCTTGATGGAAGCCAGGGCAATCAAGAGCGCCACTTTCATTTAAAGGAACTTCACCTCTACAGACTGCAGGGGCTCAAAGGGAGCTTTCTGCAGGGCAGATAGAACCACTGCAAGATCCCAAGAGGGCATCTTAGGAGGGCGAGGCGAGTTCCTCAGGAACCTGCTAACCAGGTCGTTCTGTCCAGCCGTTTTAGAGTCCACCAGGTCATGGTGAGCTGAAATAGCGGCTACGTAAACCTTCAGGGTGGAGGGAAACAGCCTTCGCTCCAACCCTTCTTGGAGGAAGGAGAGCACGGACCCGTTAGGGCATTTCCTGGGGTCTTCTCGCTGAGAAGAGCACCAGGTGACGAAGAGGTTGCACTTCAACGCATAGGCCTGTCTGGTAGACGAGGCCCTAGCGGAAGTGATGACACCTGTGTCCCGTCCAGGTCCCACACGTGTAGGTTCCAAATATCGGGATGTGGGTGCCAAAGGGTGCCCTGTCTCTGAGTCAGGAGGTCTTTCCTCAGAGGGATCGACCAGGGAGAGGCTGTCGCAAGGAGTACTAGTTCTGAGAACCAGGTCTGGCCGGGCCAATGCGACGCCCTTTATACCCCTGCGGTGGGGCGGGGTTGAATTATGTAAATTCCGCAGACCCATGGCATTTTCATGCCATTGGCTCGTTTTGTAGATCTCAAAGGCGATTGGCTTCTAAGTGAAACCCCCATTTCGTCAGTAACTGATGTAACTCGTAGTGTACTGACTGAAAGGGAACATATTTACTTTTATTTCCTTATAATTTGTACGTGTTAAAACGTTATAAATTACAAAAACATTCATTCAAATTAAATGTTTTTTTTTTGTTGTTGTTGTTGTTGTCTATAGATACTTTCTTAACTCTGTAATTTATTTAAAATACTAACCCAAACCCTAACACCTAATCCTAACCTACTTTACAAAGTTACTTAAAGGTTAACAAATACCATGACAATGTTTGCTCGTTGTTAGTTCATGCATCAACTGCATAGCAAATGAAACCTTATTGTAAAGTGTTACCAAATGTGATTTTATTGCAAAAACTACTAATTTAGGTAGTTAGGACAGATTCATATAGTTGATTCCCCATATGACAACTAGCCCCCGTATCCCTATTTATTGTTTTTGTTGAAAAGTAAAAGTGCAGGAATGTCCATCCTGCCTGTGTGTGTGGGTTTGTGTACTGTGTGTCGCCTCTCGGGAATTTGTTGTACCCTTGCTTGTTTTTATATGCGGCTATATTTGCTAAACTCTACGTGTATGTATGAGCTTGTCAATTTTGAGTTGTTGGAGTGTGATGGTCTGTTGCACTCAGAGTATGCGCCTGTGCATATGTGAATCATAGTTTTGGTCATAGTTTGTCTTGAAAAACTAAGCTAATTTGACGGTCGTCGTAGGAGAAGTCACACTGCAGGATTTTGTGCCTTCAGATTTTAGTCTAGGATCTGAGGAATCTTTTAAGATTTGCCAAATTTGTCTCAGATGGCCAAATCGTGGCCAAAATCGCACAGTCTGCACCCGGCTTAAGTCTTACACCTCTGTCATTTATTTAAAATATGCATGACAACTAAATAAAATCTTTCTAATTGTCAGACTGTTTACACCAACTGATATTTCTCAGGATAGGGAACCTACCATTTAACAGCTAATTAGCAGCTTAAAGAGTACAACAATTAATAAACCCAAAACAATTAATTAAACAGCAAAAAAAAAAAAAACACAAAAAAAAACAATTGTTTTGGCAAATGGAAATATACTATTTTGATGGTCCACTTTAGACATTCTTCTACTAACATGTTTCCATCACCCTGTTTTTATGCACATTTTGAAGTATCACATCAAAAACTTCTAAGTCTTACCTTTCAGGTAGGTCCTTCAGGGTGTCATGGAGGGTTGAGGTGTCTGAGTCACAACATCTAGCTACTGGGGTTCCTCAGGGCTCAGTGCTTGGACCACTTCTCAATCTACATGTCATCTTTAGGATCTGTCATTCAGAAACATGGCTTTTCCTATCACTGCTATGCTGATGACGCTCAACTCTACTTCTCATTTCAACCAGATGATCCAACAGTTGCTGTTCGTATTGTCTGCCTGACAGACATTTCTGGCTGGATGAAGCACCACCACCTTCAACTCAACCTTACTAAGACAGAACTGCTTGTGGTCTCAGCCAACCCAGCACTTCATTACACCTTCTCCGTTCAACTAGGTTCGTCCACCATAACTCCTTCTAGGGCAGCCAGGAACCTCAGAGTTGTGATTGATGATCAGTTAAACTTACCATATTACTACAACAGCCCGGTCCTGTAGATTCGCGTTATACAACATTAGGAAGATTAGACCCTTCCTATCAGAGCAGGCCACACAACTCCTGGTCCAAGCTCTTTACAGACTGAACTATTGTAATGCTCTTTTAGCAGTCCTTCCGGCATGCACTACCAAACCTTTGCAACTGATCCAGAATGCAGCTGCTGGGGTGGTCTTCAACGAGCCGAAGAAAGCCCACATCACACCTCTCTTCATCAGTTTGCACAGGCTGCCAACAGCCGCTCGCATCAAACTCAAGGCACTGCTGCTTGCCTACAAGACAACCACTGGCTCTGCACAAATATACCTAAACTCGGTTGTTCAGACTTATGCACCCTCCTGAAGCTTGTATTATCGTTGCGGCTTGTGGTGCCATTCCAAAGAGGCACAAAATCACTCTCACAGACCTTTTCATGGACCGTTCCCACCTAGTGGAATAACCTGCTGATCTTATTTCGATCAGCTGAGTCTGTTGCCATTTTCAAAAAACGTCTAAAAACACATTTTCGAGCAGCACCTGACCAATTAAGACTAGCACTTAACTATTCTATTCGATTTTCTTAAAATAAAATAAAAAATACACCAACTGTGTACTGTGCTAGACTAACGGAGACTGGTTACAGCACTTGCATACTGTTGCCCCTTGTTGGTCTGTTTGCTTCCATTGCTCTCCTCATTTGTAAGTTGCTTTAGATAAAAGCGTCTGCTAAATGATTAAATGTACATATTAAATGTAAACAAATAATGGAAATGGCAAATTTCGAAAAAAGTTTTTATGCTCACTTGAGGTATTTTTTAACTGCGAAAAAGAGTTAATGTGAATAATGGTGGACAGAAATGCATTTGCTGAATAATTTCTTATGTAGCATACATTAAACCCACATACTAATCTGCTGTTTCCGCTTATGGTGTCAACATTTCAAATGTGGCCTATGACATTCTGAAATGTTGTAGCCTAAGATTGTGAGTAAAATGTCTTGTCACTACGACCTCCCAAAAAATGTCCCATATGCATGGGGCTTGACATCATCATAATGCCCTTGCTGCTATGCCTTCATCAAAAATTCTGCATTTCTTCTGTGCATAGCATTCAATTTGGCGATTACAAGCTGCACTGCTAGTAAATGTATCACTTGCCCAATTGTAACTAATTGCAGTCCTCGCTCCATTTTCTATGAGTGCCTTTAGGTTATACCACCGTCATCCGCTTAAACAACTTGATGGAAATGCACCTAATTCACTTTTGTTTGTTTGTGTTTTCTTTTCTTTGCAAACTTTGAAAAGATTCAATTCACGTTTGGATGGAAACCCAGCTTATAAGAAACTTTGCAACATGTCAATTAACTCTTAGAATAGTAGACTGTCTTAATATCTGTTAACACTTTATTTTGATAGTCCCCAACAGACATTCTACTGACTAAAAGTAACTTTGCAACTTCACGCAAACTTGTTCTACTAACCCAAACCCTAACACCTCTACACCTAACAGTCTAGTTTACAAAGTTACTTATAGTTAGTAAAACGTCTTAAGTGGACCATTGAAATAAAGTGTTAGCAATAAAACATATACACATATATCAACTTGCCCCAATAAAAATATCCAACCTGACATTTATGAATATTAATGAAAAATAAACGTTGCATTTGTTAACATTGCACAATTCTAAACATATATTAATACATGTTAATTTCATTAATAACATTAACCAAGGTTAATAAATACTATGAAAATGTTTGCTCATTGTTAGTTCATGCATCAACTGCATAGCAAATTAAACCTTATTGTAAAGTGTTAAAAAAAAACGGTTTTATTGCAAATATATGATTAGTTTTGGTAGTTAGGACATAATTCAGTTAACTTTTCTATATTAAGAGGTTTTTTATCTTTAAAAGGTGCTTGACTCATATAGTTGCTTCCCCATATGACAACTATCCCCCATTTTTGTTGAAAAGTAAATGTGCAGGAATGTCCATCCTGCCTGCCTGTGTGAGTTTGTGTACTGCGAGTAGCCTCTCGGGAATTTGTTGTACCCTTGCTTGTTTTTATATGTGGCTATATTTGCTAAACTCTACGTGTATGTATGAGCTTGTCAATTTTGAGTTGTTGGAGTGTGATGGTCTGTTGCACTCCGAGTATGCGCCTGTGCATATGTGAACATGTGCATGTGTGTAAGTGCATCTGGCTATGAATGAATGGTTTGATTCTCTACCTCTTACATTTTCAGATGCTATTTTAGCACACTTCCATTCAACAGAGGCTCTGTTAGCATGACCAAACCCTGTTACCATGGCGCCCCTCTGGGACGATAACCCACCCCAACTCCTCACAGTTCTCACCAACCCGGTTTCCATGAAAAGTACTGGAGTTCTTTCGCCACCAACTTCCTTAGAAAGAGCAGGCACATTCCTATTACAGTGCAGCATATGTAAGAGGCTTAAAGGGAATAGCTGTAACCTTGGAGACGCTCCGTGGCTCAGAGCTTCACTTTCAACCAGCCAGATGTCGTGTAATAAATAGCGAGGGAGTTAATTCACTCTGAAGTACAGCTGGGCTCAGAGAAAGAACCAGAGAACCCACTGTGTCCCAGATGCAGCTCAGTACAGCTACAGTTAATTCACAGTAAGGCCTATTGTTCCTAGCTGGGCCAGTGCAGGCCACTGGAAAAATCACATCTAGCCCTTCTGTGTCATTAGGGTGTAATGCATTATAACATATGCGTGGCACTCCATTTCAATGGGAGCAAAGAATCTGCAACCACGTCTTAAACGTTGCTTTTGTATGTAAAGGCTGTGACACACCAAGCCGACAGTCGGCTTTCGGCCAAAGTTAGGCCATCGTTGAGCATCTGTCAGCTCAGTTTTTGCAATGTGTTCCGCACCACTGATACAAGTTTGGGCCCCGTCTGTGCCTTTTTGGCCATTTGATCATGTTGAATCGACGTTAGGCAGTTGGTACGACAAATCACTCTGATTGGCTGTTCAGCTTAGCAAAGAAGATTGCAAAAGTGTAAGAGAAGAATTGAAAAAGTTGTTGCAATACTAGAATTTCCAACTTTGACACAATACCTTGAAAAATACTGATACATGATACCATTTTCGATACCACAGGGGAAAATGCCATATGTGACCCTGGACCACAAAACCAGTCATAAGTTGTGCGGGTATATTTCTGGCAATAACCAACAATACATTGTATGGGTCAAAATCGATGTTCTTTTATGCCAAAATCATTAGGATATTAAGTATTCATGTTCCATGAAGATATTTTTTGTATTTTGTCATGTTTTTTATCCCTATATGACTAAATAATTCAGTACACATATCTCCAAAACCAGCACAAGATACCTTCAAGTTCAGGAGCGCTGCCCACTGGTTAGAAATATCTGGGCTATTCATACCTAGCTCAATCAAGGTCCAGACCTCTATGAAGCACGATGGAGTTTAATATCCAGGTTCAGGTAATAGTTATGTTAAGAAATAATCACACTGAGACTTTGAGAAAAATAATTGCCCCATTCAAGGCTTTGGTTTACTTAGCAAAGTTTCAACATAAAAACGACAACATAAAAAACGTGTAGTCTTCACCACGGAGATCGGTGTCGAACATGCATCACATATTTATTGAAACACAGGGTTAAAGATCCTCCCAATATAGACCATATAAGGTCAATGAAAGTTTGACTAACTCCTACTTGCACTAGCATACAAAATTCCATTTGCAAAAACATAACACATACGTCATCTTCATGCACTTTACCTACTCAAAAACTTGTTGCAAAAACTGCAAAAATATGATATTATCGTATGTTACAAAATCCCTAATGCTTCTACAGGATACATCTCAGACACACAGAAACACGCTTTAGAAACATAACGGTAGAGAACATGTATCTGGACCACACCTGCTACAAATTAATTTATACACAATTGTTAATTGACCGTTCGCAAAGACCTGCCCCCTTTACTGTTGCTATGTCGGACAAGCCATGGCGCTCTCACGCCACACACGTTCTCACATAGAGAAAATACATTGCGGAGCAAAGAGGATACTGACAACACACCGACAGACAGGACAGAGCAAGTTACTTTTGATATGAAACAAAGTCTCAACTTTGAAATTGTAATTTTTAAAATAAATTTAAACAATAAATACCGTTTTGTGGCTCTTTAATGTGTGGTGATCAATGTAGCGCCTCAGTTAAAGCTACTCGTGAACCGATCGTCTCTTCCTTCTAGTTCATTGATAAGCACGAAATAAACATGAATGAACACTAAAAGAAATGTTTTTTTCAACCACGGAAAGACGTCAGTACGCACCGTTTTTCAAGTGCAAGTCCACCGACGTTAATCTACTAACTCTCCTGACTGCTTTGTCAGACAAACCGGCAGATTCGGCGATGTGATTGGTCAGATCGCCTGTTAATCAAACTCGCGGCAAAGGGTGAATTCCAAGTGAATATAGAAATTAATTTATACACAATTGTTAATTCCAGGTGAATAAAGTTGATTTTCCGATGTATATCAACTCTATTCACCAACTTGTTCATTTCCCCATCAAACTTTTCTTGAACCATCATCAGTTTAATCATTTTCGATAACACTTTGTGAAATCTCTCAATCTTTCTTAGCAATCTCATCATTCATGTTCCCCTCATTAGAAGGGTCTCCTGACCCTGGTTCAGGCTCGATCCTCTTCTTTTTCTCTTTCCTGGCCTCCTCTTTGGACCTTTTGTTCAAAGTCACTCATATCAACTATAATTTCTGAAATGGATTTATTATGTGAAGTCACTATATCATTTTGGTCATTTGACACTTCAATTTCCTACCGTAAATATATATAACATTTTTTATTATTATTAGTAGGCTAATATGCATTGCTAAGGACTTTTGGACAACTTTAAAGGCGATTTTCTCAATATTCATGAACTGCATTGTTTTATTGTTTTATGTTTCCTGGGGTGCACTTATAATGTTAGAATGCTTTTTACATAAACAAATTGTCATAATTTTTAAATGAAAGACATTTTTTTCTACCCTGGTTTTAGCCCTCTGCTCTGAACGCTCTGTTTTAAGGGGCGTGTTCGCTGTGAGACTTCAGTGCAAACTCCCACTGCTGTGATTGGCTAACGTCTTTCCATTTTAAAATAGTATTACTCTCTCTTTTAGCGCATTTTTACTATTACAGCGCTCATGGTTAACTAATCGTGAAAAAAAGTGTTGCATTACATTTAGATCTATGGCATTATATTAAGATTGTGGCATGAAAGGTTGCAGTGATTATCATTGTAGCATTATCATATCATTACATAGGGTAATTTTGTTTAAAGTCAATGGTAACCAAAACCAAAACAGTAAACAATCCCTTTAAGCAAAAGTCTAATTTTGCTCTCTATTTATTCTCATTGCTGTCTAGGACGAACCATTAATGTTTTTTTTTTGCAAGTTTTTCTTTTAGGCTCCCCCAAACAAGGAAATAGACCTTGGGAATATTCTAGCTGTAGCACAGAAGGACTATGGGTTCCAATATCACTGGCCTTGCTTTGACCAATGCCCTTGTGTCCCTCAGCATGCCACTTACTGCCGCGCCGCTCCAGGGGAAGCCCAGCGTGCCACCACTATCACCCTGCAATCTGTCAAACCATGACAACCTTTTAAAAGAGCTTTGGCCCCACAGACGCTCAAGTAAACACATACAGGCTGTTGAACAATGTCACAACGGGGAGCAGTTCAACAGTCACAGTATTAATATGGCTTCACCTCCCTTATCCACATTAAAATACCATTTAAAATTGCTTAAATTGGACAACTGAGAGTCCATGCTATTTAAGAGTTCATTGGAGTTCAAACCATAAGAATTTAGCAGCATTTCCAGTCACCAGGCATTTTAGATATACAATAGTTTTACCTCCTGGATATATACATATTTATTTTTTGTTTGTACAATATATATATTGGTGTGTGTGTGTGTGTGTGCGTGTGTCACTGGGGGGTGGGGGGGGGGACAATAAGTAAAATTTACTTAATTCTACTTTGGTAAGTAAAATTCACATATGGAATTAAGTAAACGAAGTTAAGTAAAATTAACAAAGAAAATAAATAACTTTTAACTTGGCCAGTAAAAGGTTGCTGAGAATTTTCTACTTTTTTTTTTTTTTAAGTTTCCTTTGCAATACTTTTTACTCAAACAATATAAATTAAACCATGCTTTTAAAGTGTATGCTTTACTTAGAAAAATCTAAGTAAATAACACAATAGATATTGTGTAGACACCATATTTACATAATAGAAATAATACAGCATCTGGACACAGACCTCAATATATGGTCCACAATACACAATGACGGTAACATTCAATTGATCATTTTTGAATGAGTCATTTTTGAGTAGAAAAATAACTGTCACAAAATGGCAAGTTACTGAACCTAACAACAAAATCAATGATACAACAGTGTAAATAGAGCTGGAAAACATCAAAAATCAACCTTATTTATTATTTAAGCCCCAGTGCATGATGGGAACACCAGTATCAGAAAAGTTTAGTAGTTTTACTTAATTTTATAACGTTGATTACTCTTTCATTTCTACAAGCTTGAATTGAGTACTAATATAGAAAGTTTTTTTGTATTCTTGCCTTAACTAACTTTTTCATGTAGAAATTACATTCATTTATTTTGTGTGTGTGTGTGTGTGTGTGTGTGTGTGTGTGTGTGTGTGTGTGTGTGTGTGTGTGTGTGTGTGTGTGTGTGTGTGTGTGTGTGTGTGTGTGTGTGTGTGTATTTACTTCACCACAGAATCATTTTTATCAGTGTGTGACTGTGTGTGTGTATGCATGTATGTACATCTTTACTTGTTTTACTTCTTATATATATATATATATATATATATATATATATATATATATATATATATATATATATATATATATATATATATATATATATATAGCCTGTCCAAACAAATAATAAATCTATTATATCTATTATATAATCTATTATATTTAATATATAGCCTATATATAAACTTATGACCAGGGCCACACAGAATCTCTGGACTTTTTTTATTTCTGCTGTGAACTTGTGGAAAAATCTTCTGAATTATGCAGATTGTTTTTAATTCATTATAAATATATTATTGTAGTATTGGAACTGAAAACATTACAAATAAAATATTATTATTAAAATAATATTATTATTATTTAAATAAAATAACTTATATTGTATTTAAAGTTTACAGTACAAATCCAAATATAGAACAACTTGACTTTTAAACAAAGCTAGATCTCTCTTATAGTACATCCACTAAAAGATGGAGAAAATGTTGCTTTATCAATTGTATTGTACACAAATCATTAAATAAACAATTTCATATCATTCAACAATAGAGCAAAATAAATAAATACCTACCTAAGTAAATAAATGAACAAATTTTAATAGCTATAGTTTTTTTACAGTTTTCTTATTACTCCACGATCACTGATCTCACAAAAGTCAAGTCAATCATCACAGACTACCTTCACAATCGCACGTGCAGGTTCTCAATGAAGGGCACTAATCTGTGGAAATCTGCAGATTTTCCTGCGGAATTCTCCAGGTGCAGATTCCGTGTGGGCCTGCTTATGACCTTGGTTCAAATAACACAGGTTTCACTGTGGCAACTAATATACTTTAATTTTCTACTCGTTAATTAACTCATTAAATAAGCACTCTACGTAATATTTGGTTGGCAACATTGGAACACTTGTTGTCCACTGATCATCTTTGCTGGAGGCAAACAACAACATACTACAAATCTTGCCAATCCAGGCTCATTGTAAAACATGCCTGTGGCGACATTTCTGTACAATTATATTATGTTGCTTCTTGCACATTTCACGACACATCCAAATTTTTCCAGTGAGTGGCATTAAAAGCATGTTCAGTATTCTCTAAAACAGATGAACATGAATGTGGCAACATTTTATTGCGTTGGTTGTTGTACATAGCAGTTGTTTGTAAAAAGTAAATATCCGGTGAGTGACACTAAAGCAAGTTTGAACTTACCATCTACACTAAACCCTACTTAAAGGGTTAGTTCACCCAAAATTGAAAATAAAGTCAGTAATTACTCACCCTCATGTTGTTCCAACCATGTAAGACCTTCGTTCATCTTCGGAACATAATTTAGTATATTTTTGATGAAATCTGAGAGCTGTCTCACTCCTCCATAGGCTTTCAGAGGGAATGAAACTTGATGGCCCAGAATAGTAAGTAAAAACGTCATTTAAGGAGTCCAAATGACTACAGTGGCTCTGTATTAAGTCTATCATGCGACGAAAATACTTTTTGAGCGCAAAAACAACAAAAATAACGACTTTATCCCACTATTATTGTTGTTCAATTTGAGCCTCTGACGAGAGTTTGCGGGAGTGCCACGACGCATGCGCGAGAACTGAGATTAGTAGTAGTAGAATCTACTACTAATAATCTCAGTTCTCGCGCATGCGTCGTGGCACTCCCGCCCACTGAAGTGCCTTGCAACATGCAGCATTATTCAATGTGTTGACATAATTTCCCCTGAAACGGCTCAAGCTGTTAGCAGCTCCTCCCCTTTTTTGAAACAGCCAATAGCGTTTCGTTAATATCGCAGTTTGACTAGAGCCTTTCTGTTTGGTAAAGCCAGAGTTTCCTCCTAATCTCTAACTGTTTATCATCACAATCTCCTCCATATCACTTTGAAATACAGCATTCTGTGCAGAATTTAAATGGGTCTGATATGTTTTGTTGTCCGCACCTACTCGCGCATATGATCCGTGCTGCACTCGCGTCTCGTGTCTCTAGTCAGCGGCTCTGGTCTAGACCATGTCTGTGTGCGCTGCAGTGGTGCGTGAAAGTAACGTGAAACCAGACTTCATTCGCCTCAACTGAAAGCATATTTACACAGTCTGAATCGTTTCCTATCGCATGTATAGTGCGCAAAGTGCCATTCACTATGTAGAAAATAGTAAATGTGTGAACAGCTGACCGATTTCAATCTCAGCTTCAGCGTCTATTTATAGTATAGGGGGCGTGCGCTTAAGATTCTAGAGACCATTTGATTGGACAGAAGATTTGACGAGAAGGTGAAGTCTGCGATGATGTCATCAAAATCTGTGATCCATTTTAACGGAAGTGAGAGACTGTAAGTTTTGAATGCTTATATCTCCTAAATGCGAATTTTGTCATTGTTTTGGAACACACCAGCTTATTCATAACCTTAAGGCTAACATAGTCATACTAAAAGCAAAAAAAATTCCATTTTGATTTCAGGGGGCCTTTAACCTAAACCTAACCAAAAGTGTTAAAGGAGCTGTATGTAGGACTGTGGCCAAAACTGGTACTGCAATCACTTTCAAATTACTGCAAGTACCCCAACTCGAGGTTGCCAGATAGGCTGCAGGATCCAGCGGGAACGTAGGCTGCTACACGGAGCTTTCAATGGCAAGTGACGAGTCGTACACAGTAAGACAAGCGTTTTTGTCATAAGTAGGCTAACAAATAACAAACATTGACACAGCAAGTATAACGCGGGACAAATTACGCCATGTCAGCGTTCAATATCAACAATGGCTATCACATGGTTGATTTCAGTCCCATCAGAAACGATTGAGAGTAACTAAATAACATTTGCAATGGTCATACAGGTCAACTTGCAGCATGTTTTATCCACTATATATACGAAGAAAGAATGAGGAATAATTTTTACCGAGGTAACGTTAGGCTACTGTCTCAAATAAGTTTTCACATTGCCATAATAGGCGTGCTAATGTTGTTTTCATCAGCGTCTCAGCATAATGACAGAGAAACGGGCTCTGATAATGCATTACTAATGTTAGCAATGACGACTCGCCATTTTTATTTACCAAACAATTCCTTAACGTTACCTTTTCAATTCAATGACCCACCTCCTCCATCTGCGCTAACCTAACGTTACTTTGCATGAACATGCACAACTTTGTTCGACTGTCGTGAATATTTGAAATGTCCATTTACATTAAGTACAAGTTAGCCAAACATAGATTAACCTTACCTGTCCAGGAGAAAATTAGCAATTGCGTCAGTCTTCAAATTCTTCTCCGTTTTCAGCCGTCTCCATCTTTCAAAGGCATCTCCTATACAAATCCTTGTTTTATTTCGGACACTGTCACGACGTTTTTCTGATTCATATCGAGGTCGTTTAGGTTTCGTAAAGTTAGACATTGTTTATCCAGAAAGTTTGTAGCTGCAGCTGTGGTAACTAGCAGAGCTGGCAACCCGAATGCAGAAACACTACTGACTTCGTGATTGGTAGATAGGTGGAGGGCGGCGCTTCAGGCATGACACAACATGTCAACATCAACATCAGTTGAGGGCTGCAACTCCAATTTTAAAATGACAATATCTTGGCCGGACAACTGTTGTCAGTGATATAAGTATTTGAAATTAACATGATTTTTTAATGTCTATTGACATATTAGGGCCATTTTATGATTAATTGAAATACATTTCTTACATACAGTTCCTTTAACAAAAGAAAAAATCTAAAGCAAGTAATTGAGCTTTTTTATTGTAACTGGTGTTTCGCAGGACCAGGTGATCTACTGAGCAAGTTTACTACATCAGAAAAGTCATTACATATACAGACTGACGGCAGGTCTGGACTTTTTCACAGCTTTCATTGGCCAAGGACTGCCCAAGAGGATGTTTGACTGACACTAGTTTGATTAGACGTTAGGCTTGATTTAGAGAGCCGTCATATAAGGCCTCCTCTCCTAGAGCTCGGCTAAGCGGTAGGAAAGTATGCTAGGTCTTTAGGCTCTCCTGAAGCCTCCTTGGCTACTGACCTCAGTGTGGGGTGTGCTCTCGCCTTTCTATGTACTGCCCTGGGGTTAGAGTGTTTCCTAGGCCTCTTGTTTGAGGCCTCCACTCTTCAGGGCTGCCTAAACAGAAGTTCTCTATTCTCTGTGAGCATCCTTGGACGCTGGCCCGAATATGAGCGTAGTTAGGCTTCCTCTTTTTAGAGTCATCCTGTTGTGGCCTCCGTTCTTGATCTGGCCTATGATCGTTGCTGGTGCACATTAGGGATGTGCACCAGCTTAGCCTTTGACCAGTGTTGGGGTAGTTACTCAAAAAAAGTAATTAGTTACTAGTTACTAGTTACATCTGTAAATTGTAATGAGATTACTTTACTGTATTTGAAAAGTAACTACACTACTTATTACTTTACTTTCCCATTTCTTAATTTACCGTGTAGATATATGGACAAACATCATGGCTCTATGGCAGTGTTTCCCCAAACAAACAAAAAGGACTACTGTCAAATAAAGATAAAGAAAATAATAAGAACAAATAATTTAAATACAAGCAGCAGCACAAATAAATACTATTGAGCAAAGACACTAATACAATAAACAATGCTTTTCAGGTTTTTCAGGTACGTCTAACATTAGTTTTCAGGTACAGAAATCAAATGTAAAATAACATTGCATATTTGACTGTATAAATTAAACATTAATCCTATTAAATTTACAAAATCTATTCAATCAAGAGCAGTGAGTGATGCCCTTTGTTGTTTGACATTAAACAGACAGCAGTAAAGGCTACTGCCCCTTTAAGACCTAATAAAACTGCCCCTTTAAGACCTAATAATACTGCCCCTTTAAGACCTAATGCTCGGATATGCGTCGTTTTAAGGCATATACAGACTATGTCTGCTAGGATACTCATCAAGATGGGCATGTTGACATAGTTTTGTGTGAGTTTGTCCGTTCAAGAGCCAAACTTGAAAGATAACTCAATATTTGCGCACTGTGAGACGTGTGCGCGCTTTCGGATGAGTGCACATAGACAAAATATTCTCACAGCGCGCGCAACTTCTCATTTGTGATGACGGCGAAAATGACTGGTATTCGAACATACTGCAGCACTATATGCATTGAACAAAGTTTACAAAGAGCGAATTTGAAGGACTTTTACACAGCATCCATGCTCTTGTCAGACGGCACCTCGGTTGGGAAACACTGTTCTATGGCAACGGTGCACGCAGCACTTAAACATATCAGATCTTTACACACAGGCAAACGCGGCTTGAGTAACGCAGGAAAGCGCGTTCCTATAGTCTAGTAAAGTAGTGTAGTTACCAATATCTTTAGTGTAATGCGCAGTGTTGGGGTAGTTACTCAAAAAAAGTAATTAGTTACTAGTTACTAGTTACATCTGTAAATTGTAATGAGATTACTTTACTAGTTACTGTATTTGAAAAGTAACTACACTACTTATTACTTTACTTTCCCATTTCTTAATTTACCGTGTAGATATATGGACAAACATCATGGCTCTATGGCAGTGTTTCCCCAAACAAACAAAAAGGACTACTGTCAAATAAAGATAAAGAAAATAATAAGAACAAATAATTTAAATACAAGCAGCAGCACAAATAAATACTATTGAGCAAAGACACTAATAAAATAAACAATGCTTTTCAGGTTTTTCAGGTACGTCTAACATTAGTTCCCTTTCGAACGGTCAGTTCGTACTGCGTCTTTAAGACGCTGTATGGGTAGGTTCTCCTACTCTCGAATATACTGAAGTAATTGTAAAATCACGCAGTGCTACTGCCCAGTCAAAACAGTGTCGAGACATCTCGCACGCTATTGGCTGGCCAGTGGGAACTGCATGAACCAATGGCAGAACAGCGTAATCTGAGCGAACCAAAGGGCACAAGGCCCGCGAAGCTGAGCGCAAGAGCCCGCGAAAGGGGCATATAAAATACGCTGTAACTGTCAAAAACGTCAGATTAATCTCCTTCAGCGACGATCTACGGTCCTCGCTGATAAACTCGAACTACACCACCTTCACCGTGAATTGACGAGCCTGCAGCGGAATAGCGAACTAACCAGCCCGGACGTCCTGCGAGAGTCAGCGGCCTGCTGTATTTTTCAGCGCGCTCAAATCGCCAGCGATCCCGCGAGCTGTCACGCCTTTCCCCTGCGCTCTTTGGTGAAACACTACGGTGTATCCTTTCTGTACAATACTGAGAAAAACATATCACTTGTGTGCAGTACTTACCTGCACTAGGAGGATAACCACGACGGGTGCGTGATCTGTCTGGGCAAGGCCCACGCGGACGCTGCTCTTGCCGGGTCCGGCTGCTCTCACTGCGAGGGTATGCCCATTTCCTCCCTCCGTTCGCGGATAGCGCTCTTTTCAGAGCGCGACCCCGGCCCTCGCGCTCTCCCGTTCCCCTTTCCGCCCGAGCCGCGGCGGGAAAGAACGGCGGAGCCAGAGGGCTGAGTATACCGAGGCTAGCGAGTTCACGTCGGCCCAGTGCCCGCGTGACTCGTCTTCACCTCAGAGATTCCTCTGTGATTCTGAGATTCCTCACCTCAGAGATTCCTCACCTTCCCCTGTGACTTTCCCTCGATCGGACCTGCTCCCTCCGCTCAACGCTGAGGGCTTGGTCTCATTCTGCGGCAATGAGGAAGACGAATCCGCACGATTACCAACGTCTCGCTCTTCCTCTTCTCTCACTCGGGCCGCGCTAAGAAGCGCCGCGGACAGAGAATGCCAGAGTGGACGAGCGAACTAATGCCGGAGCTTCCCGCATTACTCGCTCTCAGACTGCTAGAGATATTGAGAGCGCGGCCGTTACAGACTCCGCTTTCTACAGCGGCAGCGCGTGCTCCCTCTCTCTCTCTCAGCGCGCGCTCACTATCGAGAGCGTGACTTACGTCATTGCTGTCTAGCGCATAATGGCGGCCAAGCCCTGCGCCTTTTTCACTCTCTATCACTTCTCTCAGTTCTATTCAGACGACTAGAGAGGTTCAACAATGTAGTAAACGAGCCTGTTATGAAGCACGCCCACACTACAAAACCAAAACACCATCGAGAGCGCGACTTACATCATAGCCACGCCCTCTGCTGTTACGTGCACTTTCGCACACAGGGTCGCTGGTTCGAGCCCAGCTCTCACAGGTTTCTCATGGAGTCTCAATTAAGTGAATGGCGGCCAAGCACTCCACCACTTCTCTCAGTCCCCTATTCAGGCGACTGAAGAGGTTCAACAGTGTAGTAAACGAGCCTGTTATGAAGCACGCCCCCCCTACAAACCAAAACACCGCCGAGAGCACGACTTACGTCATAGCCACGCCCTCTGCTGTTACGTGCACTTTCGCACACAGGGTTGCTGGTTCGAGCCCCGCTCTCACAGGTTTCTCATTGAGTCTCAATTTAGTGAATGGCGGCCAAGCACTCCACCACTTCTCTCAGTCCCCTATTCAGGTGACTGAAGAGGTTCAACAGTGTAGTAAACGAGCCTGTTATGAAGCACACCCTACATACCAAACACAGTTGAGAGCGCGACTTACGTCATAGCCACGCCCTCTGCTGTTACGGTGCACTTTTGCACACAGGGTTGCCGGTTCGAGCCCCGCTCTCACAGGTTTCTCAGTGAGTCTCAATTTAGTGAATGGTGGCCAAGCACTCCACCACTTCTCTCAGTCACCTATTCAGGTGAATGGAGAGGTTCACCATTACAGTAAACGAGCCTGTTATAAAACATGCACGCCTGTACACAAAACGTTGTATTAACGGCGATCCTAATAAACAATTAAGAGTTTTTTCCTCTGTTATGACTGCAGGCAGTGTGTCCCCTACATAGGGTGTACCCCTATGCACTGTTAATTCAGCGCTATAGAACCACTCAAAAGTCCTGCTGTGGCTGGATTACCACCACAGACTTCCTTTACATTCTCTCAATCCCCTCAGTTCAGGCGACTGGAGATGTAAATATTGCAGTCAACTAGCCTGTTGTCAAACATGCTCGCCTGTCCACCAATGCTGTTTTAACAACGACCTTACTAAAATACGTGCACCTTGCACATAAGCACTGTTCTCACAGATTTTCGCTCTTTAGCGCGCGCCCACTACAAGTGTGCTCCGCTACACATAAGTGCTGTCCGCACAGTGTCACAAACACAAACCAACCGGCGGACATCTGAACAGAGCCCTTATCAAATGGCTTTCAGAATGCTGACAAAACTGAACACAGAAAGCAGCCCTGACAGGCTGATCAGGAAGAGAGGAGGTTTGAGTCCCGCCCAAGCCGGTCCGCCTCCCAAAAGACTCTGAGTCTCCTCACGGCCCGTTTTTTGTTCCGGTCAGGGAGAAAAACATACTGTTCTGAATGTTTTTTCATGCAATGATTGTAAACTACGAGTCTGCTTAATGCGTGTTCCCTGCATTTTACCGCCATAAAGGCGAGTCTTTTGAGATTCGCGTTCGACGGGAAGGCTTATCAGTACACAGTCCTGCCATTTGGCCTGTCCCTGGCCCTCCGCACTTTCATGAGGTGCATGGATGCAGCTCTCTCCCCCTTAAGACAAGCGGGAATGCGCATTCTGAACTACCTCGACGACTGGCTCATACTGGCCCAGTCAGAGGAAGAAATAAAATCTCACAAATCTATGCTACTCAGCCATCTAGAATGCCTGGGTCTCAGAATAAATACAGCCAAGAGCTTATTGCTTCCCAGGCAGAGAACCTCCTTCCTGGGAACGATTTTAGACTCAGCCCAAATGAGGGCGTGGCTATTGGACGAACGCGCTCTGACTACACAGCAGCTTGCATGTTCATTCAAAATGGGAACCAACACACCCCTAAAAAATTTCAGAGAATGCTAGGCCTAATGGCAAAAGCTTCTCCAGTACTTCCGCTGGGTATGAAGCACATGCGCCCCCTGCAGTACTGGCTGAAATCACGGGTTCCTTCCCAAGCGTGGCATTCAGGCCAGCTTTGGATCAAAGTGGGCCGCGGCTGTGTCAAAGCCCTGGCCCCGTGGTCACTTGGAAACAGTTTCCAGACGGGTGGTGGTCACCACGGACACCTCCAACTCAGTTTGGGGCGCTCTGTACGAGGGCGAACCGGCCTTCGGCTCATGGTCGAGCACGGAGTCACGGTTGCACATAAACTGCCTAGAAATGCTGGCAGTAGTGCTAGCCCTCAAGACTTTTTTACCACGTCTCTCAGGTCACCATGTTCTAGTCCGCACGGACAACACGAACTGTGATCTCCTACATAAACCGCCAAGGCGGGCTCAGGTCGAGATGGCTCAACCAACAGGTCAGACATCTCCTCCTATGGGCAAAAGGCAAATTACATTCACTAAAAAGCAGTGCATGTGCCAGGCAGACTGAACCAGGGAGCAGACATGCTCTCCAGGGGCCTCGTGTCCCCGGGGGAATGGGCCATCCATTCCTAAATGGTTCAAATGATATGGAGTGTTTTTGGGAGGGCAGAGGTCGACCTCTTCGCCTCCGAAGACAACTGTCATTGCCCAATCTATTTTTCAAAGAACAAGGATGCGCTGGCCCACAAATGGCCCAGCTGCATACTTTATGCTTTTCCACCAGTACCGCTCATTCCCCAAATTTTAAAAAGGATCAGGGAATGAGAGCACACAGTCCTGCTAGTGGCTCCACTCTGGCGAACCCACATCAGGTTTCCCGAGTTGATTCAGTTACTATCAGCAGCCCCATGGCCAGTTCCCCTAAGGAAAGATCTCCTTTCTGAGGCGAACGGGACAATCCGGCACCCCCACCCCAAAATTGTGGGCGTTACATGTTTGGCAACTCAAGGGGGGCTCAAGAACCTCCCAGTGAGTGTCTTGAGCACCGTCAGTGAAGCTAGAGCTCCGTCTACTAGACGTCTCTATGCCCTTAAATGGTCAGTGTTCTCTGACTGGTGTTCAGTCAGGAACTATAACCCAGTGTCATGCGAGATATCACAATTCTTGTTTTTCTATAAGAGATGTTGGATGCAGGACACACTCCATCCACACTCAAAGTCTACACGGCAGCTATCGCCGCATCCCATACGCCTATAGCTGGCCAATCAGTACGCAGACACACCATGGTCATAAAATTCTTAAAAGGAGCCAGGAGGCTTAACCCCCTTCTCCCTCCTACGGTGCCATCCTGGGACCTTCATTGGTCCTAAGAGCACTAAAAAGACCTCCCTTCGAGCCGCTGCAGACGGCTGAATTAAAGCCACTTTCGCTGAAAACTGCCCTGCTACTAGCACTGGCATCTGTTAAGCGTGTCAGTGACATTCAAGCGTTATCTGTGAACGCATCATGTTTAGATTTGGCCCAGGCGATTCTAAAGTCATCCTCAAACCAGGGCATGGTTATGTACCTAAAGTGCTTTCAACACCGTTCAAAGCACAGGTAATCACTCTCTCTGCCCTCCCCACTTCGGAGGATGAGAGACAGTTACACCTGCTCGGCCCTGTTAGGTCGCTTAGAGCATATATTGAGCGGTCCTCCCACTTTAGACAGTCGGAGCAGCTCTTTGTAAGTTTTGGTGACCGAACTAAGGAACTTCCGGTCACCAAACAAAACCTAGCCAGATGGCTAGCGGACGCGATAGCGTTAGCATATGACACTATGGGCCTCCAATGCCCCATAGGTGTCAAAGCTCACTCCACCAGAGGCATGGCCTCCTCTTGGGCGTGGTCTAGTGGAGTTTTTCTATGGGTGACATTTGTAGATCGGCAGGTTGGTCCTCACCATCTACTTTAACCAGATTCTTCAGTCTGGATGTCCCTGCACTGCAGGCACAAGTCCTCGCTGTATAAAAATACTAAGACGGCCTAACGAATATCAGACGGCCTTGTAAGCCCGTCGCCGTCATAAGTTGGCATTGGGGCCTTCATATGCTTCAATGCTTACACATTCCTTATAGTTACCGGCCTCTATGAGCCCAGTAGTATAAGACGTGTGTACATATATATTATTAATATAAATGATGTGTCAGTAACTCTAGTCTTGAGCCCTTTCTAATAAGTGTTCAAACTTGAGGGAGTACATGTCACTGCGCTTATCATAGCACGGCGGGATTTTACAGGTTCCCATACAGCGTCTTAAAGACGCAGTACGAACTGACCGTTCGAAAGGGAACGTACTCGGTTACTTAACGTAACCTCGGTTCCCTGAGATAAGGGAAGGAGTACTGCGTAGACGGCCGTGCTATGGCGCTGACTCGGGTGATCGTCGCTTCAGTCGATTTAACCTGACGTTTTTGACAGTTACAGCGTATTTTATATGCCCCTTTCGCGGGCTCTTGCGCTCAGCTTCGCGGGCCTTGTGCCCTTTGGTTCGCTCAGATTACGCTGTTCTGCCATTGGTTCATGCAGTTCCCACTGGCCAGCCAATAGCGTGCGAGATGTCTCGACACTGTTTTGACTGGGCAGTAGCACTGCGTGATTTTACAATTACTTCAGTATATTCGAGAGTAGGAGAACCTACCCATACAGCGTCTTAAAGACGCAGTACTCCTTCCCTTATCTCAGGGAACCGAGGTTACGTTAAGTAACCGAGTACGTTTTCAGGTACAGAAATCAAATGTAAAATAACATTGCATATTTGACTGTATAAATTAAACATTAATCCTATTAAATTTACAAAATCTATTCAATCAAGAGCAGTGAGTGATGCCCTTGTCTTTTGTTGTTTGACATTAAACAGACAGCAGTAAAGGCTACTGCCCCTTTAAGACCTAATAAAACTGCCCCTTTAAGACCTAATAAAACTGCCCCTTTAAGACCCAATGCTCGGATATGCGTCGTTTTAAGGCATATACAGACTATGTCTGCTAGGATACTCATCAAGATGGGCATGTTGACATAGTTTTGTGTGAGTTTGTCCGTTCAAGAGCCAAACTTGAAAGATAACTCAATATTTGCGCACTGTGAGACGTGTGCGCGCTTTCGGATGAGTGCACATAGACAAAATATTCTCACAGCGCGCGCAACTTCTCATTTGTGACGACGGCGAAAATGACTGGTATTCGAACATACTGCAGCACTATATGCATTGAACAAAGTTTACAAAGAGAGAATTTGAAGGACTTTTACACGGCATCCATGCTCTTGTCAGACGGCACCTCGGTTGGGAAACACTGTTCTATGGCAACGGTGCACGCAGCACTTAAACATATCAGATCTTTACACACAGGCAAACGCGGCTTGAGTAACGCAGGAAAGCGCGTTCCTATAGTCTAGTAAAGTAGTGTAGTTACCAATATTTTTAGTGTAATGCGTTACTTTACTTCGTTACCCAAAAAAGTAATATCGTTACTGTAATCCGTTATTTTGTAACTCGTTACCCCCAACACTGGTAATGCGTTACTTTACTTTGTTACCCAAAAAAGTAATATCGTTACTGTAATCCGTTATTTTGTAACTCGTTACCCCCAACACTGCCTTTGACTTAGCTCAGCCAATATGGTCCTCATCCCTTCAGCATAGCAGTGTGGATATTCTGTTCCCCATAGCGACCCCTTGGGGGCCGAAGTGCGAGTTCCCTTTCGAAAGGGAACGTCTCAGGTTATGCATGTATCCATGGTTCCCTGAGAATAGGAAATGAGACGCTGCGTCCCTTTGTCATGCTTCTGGTTTTCCTGTACATGTCTCCTTCAGACAAAAATTGCATGACATATTTCACTGGAGCCATTTTATACAGTACTCGCGGTCACACCGTCATAAGCCAATGTCAAGTCAAGTCAACCTTATTTATATAGCGCTTTTAACAATGCAGATTGTTTCAAAGCAGCTTTACAGTGTTAATCAGGAAAATAATGCAACATCATTTTATTCAGCCGTATAGCCATTCTGGAGAAAATGATGTCATCAGTTAATTTCAATTATCATACAATGACAGTGTGGGCTTTAGATCAGTAATTAAATCAGTAATTTAGTTTATATGGTTAATTTAGTTTAATAATTAGATTTATTTGGATATTACGTTGAAAAATGTAGTGTCCCCAACTGAGCACGCCAAGCCAGAGGCAATGTCAAGTGCATTGTCGTGTTTAGACTCATGCTTCAGACACAGGTCAAGACTGTATTTCATTATAGTTACATTTTAAATGGGTGGTAATCTAAGTATTTTAGATTACCAAAGTGATTACTTTGAATTTGAATGTCATTTATTTCATTTAATCATTAATGTAATCTGTGACAGGCAATTCATTTAAACAGAAATTAGTGATTCTCAGACTCTGACACTGCAAAAACATCCTAAGATACATTTATGCTCATAATTTTAAACCCCTTGCAGAATATACAAAATTTTAGTGATTTTATGGATCTGGGATCATACGAATTGCACTTTTTTTTTATTTAGTACTGTCCTGAATAAGCTATTTCATAGAATAGATGTTTATATACTCCACAAGACAAAATGACTGAATTGATACAAATTTCCACATTAAAAAATGTACATACCCTTGCATCTTAAATGTCTGTCGTTACCTGGATGATCCACAACTGTTTTCATGTTTCATGTTAAGTAATTTGTTTAGGTAATTGCGACTTTTTATTTCACAATTCTGACATCTTTTCTGAGAATTGTGAGATGTAAACTCGCAATTGTGAGTTAAATGTCCAATTGTGATGAGGAAAAAAGACTGACTTTTTTGTCAGAATTGTGACTTTAATAAAAAATGTAAATAAAAAGGTAATTGCGACTTTTTATCTCATTATTCTGACTTTATTACACACAATTGTGAGTTTATGAAATGCAATTCTGACTTTATAACAGGCAAGTTATAAAGTTTAAAGTTGACTTGCGTCAGAATTGTGAGATAAGTCACAATTACCTTTATTATTGTTATATTTAATGGCAGAAACAAGTTTACATTAAACACAATGCATTAAGAGCAAACTTTTGAATTGATGTGTAAATTTCTTATTTTGTTTAAAGTTCATATTCTTTTCATTTAGTACTGCCCATCACAACTTACCCTGTTCATCCAATTCAAAAAGTTTTCAAAAAGATTACACACCCTAAATCTTAATGCATTGTGTTGCCTTCTTGATATCAGTATTTTTTTTTTTTTAAATGGGAAAATTGATGTTTAAAATAATATGCAAGAGGAAAACCCTGTCCTATGTATGGTGGTCCCTTTGTTTTGCATCCCTTATTAGTATTCCAAAGTATTCTAAAGTATTTAGATTAAGTTTTAAAACTTATGTAATCTAATTAAAAACATTACACATTTTTTTTCAAATCATGTATTTTGTAATCTGTAGTGAAATGCATTTTAAAGGTAAGCTTCCCAACCCTGTCAAGGCATTCCCCATAGCGACACAGGGGACACAGCATCTCATTCCCTATCCTCATGGAACCATAGTTTAACCTGAGACGTTATGTCATGCAAACATGAAAATGTATTAGTTTAAAAATCATGCACTATGGTAAAAGTGTTTTGTAATCATAACATTATACTGTGCAAAGAACCATGCGGAATTATGTTTTTATTAAACAATATTCTGCCCTGTAAACATAATTTGTGTGGAAAAAGAGTTGCTGGTGTTTTACTGCAATTAGTGTTCATTTTAGCTGGAAACTGCAGTGAATTTACATTTTTTGAGCTTTGCAAAAATTCAGGCAGAGGCACATTTTTCCAATGAGCCTAAGTTGAATATCGGTGTCCCCCGAGAACTATGAAAAAGGAATCATTTAATTACTGGCCCCACTTTATATTAGGTGGCCTTAACTACTATGTACTTACATCAAAAAATAAGTACAATGTACTTACTGTGTTTAAATTGTATTGCAAAACACCTTTGCTGATATTGAGGTGGGATGCGGGTAGGGTTAGGGACAGGTGTGGTGGTATGGGTAAGTTTAAGGGTAGGGTTAGGTGTAAGGGAAGTGTCAACTGTGTAATTACAATTGTAACTACAGAAATTAATTACAGATGTAATTACATGCAGGTATTTTTCAAAATGTAAGTACAATGTAAAAACATGTATGTACACAATAAGTGCATTGTATCAAATTATTAATTAAAATGTTAGTACATAGTAGTTAAGGCCGCCTAATATAAAGTGGGTCCCAATTACTAGTGACATAACACACAACAGACAGTTCATGTTATTTTTTGTCTCTCTCTTAAATACTTTTTTCCCCATTCTGTGCTGAAATGTTTTCCACTCATCTTAGATTTCTGTCATTCAGTCCGATGGGCTACAGCAAGTCTACAGTGAGTTAAGGCCGTTCAATTTGGCTATGACATAAATGAGAAGGTAGCATTTCCAGGATGGCGTTCCATTCTGAAACTTTTCTTCACATCACAGGAAAGCCATTGGACTGGTAAAGGCTCCTACTGCGTATTTACACTGCCGCTCTTTCATATCAGTCAGCGTCTGCCAGCATGAATTCCTGTGTAAATACATGTAGGCCGTCTCTGTGTGGGATTAAAAGGTCTGCGTAAACACACAATATGCCAGTCTTTCCAGAAAAATGCGGGGGGGGGGTTTTTGTGATTGTTGCGGGCAAAAATCCTTGATTATGCGGCACGTTTTCTTAAAAAATGAGATGGAAAATGCGGGATATTTATGCAATTTTATGCGATGAAATTGCGGGAACTTGCAAAAACTGCGGTTTGATGAAAAAGAGAAAAAAAGCACTACATCACAGAAAGTGCTGGGAATATTTAAGTTCCCATCTTGTTTTATTTAAGACCTTAATAAACACACGGCTCAAATTTACAAAACATTGAGTCAAACAAGTTCTGTAGCTTTACAAAAGGAATATGCTACAACTTGAAAAATTAATAAATAACTTCCTGTTTTTCAGAGGTAGCTATACAATACAGACATTTGAGTGCTTCCAATGCACAAAGTGCAATCTCTTAAAGGGTTAGTTCATCCAAAAATTTAAATTCTGTCATTAATGACGTCCCCTCATGTCGTTGGACACCCGTCAGACCTCCGTTCGTCTCTAAATAACGACTTATATAGTGATTACCGATTTCAAAACACAGCATCATGATGCTATGAATCAGTGAGTCGATTCATGATTCGGATCGCGTGTCAAACTGCTGAAATACGTGACTTTGGCGATCCGAACCGCTGAATCGACTCACCGATATCTATGGTTTCTCCACGGGTGTTTGCAGCTTTTCGATGATGTTCACGTCAGGTAATTACGTCACTTCAAAACTTTCCCATGGCAATAGGCAGAAATCGCGGCTCTTGTGTGAAGTAAACGAACATTTTTCAACTTTCTGCTAATATACATATGACTTTTTTTGCAACGAAAATGCGGGGATTATGAAATCATGCTAGCCCCGCATATTTTGCACGCGGAAATAGGCAATTTACGCGGCGAAAGTGCAGTGTATTTGAAAAAATGCGGCCCCCACATAAATATGCCGACTTTGGCTGATTATGCATTAAATCACGCGATCGCATAATCGCGTTTTTCTGGAGGGACTGATATGCTTGCTGCTTTGGTACTGCTTACAATCATTGTAGATGTAACTTGAACCATAATATAATTGGCTCATAATGCCGGAAGGGGGCCTCTTTCTCTGCAGGGGCCAGTGGTTTCAAAAGAAATATGGTGGCTCTGTAAATTGACAGAGACAAAATTAAATATTGTTTTGACTGACAGGAACAGAACGAACTAGTCCGTTCTCAGAACTCGTTTACTTTCATGCAGACAGTTACCTGCTCCCAGAACACGCTACAAAGTCTCCATTACAGCCCTTGCATATAGATGTAAGTCCAGAGGAGAGTGTTTCAACATAACTTGTCCTGTATAAGAAATAAGTGTACACAGACGTGTATGTTTAAGCTCCAGAGTGCCTGCAAATCCTTGCCCGGTTTCAGGTTTTTGAAAGGTTTGTCTTTTACCTTCTCTTAATCTCCTATGCAATCATAAACATATGCTTGCATGTAAACACAGACTCAATTAACAAGCCTCAGAGTTCGGTTAGCGTAAGATGTTGGCTGTCACAGGTTATTATAGGTATCTGTTGCCAGCAGTTACCATGTGGCCAGTGGCCATAGCAACGTTGTTTCCATGGATTTTGGCAAAGTTTCTTTTGTCATCACTGGTAAAAGTGTGTATTATCTGTATTAAGGTTAAAATAGGTAATGAGTGATACATGTAAGTGGCTTTTATTTAATAGGAATATGAATTTAACATTCATACAAGGACACAGACACTTTAAAATTTAAGAATAAATCACTGAAAACTTAATATTGACCAATAATCCGAAAAGTGTTCACAGCCTTACATTGTTAAGCATGAAACACATCAAAAGCTGTGCACACAAATATAGACACATGCACAAAAATGCAATCGAATTTCAATGTGTTTGTCTACACTGTAAAAAAAAATCCTAATTTTACGGACAATAACTCAGTTGTTTACAGTATTTTCCTGTAATTTTGAATTATGTTTAAAACTATGTAAAATTACAAACAATATCTGTAAATAAACAACTTGACTGTTATTTTAAGGATTATATAATTAATGACAAATTACAGTAATTCTCATTTTTATACAGGAAAATTACTGTATTATTTATACATTATTTTTCTGTTTTCATAAATTACATACAAATTCATGTAAAATTACAAAAAAAATCTGTAAATTAACAACTTTTTGAACTGTATTGTAACAAAATTACAGAACTAATCTGTAATAAAATGTTTAGCTCATTATATTAAAGGTTATGTGTCATACTAACAATTTAACATTATTCTTTGTAATTTTACAGTAAATCTTATTAGTTTCACTGTAAAAATAAAATCTTTAAAAAAAGGTAAATGACTGACAGCTACGGCTGCCAAACAAAAAACGTAAAATTAAAGTAAAATATCTTAATTCAAATAAAGTGCAAAAATTTTACGTAAATTTACATTAAAAGTTTGAGAGAGAACTGTTATTTTACAGATTTTTCCTTATTTAAATTAAGATATTTTACTTTAATTTTATGTTTTTGTTTGGCAGCCGTAGCTGCCAGTCATTTGACTTTTTTAATTATTATTTTTTTTACAGTGTAGGTGTATTTTACATTCAAACTGTAATTCTGGATACAAATATAACAAACTATATAGCAAACTAAATATCAAACAATAATCTGTTTTTAAAGAGTACAAAGCTGCACTGCTCTCCAGGTTGAAAGTTTCAAGCCTCTGCTCACACCACAAAACACCACTTGACCAATAAATTAAATATAACAGCAAATAAAAATAAATATACACAAGGTTATTTGCTGTCTTTCCGTGTTCACTTGAGCGTGATTGGTCAATCTGAACGTCATCTAGAAATCTGGCCAATGACAACTGTGCGCCTTCTACCGATCAAGTTTGAATATACACCCGTTGCCCGTGGCTCGCTTGCGGGCGAGGCTTCTAATCTGCAACAGGACCAGGGGCGTAAATCGCGGGGGGGACAGGGGGGACAGGACCCCCCCCAATCTGAGGGCTGTCCCCCCCTAAAAACCATGCTGAGTATTGTAAATAATATAACAATATACACTTAAAATAAATGTGTAAGTAGTGAAACAATACAAACGCAAACGGGGGGAAAAAAAATGCGTTTTAAGTTTAGAAACATTTTGAGTCCCCCCCTCCCCCCTTGCCTCACAGTGGTTTGATCCACCGCGCACCTCAACTAACGTTACATAGAACGTAGAAAAACCACCACACAAGTTTGGGGAGAGAACAAGGCTCTTCAGACAGCAGTTGTGAAACACCAGTAAGTAGCTGTCAAGGCTATTATATTCACTTTAAACGTCAGATGAAATTATTCTTTTCTCTTTAATACAGATAAGACAAAACACTGTTAACATCCCTTGCCCACCGCCGCCCCGCCCCGCCCCGCTCCGCTGTACAGTAATAACATCATTGAGTTCAGTTAGAGAACTGACAAAACTATTAAAAACTGAACGTGTCTGCTCAATACAGCACCAGCCGAACGAGCAAACCGCTGACAGACAAGATTATCGAAGATTTGGTTTCAAAGCGTAAAAGCGCCTATTTAAGGGAGTGTGTCATTGCACTGTTTTGTTGTTGTGTTTTTCATTACGAATTATAGGCTAATGAACCCAAAATTCAAGCAACCCGCCCCCAAATTCTACAAATTGGCTAATTCTAAACCGAAAGTTCAGTCAGATCTGTGTTGGGTTTTGCTCAATGTGATAATAAGTGGCAGATGAACCACTGGAGTCACATGGACCATTTTAACAATGTCTTTGCTTCCTTTCTGGTCCTTGAAAGTGTTCATTACAGGGCTTGCTGCAGTTGAATATCTAAATATCTGAATATCATAGTATAAAATACTATGTGGAGGACGCAAGATAATTTAATAATTATAATATGACCGCTTTGTGTTGTTGGTCAGATAAAATGACAGAGAAAAGAAAAACGGACATTAATAATTTTTCAGTGCACCAAAACACCCCCCAATTTTTTTTTTGTGGTACACATATCCTTACAAGTACGATTTTGGCTGCATTATTTGTGTCCCCTTCAAAAATTGCTCTTGAGAAATTTCATGTTTATTGTCCCCCCCAACTTTTAGATGAAATTTACGCCCCTGAACAGGACTGCTTCGGTCCGTCCATTAATGGCATTACATGGATCATTACATGGAACGTACTAACGTTACTTAAAGTTATTGACATTTTGATAAAGAAACATGCATGAATGAAGAATAAAGAGTAATGTTAAGCCGCCTTTCTCAGACAGCATGCAATCCCGTAATCAATTATCCTTTCAGTAAAATGCATTCAATTATCTCAAAATCCCTGTCATGTGAGGTATTCACTTGATTTAAACAGTCAGTTAATGTTATGTTTAGAGTTAAACAATTCAAGTTAACGTGGGGAATCCCGGCTGCGTGCCATTGTGCATCCGTTCTTAAAGGGGCAGCAGATTAATAAACTGCCATCTCAAAATTTGAATCAAACAACAAAAGACTAGAGAAGACCTTCTGTGTTTTTAAGAATCAAGTGATATTAATGCATAGAATATCATACAGTGAAGACTAAACAGTTTTATTCTGTAGTATTTCTTAATAAAATATCTATAAAATGAAATAACTATATTGTGATATCGTTATTGTGAAATAAAATGTCTCATGTATGTAGAATAATATGGTCATAATGCCCATCCCTACTGGTAGTTTTAAGATCAGGTTTTAAGTTAGTTTTAAGATCAAGCTTGTCATAAAAAGTAAAGGAGCTTTGGAATGAGTATCTGAGAACCCTGTCATGTTCAACAGAGAGTACAGGAATCCGCCATTCTTGGACTCTGAAGAATTATAGGCAAACCAGGATTTTGGATCTACTGTGAAGTTTTTGTATGGACCTGGTGAGTACATTTTGCAAGTCCATGTCTCTGTCAGTAAGTTGATAATTAATATTAATGTTTTATCAAACAAATTAATATTAATTTGTGTGTGTGTGTGTTGCTTCCCCCCTCATGATCCAGAAGTTTTGGGAATGGAAATCTGCCACATGATCTTCAGAGGAAGTGAGTATTCATGTCATATCCAACATTAATACTGTAACGGTAGCCTTATGTGTGTGGAAATGTGAACACAGGCAACTCAGCACCAAGGCACAAACGTAACTTGAGTTTAAAAGCATAGCTCACTCAAAATGAAAACTCCCACATCGTTAACTCACCCTCATGTCTTATCAAACTTGTATGACTTTCTTCTGTGAAACAAAATACTTTGAATAATGTTGGTAACCAAGCTACATTGGACCAAATTTTATGGACAATAATCACCAATAACCATCTCAAAGCTGAGCAGACTCTGTGTTCATATAGCCAGAATATCTCAATGTCAAATGTTGGAAAGGTACAAAAACAAAAGCCTCCCTTTTTAAGGACTTTTCAGTGAATCAATGTATTTTTCTTTCTTTCTTTTACAGATCCAGCTGATTATTGGAGATTTGGAAGAGGATTGCTCTATATCTGCTATGTCTGTCCCTTCTGGAGCAGAATCATGGACCTGTTGTATGTTTTGATTTATATTTCTTATTACACTATATAGCTTGGATTCTGAATTAAAAGGTAAATGTTTGTCCACATATATTATCAGAGCTATATGGAGCCCTCGGGGCTCAGTTGAATATAGAGGAAAACAATATAAAACTTATTTGGAAAATACAAAGCTAACAGTAAATGGCACAATTTACTGCAATTTAGCGCCTTTTCTTCCTGCGATGGCTGAGGAGGTTTGGAATGAACCGCCACATCCTCACACGCTTCTACAGCAGCACCATAGAGAGCCTGCTGACTGGCTGCATCACCACCTGGTACGGCAACAGTACCGCCCGCAGCCGCAAAGCCCTGCAAAGGGTAGTGCGCACGGCCAGCTGCATCATCGGAGGTGAGCTTCCCTCCCTCCAGGACATTTATGCCAGGCGGTGTGTGAAGAGAGCTCAGAGGATCATCAGAGACTCTAGCCACCCGAACCATGGGCTGCTCTCACTGCTGCCATCAGGCAGGCGGTACCGCAGCATCAGAACATGCACCAGCCGACTCCAGAACAGCTTCTTCCCACAAACAATTAGACTACTTAACTCCTGATCCATCAGGATCATAACACACACTGACAGAATATCACTCAGCACAACCCACTGTAGATACACACACATTATATACACATTTATTTATCATATAGCACCTATTGTACATTGGATCTCTACTGTGAATAATATTGTATACTGTACATTGTATATTATTATTATTATTATTATTATTATTATAGCTTAATGTATACTGTTTAATGTATGTTTAGTGTATATTGTTTAAAGTATATGTATATTGTAAGTATGTGTATATTGTTTAAGCTGTGAGAACTACACTCACATTGTGTAAATTATTTATTGTTTATTGTGGAGTATACTGTGCTGTGAGTAATTGTGGGCGCATCAGATGTGTAATCTGATGCTGCTTTAAATGTTGTACATGTCATGTCATGACTACTATGTTGCTCGGAACTGCACCTAAGAATTTCACCAACTGTTGCACTTGTGTATATGGTTGTGTGACAATAAAGTGATTTTATTTTATTTGACAATTTATTATTTTGTTATGAGGTGAAATCATAACCTCATCATGATATTAGTAACCCTAACTTACAAGATAAATGCAATTTTTAGTTTTTCAATTCCTCCTGGGGGCTCTGAAGAATTTGTTTACATAAATTTACATCTGAATAATACAAGTTTTAGAATCAATAGTGAATCAGTGACAATCTTGTAAATGTATCAGTTTTGTATTTTTTTTTTTCAGTTTGAAATTGTATTCAACTTTAAAAATTTGATGAAACTGTTCCACTGTTATCTGTATTTGAAATGTATTATGTGTTGTATTGTTTTACAGACTGTATTTTGTCTTCCAAAATAAAACTGTAAATTTAACACTTTATTAAATGTTTTTTTTTATTGTAATAATCTGTAAAATAACAGTGTTTTTCTGCAGAATTTTTAGTACTGTCACTTTATTGAAGGTGTTTGATCATAATAATCTAGGAAAAATCTGTAAAACAACAGTTTAACACTGTTAAAAAATGGTAAATGACTGGCAGCTACGGCCGCCAAACAAAAACCATCAAATTAAAGTAAAATATCTTAATTTAAACAAGGAAAAATCAGTAAAATAACAGTTTAATAACAGTGTTTGTCACTAAAACTTTTAATGTCAATTTCTGTAAAATGATTTACTGTTTTTCCTGCCAAAACAGGCCCTTTTTGAGTATAATTAATGAAGCTGCATAAACACAATCATGACCAAGGGGCATAATTAGCCTCTAATTTAATGATTCCATACACACGTCTTTATGATCGCTCAAACATGCAATATCAGGCTTTCACGCATGTGCTTTACTATCTCACACACACATTTATATGTGCTCTTGCACACGAGGTGAATTTTCATTTGCATATAATCTTTAAAATGTTTTGTCCTCTCACTTCAAAGGGCACATTCGCAGTTTCTGCTTTACAGTAAAGTGGTTCTGTACCATCTCCTCCCACATTGTATGGGATGAAACAGCACTAGGTGCGTCTTTGGAAAAAGGGCAGTATTGACTGTAAAAAACCCAAATATGTGGATACTTAACATGGTGATCACCATGTATGCACACTCACACGCACACACTGGTTCATTAAGATTAACAATAATATGTTTTCATCCATATAGACCAACTATTAACCTTACATGTTTACATGTCAGGGAGTAAACCTTCTCGGAAAGATGGCTTTTAACAATTAGCTTAATAAACTAGCGTTTTAATAAAAAAGAAAATCTGTTAAGGTATTCGAGGCCGTGCTGTATTGTGAAAAATAATCTCAGCTGAAGGGGTTGTGTGCACTGATGCTTAAAACAGCCCTTTAGCTGTCATTATATTCACAATATAGCAATGCATTAACTGTGCAATTGCTTAATTGATGCAGCAGCTCTGCTATATCACCTACAGTTACACTTATGAACTATCTGGAAGCGCAAACTCGTAGGCTCTCTAAATGGCCACTGACTAGGTTATGATGTCATTAAAGAAGATGTCACTAAGCTGGCCTGACTCCAGCACAGTCCTCCCTCATGTGTTTTGTGTCTACAGCACCTCTCTCTTTGTCTCTCTCGCTCACACATGCTGTGTGACGGTACACACCTCTCCATCACTGCAGAATGACTCATCTCCCTCTAGCTTAATTTTACTCCCTGTCCTCTTCATTTTCACACATTGTCCTTTTTTGTAGTTATTTGCATCTAATTAGGGTGACCAGACATCCCTGTTTACCCGCTACAGTTAAAGTTTCACAAGGTGTACCCCAGTGCCCTGGAAATTCACTTAAAAATGAATTCACTGTTCAACTGAATTAAAATGAAGTGTCTTCAGTGTCCCTGTCAACAGAATGTCATTACAGAGAAGGAAAAACTTTCCACTGTAAATTGATTTATTTGCCAGTACATTCATTAGAAGAGCTTGTAATGTATGTGTTGGCTATAAAAATAGGTTGGCTATCTATAGATATCTAATTAATTTCTTTGAGCAACACACAAAAAAAGTTTTACTTCTGTTAATGTAAATAATTTCCATCGCTCATAGAGATGAATCTGAAAAGGCATCTGGCATAATTCAAACAGCTAAGACACACTGCACTTGTCTATATAGATCAAGGACTTAAGTGTTATGTGGATATATTAATATATTAAAGTATATTTTATAGTTTGTGGTTCTAATATTGTTTAACGCAAGCTGAAAATGATGAGGCGCCACGTAGGATTTAAATCAAACTTCGCTTATCAATACATACATAACACACGTGCATATACACCTATAAATTACTTGCATATACATGTATACTATTGGATGTTCAAAATACATATATAAAATACACGTGCACACTAATATGAAATCCATACCAATACATATTATGTTAATGAATGCATACACACTTGTGAATAACTTGCATATACATATAAACTTGACGCACTCATAGACCTATAAATACTCAACCCATTCTCACTCCCAGGGCGTCGAAAAACGAAGCATGGTCAAGTGCCTTCCGCGTCGCAACGAAGACGCTAAAGTCACCCCTAGGCGTCACTATTTTGACGCGCTGGGTGCTCCATTGATTTCAGTTGTTTACCCAATGCGTCAGATCAAGACGCATTTTATTCTTTGCATTTGTAAAAGCATACATGATTTTATTAATATTTTATTAATATTTAAAGGTTACTTTTATATTTTGGAGCAGCTAACCTAACTCCTACCCTAAACCTACCCACTCCTAAACAATATAAAACACACAACAGGCAAATACAAGTACAGTCACGTCTATTTATTGCAAAAACTTACCAACAACAGTATAAAAGTATTAACTCATGTTGCATTCCAAGTCTTCTGAAGTCACACGATGTCTTCATGTAAAGAACAGAGTTGATCTTAATGTTTTAATCGCCGAGATGATGATCCCGCCGCTCCGTTAACGCACTCATTCATATCTCATTCAAATAATACACACGCCTCTTTAGCATGACGCATTCGGTTACAAGACACACGAGAACCAATGAAATTTTACAATCAAAGCTGACGTAATGACGCAATTAGTCACGAGACATACGAGAGCCAATGAAATTTCACTATGAAAACTGACATAACAATATTTGAAATTGATTGTTTGTGTTCGTGATCTTCTGCGGATGGAGACGTTGATCGCTTTTGGGGATTTCCTTCACACAAATCAATCTTGGCCTCAGAATATTTGTATTTATTTAATAAATTGTGCATGCAGTTGACTCTGCCTGTTATATCTGCGTTTTATACCACACGAATGGGTAGGTTTAGGGATGGAATAGGGTTGAATAGGGTTGATCAGCATGACGATAAAGTTCCCATGCCCAACGCGTCTGTGTCTGACGCCGAAGGTTTCTCATTGAAATGAATGGAGCACTCAGCGCATAGATATAGTGACGCCTAGGAGTGCCTTTAGAGTTTTTATTGTGACGCGGAAAGCATTTGACCATGCTTCGTTTTTCGACGCTTTGGGAGTGAGAACCAACATTCGCATATATAAACTTCCATGCATATACACCAATAAACACTCGCGCATACATATACACTCACTGCACGCAGACACACCTATACACACTCGCACATACATATAAACTTCCATGCATATACACCTATAAACACTCGCACATACATATAAACTTCCATGCATATACACCTATAAACACTCGCACATACATATAAACTCGATGCGCGCATACACATCCATAAAACACTCGCGCATACATACAAAATAAAACGTGGATGCATGCTTTAGTTGTGTATATGTATATGCGAGTGATTTCATATGTGGATGTGCATGAACTTTTCAGTGCAAACGGAAGGCATTTATAAAGTATTTATAGGTCTATGAGTGCGTCAAGTTTATATGTATATGCAAGTTATTCACAAGTGTGTATGCATTCATTACTAACATAATATGTATTGGTATTGATAAGCGAAGTTTGATTTAAATCCTACATGGCGCCTCATAGAAAATTATTTGAATGAATGTGAAAACCAACCAAACAATATGCATTAATAATTATAAGTTTGGGGTCAGTACGATTAAAATAAAAAATAATAATAATTAATACTTTTATTCCAGGCGTGTAGAAGGTTGTAAAAGTTTTGTATCTCAAATAAATGCTATTCTTTTGACATTTTTATAAATCATTCAGATTCATGAAAAATACAAAAATATTAAGCAGCACAACTGTTTTCAAGATTGATAATAATAATAAACTTAAAATATTTCTTGATCACCAAATCAGCATTTTAGAATGATTTCTGAAGAAGCATGGGACACTGAAGACTGGAATAATGGCTGCAGAAATTCAGCCTATCATTACAGAAATAAATTAAATAAAAATACACACACACACACACACACACACACACACACACACACACACACACACACACACACACACACACACACACACACACACACTATAATCCACGGCACCGATGCACTGAGGGATGCCATGGGCTCAGTGAAACCCTTCTACAAGTTCCTTTACTTTGGACTCAGTGACAGGTAACTGTATATACACAGGGGCAGGGCCCAACTGGACTGTAATAGCTTCACACACTTGCCTTACTATTTTGTATTATTGCATTCTGGTGCCTCTTTTCTGCAATACAATGAGATAACTGTGCATGTATCTGTGTACATGTGATAAGCGCTGTTAGCAGAGTTATTAAAAGCTATGTCCGCCATTGCATAGACTCGACTCGTGTAAACAAAAAAACACAACAACGCTGCAACCGGAGTTTCTAAAAATCTTCACCCTGGCTGGAGTTTTCAAAAAAGTCTGGTTTCAGTAACCGGATACTGCGTTTGCGTGTAAAACGAACAGCCAAACCACGTAGAAAAATCTGCGGTTTTGAAAATACCTGTGTTTGTGTGGACAGGGCCTAAACTCTGGTGACTGGGTGCACTATGGTTAACTGGTGAGAGAGCCTGGCAGATCTGTCACAATAACTATATTTATTATATAACACAAACCTCTGGAGCAGGTTATGTTCAGAGAGTGAGTTGCTATAGCTATTTACATACCCTGAAAATTACCTCTGTTTTTGGACTTGAAAGTTGAGGTTATTCGCTTATTTACTCTTAAACATATGTCACATAACCTGCTTTCAGGAATACCCCCCTGGAAAAATGTGAGACGCACCATCTTGGATTTATTTTTATTTATTTTTTCCACTAAGCTCATTGCAGTGCATTATTAGTTTGCCTCATCTGTGATGGAACCATGCAGTGCTGGCTTAGAATTTGGCCAAAATTAGGTATCTTAGGAGGCAGCATAATTAAGTTGTTTATGTTTTGGAAGCGCTGACTAGGTTTTGGAACAGAGCGAATATGTTTTGTTATTTGCATTTGATTCTCTTCGAAATGTAGGCCAGTTGAATTAAACAGGAGGGAGATACCCATGAAGATGCATGAAACAAACTAAGATTAACCTAAAGGAATAATGCTAACAGGATACACACCAAATACACTGTAAGGCATTTTCTGTCATTTAAATTAAATACACTACTGTTATTCCCATCATTATTATAAACAACGATGAGCGGCACTTCCACAACCTGCCAATGTTTCCCAGACTGGGACTTGAAAAAAAAAACAACGCTCATATCTAACTTGTTATAAACTCTCTCCGACTTGCCTCTCCTCCCCCTTATCTACTTCATATTTTTCGCCTTCATTAAAAGAGAGTGTGGGGTCTGTATGAAGTTGGGAATAAATGTGATAGTGTGTTAAAGCTGGATTGGAGGGTGGGGGAAAGAGACAGAGTGGTTGGCAGACTAGTGCAGTGGGGAGTGGGGCTAAACGAAAACAGATCTGAGATGGAAAGGGTGAGAATGAGCTGGCACAGCAAACGACAGAGACTGGCAGGAGTCTGAGGGTGTGTGTATGTGTGTCTGTGACAGAGAGAGGGGGATGTATCTCTGTTTCTGAAAGATACTGTGTACGTGTGTGTATGTGTGCATGCGCGTTTGTGTGTGCGGCCATGTGTGTTTGTGGACATTAACTCTGTTTCACCCTCAGTAATGCATTGTGATTGGCTGGATAGGAGCTGGCTTTGGCACAGTCTCATTTCCGCAGAAGGCCGTACAACAGGAGGGCCTCGACCACATGCCGCATCTGCCTCCTCTTTTGCTGCCAACACACACATGGGAGCATGCACACACAGACACACACACACAGGTGCTCATATACAGGTGCTCATAGACCTTATAACATAATTTCAGACAATTTCTCAATTCACCAGAATGCTTTAAATGCAGATTTTCTTAGTATTTACTTTTTATTAAAAACATTAGGGCCTATACATTTCTATATATACAATTTTTCATGGAACTTCTATAAATTATATATATATATATATATATATATATATATACAAAAAAAATATTCAGGCACCTTCAGCATTTTCTTTCACCTTCAGCAGTTTAGAAAATGGTAATAAAATATGACAAGAACTCAGAACTGTCAGAACAAATTCATCTTGATAATGTCAGATAACTTTGATAGAAAGGTATATAATGGATTAAACTCAGCTGTCAGCTGTTAAATTTAAGTACACAATTAGATAATACCAATTTAGGTCAATCAATAAAAGAAAAAACACTTCAGCAAAACATGGTCAGGTCAAAGTGTCTGAATAATTTTGGTCCCAAATTTGTATACATTTTACTGGTAGTCCACTGTATGAAGAATGTTTGGGTATAATATGTCACAGACAATTTACTTTACTTACTTTTGCTATCCCCACTTACATAAATTAACTATAGTGTCCTGCACCCACTAGTAAAAAATTATATCTGGTGTCTGAATAATATTTGACTGGATGGATGGATGGATGGATGGATGGATGGATGGATGGATGGATAAAAACAGTGAAAAACAGGAAACAGGAAAAACAGTGAACCTTTTTTTTTACATCCATGCCCCTGGCCAACATTCTCAGATATTAATGTAAACATTTTTGGATCAGGCAATATCAAAGTCTGTCCACTTCCTGAAGGTCGTATTCTTTCTATAGTTCAGCTGATATCGATTTAACAAGGCCAAACAGGATCTGGACAGTTTCTGAAATTGTGCTAATATTTTAAAGATAAACCAACTGAAAATATGGGATTTTTAGATCATTTCCATAATTTGTTATAGGTCTCGTTAGCAGCACTAGTTATTAATTTATTTTTAATAATTATAAGGTTAGTAAACATTTTTGATAACTGTGTAGATGACAATTACATTTTTTTTTTTATCTTTCAGTTTTGACAGTAGATGAAACATATTAAAAATGCAATTAAGTAGAAAATATATATTGTAGGATTATAGAAAAATTCATTCAAATGAGTTTGTTAATTGTTTCAAGACATTCTGTGTTTTTGTATAATGTTAAGTGTGGTGTTTAGTGTTAGTACAGGACAGTATGAGAAGAGACTGGTCAATTCTGGTCATCCGAGACGCAGCTGCACCATATGTCCAAGCGCTGGACACAAGTCTATTCCAACACAGTGTTCTGTTTAAAGGTGCAGTAAGCGATTTCTGAGAATGTTGAACACTGTTCAACCCAAATCCCCCCCTTCATTGCTCCGTCCCCAAAATGCACAGACACACAATGCAAGAGAGGATTTCTATTTATCATAGCCGTGTACTACATGTTCATATACAAGCAAGAGTTTGTTGTTAGTCACCAGCAGCACACACTCAAAATCAATGTTACTCACATATGGAGTAGAAACAACGCAACCTCTGCGTCTGTTTTCAGGCCTTGCCTGATTATAACCCATCTTTTCCAGTGGCATTCCTCCAACCTTTTCTTTTGTAATGTCTCTCAGCCATCTCTCTTTCTACAGTATTTGTTCAAATCTTCCTGTAGAGGGTATGCATTGATGTCACTTTCCTTGCCAGAACACGACCACTCAGCCGGGACTGAGTAGCAGAAGAGCTGCTGCATGACTGGATTTAATAGGGGAAAATGCAAGTAAAACCATTTTAATTTTAAAATAAAGGTTGGATTCAATAGAGTGTTCCTTTCAATTTACCAAAGATCCGACAGATCCATGGATATTAACATGTGCCATCGTGTTTCCTGACATTTATATGAACCTGATTTTGATACATACATAAATATTTATCAATGTCAGTCATCACAATTTCAAGAGTGAATCCCGCATGTATATGCGGATGGGCCTATGCATTGAAGTGTGTATGTGGCCGCTTGTCAAGAATGGAAAAAAGGCCTATTACAGGCTGTAACGAGGTTCAGCTGTGTGTTTGGAAAGGAAGAAGGCAGGGTCGGCGAAATGCTGGAACTCGTGGGTCTTTATTTTCAACTCAGTTATAAACGTAAACTGGCGCCTTGCGCACTCATATCAATATCACTCAAAACTTATATTCTTCTCTGTGTAACAGCTTTCTCTCAGTCCACATGGCAGTTGCTTCAATGCATTTAGGGGTGTGGTCCTGGTCAAGACAATCTCCTGAACTCCAAACTGAATGTCAGAATGGGAAAGAAAGGTGATTTAAAGGTGCCCTAGAATGAAAAATTGAATTAACCTTGCCATAGTTAAATAACAGGAGTTCAGTACATATAAATCACATACAGTGAGTCTCAAACACCATTGCCTCCTCCTTCATATGTAAATCTCGTTTGTGAAAAACACCACGGAAAAATAGGCAAATCTCAACATAACACCAGCAGTGATGCAATACATGGGATCATTAATATGTACGCCCCCCAACATTTTCATAAGCAAGCACGTTCACTATCTGGCGAAACTGCGCAGCCGCCGTATCAACTGGAGTTCTGCAGCAGTAAGCCTGACGCGAGGATAGCAAACATGGCCGATCATGGAAACAAATGTTATGTTCCAGGCTGTGCAGGGGATGTGAAGACGTTTCATACTCTTCCCACAAATAAAACATGTCAACAGGCATGGTTGATGTGTATTTATAATCAGATACCGCAACAATTTAATTCAAAGTTGTTAGTTTGTTCAGCCCATTTCACCACGGACAGTTTTTCAAACCTGGGACAATATCAAGCAGGCTTTGCTCAGCGTCTGATACTGAAGAAAGGGGCAATTCCAACCATATTCCTGCAAGCAGTAAGTGATTTTATCCACTTCTTTACTGTCTAAACCATTTCTGATTAAATCGAAAGTTTCTTAGAGAGACAACATTAACGATAATATTCCTGTTGTTGTCTAGATCCAACGCAAGATGCTATATGGCTGGAGTTTTCACGGACATTTTTAACCTGTCCCTCTCCCTATCTGTGGTCCCCACATGCTTCAAAACGTCCACCATTGTGCCTGTACCTAAGCAGTCAAAAACCACCTGCTTAAACGACTGGCGTCCTGTTGCTCTGACCCCCATCATCAGCAAATGCTTTGAAAGAATAGTCAGAAACCACATCTGCTCTGTTCTCCCCCCCTCACTGGACCCACTGCAGTTTGCATACCGCACAAACCGCTCCACTGACGATGCCATTTCATCTACAATACACACTGCTCTCTCCCACCTGGAAAAGAGGAACACGTATGTGAGAATGCTGTTTGTGGACTACAGCTCAGCATTCAACACCATTGTGCCCTCCATACTTGACATTAAACTCCGGGCTCTAGGCTTAAACAGCCTGTTATGCAGCTGGATCCTGGACTTCCTGTCAAACAGACGCCAGGTGGTCAGAATGGGCAGTAACATCTCCTCATCACTGACTCTCAACACTGGAGCCCCTCAGGGTTGTGTTCTCAGCCCACTCCTGTACTCCCTGTACACACATGACTGTGTGGCTACCCACAGCTCCAACACCATCATCAAGTTTGCTGACGATACGACGGTGGTAGGTCTTATCACCGACAATGATGAAACGGCCTACAGAGAGGAGGTGCACACTCTGACACGGTGGTGTCAGGAGCACAACCTCTCCCTCAACGTCAGCAAGACCAAGGAGCTGGTGGTCGACTTCAGGAGGAATGAGAGAGAACACCGCCCCATCACCATCGATGGAGCACCGGTGGAGAGAGTCAGCAGCTTCAAGTTCCTCGGTGTCCACATCACAGAGGAACTCTCATGGTCCGTCCACTCCGAGGCCGTTGTGAAGAAGGCTCATCAGCGCCTTTTCTTCCTGCGACGGCTGAGGAGGTTTGGAATGAACCGCCACATCCTCACACGCTTCTACAGCAGCACCATCGAGAGCCTGCTGACTGGCTGCATCACCACCTGGTACGGCAACAGTACCGCCCGCAGCCGCAAAGCCCTGCAAAGGGTAGTGCGCACGGCCAGCTGCATCATCGGAGGTGAGCTTCCCTCCCTCCAGGACATTTACGCCAGGCGGTGTGTGAAAAGAGCTCAGAGGATCATCAGAGACTCTAGCCACCCGAACCATGGGCTGCTCTCACTGCTGCCATCAGGCAGACGGTACCGCAGCATTAGAACACGCACCAGCCGACTTCAGAACAGCTTCTTCCCACAAGCAATCAGACTACTTAACTCCTGATCCATCAGGATCATAACACACACTGGACAGAATATCACTCCGCACAACCCACTGTAGATACACACACATTATATACACATTTATGTATCATTTATTATTTATCATTTATCATATAGCACCTATTGTACATAATTGGATCTCTACTGTGAATAATAATGTATACTGTACATTGTATATTATTATTATTATTATAGCTTAATGTATACTGTTTAATGTATGTTTAGTGTATATTGTTTAAAGTATATGTATATTGTAAGTATGTGTATATTGGCTAAAGCTGTGAGAACTACACTCACATTGTGTAAATTATTTATTGTTTATTGTAGTGTATACTGTGCTGTGAGTAATTGTGGGCGCATCAGATGTGTAATCTGTTGTTGCTTAAATGTTGTACATGTCATGTCGTGACTGCTATGTTGCTCGGAACTGCACCAAGAATTTCACCTGCTGTTGCACTTGTGTATATAGCTGTGTGACAATAAAGTGAATTGAATTGAATTGAATACGGTAAGAATAGGATAATCCAAGTGGCTTACATAACTAAATAGTATGTCTAATGACAAAGGTTAATATTATTTCATGCCAGTGTTGTCATAAATTAGTAAATGCAACCATAGATACATAACATACTATGTTAGTTTAGTTGCTTACACATAGCTCACTCGATCCTTCTAGCTAACGTCAACACCTCCATCATTTAAGTTGAAACGATAGTAATTTGATATTTATTTATTTATATTTTTGACAACTGAAGTATGATTATATACTGATTGATATATATAAGGTTGAATGCCTAATCTCTCCATCGTCAAGACGGTCAGTAAAGTTGTGCCTGCTATCATTGAGCCGCAGTGAAACAGCCAATCAGAGCAGAACTCCGCATTAATATTCATGACCCTTCCAAATAAGGCAAAAACAGACCATTTCATCCTGGGGAAGATTTCTAGAGTTGTAAATGGACCTGTAAAACCGTAGCTGGACAATTATTGACCTTAAATAAGCCATATACCCTCTATGTAGATACCAGAGAACAAATTAAAATGTTGTTTCAAATCATTCTAGGGCACCTTTAAGCAATTTTGAGCGTGGCATGGTTGTTGGTGCCAGACGGGCCGGTCTGAGTATTTCACAATCTGCTCAGTTACTGGGATTTTCACGCACAACCATTTCTAGGGTTTACAAAGAATGGTGTGAAAAGGGAAAAACATACAGTATGCGGCAGTCCTGTGGGCGAAAATGCCTTGTTGATGCTAGTGGTCAGAGGAGAATGGGCCGACTGATTCAAGCTGATAGAAGAGCAACTTTGACTGAAATAACCACTCGTTACAACCGAGGTATGCAGCAAAGCATTTGTGAAGCCACAACACGCACAACCTTGAGGCGGATGACGCCTAGGGGTACCTTTAGCATCTTCATTGTGATGCGCAAGGCACTTGACCATGCTTCAGATTTTGATGCCTTGGGAGTGAGAATGGGTTGATACACAATACTAACATGAACTCTTAATGAAATGTAATCTGCCCCTAATCAATAGAATGAACATTATATCTGCATGCTAATCCTTCCCAACTAACACAAGACGTACCGATTATGTGACTTATTGGCACTTTACTTTCATTTCATGACTTACTAATTGACAATGTAACAACGAAGTTGCTTTATCTTAGTTTCTTCTGCGCTTCATTTATAATCAAGTGATATATGTACAGCGTGTGCCGCTGCATTCACGCTTGTATTTGAAGCGCATGCTACGAGCACAGTATAACGTCTGGCAGGACAGAAAAGTTGAGCTGGCCGTTGCAATCTTGGCAGAGCGTCATCGCGCGTCACTCCCGGATAACAGAAAATGGCCAAAGAGGTGGGACATGGGTGGAGCTGAGGTGACATGATGACTAACAGACAAAAGATAAACGGATATCCACCTGTCACTCAAAGTGACCAATTCAAACAATTTAATAATTATGCAAATGAGTAATTATGCAGAACTTTAAGACTTTATATAATGTAAACGAATGAGCAAGTCTTTCAAAATAAAAGTCTCGCATCAGGAAAACGTTTCGAATTTCGTGTTTGTTGTTGATGTTGTTTCTTTGACAGCACACTCCACGACCCATTCAGAACGGTCTTGTGACCCACTTCTGGGTCACGACCCGCCAATTGAGAAACACTGATGTAGACCCGCTTTAGTGCTGTTTTTGACACGTGAAAGCTTTTGTACCTATTCATATTAATTGCATAGAAAAAATAAACCAGTAAACAGTCTTTAAAAAGATTGCACTCAATAATGAAAATTCTCTCATCATTTACTCACCTTCATTTAAAGTAATTAGATTTTATGGTGCATAAAAGCTGCATGCAATGATAATTAAAGTGATTAAAATGCACAAATTAGATTAAAAGAAAGAGCACTATTAGCCAAAATGGTTTTTATGTCTTTTTACTGACTCCGATTTGGTGTTTGGATATACTATAATCTGTTAACAGTAGCAGAGATAACTTCAGAGAACATATATATTCTACTCCACGTTATAGATCTATGCTATTAGCTATTTTATGCCTAGTCGAGCACTGGGCTGTTCTGAAAATAGAGCAATTAGTTTGAACAAGTGTGAGAAAGGACTGGGATAAAAGGTGTGAGCTTGAGCTTCAAGTGTTCATTAAGAGACAGAGGAGTGTGCTTTTGCCCTGCAGCTACAGGACAGGATCATGCACCGCCTCAGCATCCATCAGTATGAGGGCAGGTGTATGTGTGTGTAGGGGGGTGTTAGAGGTCCAACAGAGAGCATTGATAATTGCATTTGTGCATATGCTTATGCGTGGGTGTTTGGGTGCGTGTATCTGTTATGAGTGAATGAGTGTGAGGATGTGGTTCTGGGCTTTTCAGAAGAAGTATCTTTGTGTGAAAATATAAACAAGAAAACATTAGGATGAAATATAGGGGTGAAGCGTGATGTCCCCAGGTTTAACATGGTCTAATATCAAACAAGAGCTCACGGTCCTGCTGAAAACACCGGAATAGACCAGCATGGATGCTGGTCCGGGCTGGTTTATGATTAATGTGTATCCTTGTACAAATGTCATACAAAACCTGAAAGAATGTGTATCTTCTGGTTCTCTCTCTGGGTGCCTTTTTTTTTTCTCTCTCTCTCTTTAAAAAAAAAACAAAAAGACATTTTTGTTTTACTTCACTTATAGTGAAAGTAGTTCTGCTATTTGACAAATAAATTTTTAGTAGTACAAATATTCCATGTGGTTTAATATATAAAAAAATTAGAAAGATTTGAAGGACACATCCACCTCCAAAAAGTATTTAATGTCATCTAGAGTTATGCTGTGTTGATTTGGAGCTTGTCTTTCTGGTGAAACTGTTTCAGCTTAAAGTCAAAATGAATATTAATAAACTTCTCATTTTCATTTTTTGACACACATCTACTGTATGCATTTTGTGGGGGTATGCATTTAGGGTTAAGCTAGTCAAGAAGACTGAAAGCATCCAAACACAATATATTTGCTTGTCTTTTCAACAGTTCAAACTATTGTTAATCCATGTTTTATCTATGAAAGATAAATGTGCCTGTGAAGCAAAATCACATATTAATGTTTGTTTTCAGAGAATCTATCTTTCTTATGTCTTGTGCCGCTGGCAGATTTTCTTCTTCTTCTTCTTCTTCTTCTTCTTCTTCTTCTTCTTCTTCTTCTTCTTCTTCTTCTTCTTCTTCTTCTTCTTCTTCTTCTTCTTCTTCTTCTTCTCGCCTGTTAAATTTATTGAGGTTTATTACACAAACCTGCCAGTGGAAGAAGACAAAATACACTTATATTTAAAATGCATTCTCTGAAATTAAATCTTAAAATCGTATGCACTTTTATTTTACTGGTAAATCCCCAAAGCTAATTAGAACGTTTCTGCTCACAGAGCGCATATACAGGTGCTGGTCATATAATTAGAATATCATCAAAAAGTTGATTTATTTCACTAATTCCATTCAAAAAGTGAAACTTGAATATTATATTCATTCATTACACACAGACTGATATATTTCAAATGTTTATTTCTTTTAATTTTTATATTATAACTCACAACCAAGGAAAATCCCAAATTCAGTATCTCAGAAAATTAGAATATTGTGAAAAGGTTCAATATTGAAGACACCTGGTGCCACACTCTCATCATCTGATTAACTCAAAACACCTGCAAAGGCCTTTAAATGGTCTCTCAGTCTAGTACTGTAGGCTACACAATCATGGGAAAGACTGCTGACTTGACAGCTGTCCAAAAGACGACCATTGACACCTTGCACAAGGAGGGCAAGACACAAAAGGTCATTGCAAAAGAGGCTGTTCACAGAGCTCTGTGTCCAAGCACATTAATAGAGAGGCGAAGGGAAGGAAAAGATGTGGTAGAAAAAAAGTGTACAAGCAATAGGGATAACCGCACCCTGGAGAGGATTGTGAAACAAAACCCATTCAAAAATGTGGGGGAGATTCACAAAGAGTGGACTGCAGCTGGAGTCAGTGCTTCAAGAACCACTATGCACAGACGTATGCAAGACATGGGTTTCAGCTTTCGCATTCCTTGTGTCAAGCCACTCTTGAACAACAGACAGCGTCAGAAGACAAAAAGGACTGGACAGCAGGATAATGCACCATGTCACAAAGCTCGATTCATTTCAAATTGGTTTCTGGAACATGACAATGAGTTCACTGTACTAAAATGGCCCCCACAGTCACCAGATCTCAACCCAATAGAGCATCTTTGGGATGTGGTGGAATGGGAGCTTGGTGTCCTGGATGTGCATCCCACAAATCTCCATAAACTGCAAGATGCTATCCTATCAATATGGGCCAACATTTCTAAAGAATGATTTCAGCACCTTGTTGAGTCAATGCCACATAGAATTAAGGCAGTTCTGAAGGCGAAAGGGGGTCAAACACAGTATTAGTATGGTGTTCCTAATAATCCTTTAGGTGAGTGTATATCAGTCTGTGTGTAATGAATGAATATAATATACAAGTTTCACTTTTTGAATGGAATTAGTGAAATAAATCTAATTATATGACCAGCACCTGTAATGCATTTTGGACCCATTGAAGTGGATATGGCTAACACATCAGCCAACACAATGACCTTTTAAAAGAGATGAAGCTGGTGTCCACCATTTTATTTTGCTTCATTTACATAGTTTATATGACACACACAAATCATCTTCACAATCTGCAATGAGAAAAAAGAAAGAAAGAAA